>CM019696.1:45839899-46257916 GCA_009760885.1 Achatina immaculata | reverse complement strand
GTGTTGCCCACAACCCGATCTGGATGCTGTGCTCTCCAAAGATCCGCCTTCACATCACAGAATGCTCTAAGAAGAAGAAGAATCCCCAACACTCGGCTGCAGCAGATCCACAAAGACTTGGAACGTCTGAAAGGTAAGCAAGTATGAAGCAGAGTTCCCGCCACGAGCTGCGCATGAAACTATCTGGACACTACACGCAGGAAACACGCAGGTTATTCTAGACATGAACTGTCATCACACTGACTCATCAAACACGACACGCTCTCCTAGAAAACTGACCCGTAAAGCAAGTTTCCCGCCAACACGACAAAGATTGGCGACTGTAAACACTGAGAACTCGATGTTTCTCTGTGGAGATTTGAAATGTTCACATACACACTTATCCACCGTTGTAAACAGATGAACAATGTGAACAAAGACGTCTAACAACTCCATTTTAAAACATTATAAACATTGCAAGGATAATTGTAACAACTTGGTTTTTTTTTTGGGGGGGGGGGGCGCAAAGCGGTGGAGGTTTTTTTTTTCTTTATTTGCCTTGTTACTTGAATAAAATATAAAAGATTAAACTATTTGTGCGTGTGTGAGAGAGAGAGAGAGAGAGAGAGAGAGAGAGAGAGAAAGAGAGAGAGATTATTTGCAGACTAATATAAATGGTTCATTAATCTATTCTAGCCTTTCCATGTGGAAATATTTTTCAAACGAATGCAAAATAAAATTATGAAGTTCTTATGGTGAAAGAAGAGGTGGAGAGTTTTGAATATTTTGGATCATTACTAACTACTAATGGAGATACAATGAAGGAAATTAAAAGGACATCTATTGCTATTCAAAAAGTAAAACAACTAAAGAAGCTGTAGAGATTGATTGATTGATTGATTGATCGAGGAGAGGAACAGACAGAACTGCAAAAATACATTTTTTTAAAGAGCATGCATCTTTCCCATCACAACATTTTGCCTGTGGGACACTTAACAAAACAGCTGAGAAACACATAAATGCCTTTGAATGTAAATGCCATAAAAGAGCCATTCAAATATCATGGACACAAAAAGGAACAAATATATCCATACTTTCATTTGCATGTCCCTTGCGAAGCTTTGCCTCCCTAGCAGCACTCCTATAGGACTCTCGGTTGTGCGCAAGATGGCCTGCTGCTGATGCATCATAGCCATACTACAAGAACTTAATACTGAAGAAAGCTGGCTAGTAAAGAAGGTTAAACAGAGAAATCTTAAATATTTTAGACACATGATAATTTAGAGAAGATCGTCTTGGGAGGGTAAATAATGGGGATAAGAAAGAGAGGAAGGCCAGGGCGAAGATGGCTGCAAGACATCGCTGATGATCTGCGAACGGATGCATCAGCAGCAGGCCATCTTGTTTACAACCGAGAGGCCTACAGGTGAGCTGTTAGAGGGGCAAAGTTCCGGAAGTGACATGGAAATGACTGACTGATGCCGAAAGAAAATAATGAATAAATGATTTAAATTTAAAAAATGTACTTTTTTAAAAAAGCTTTCGAGTGGGGTCGAAAGGGGGTGGAGGTGTTTATTTGTTTGTGCAAGTGACGTCACCGGAAAACTGAAAATTAAAGAAAAAGAAATTAATGCCCCTGGATTTATCAATCAATCACGTGACGTTCCGCGTGTTGTAGGCGATCTTTTCTCTCCACAACTCCCTGTCTATAGACTTGATTATGAGATCCGCCAGTGACTTTCTTCCTAGCCACACTGACAGCTCCATACAGCAACTTCCTCTGTCTCTTCTTCCCTCAATTTTTCCAGCTGCTACAATGTGTTCCAATTTTCCTCTTCTCAGAACATGTCCTACAAATCTCGCTTGTTTGCCTCTGATCTTTGCTATAATTTGCTTTTTAACTCCAGCCTCTCTTAAGACTTCTTCATTGGTTTTCTTGTCTGTCCCCTTCAACATCCTTCTTATAAACCACATCTCCATGGCCTCCATGTCTCACTGTACTGTCTTATTCATGGACCATGCTTCACACCCATAAAACAAAATTGGCTTGATGTAACATTTAAGTACTCGGAATCTTGTTTCCATAGATATGGATCTGTTGCATAAGATGTTTCTCATTTTCTAGAATGCTGACTTGGCCTGAGCACGTCTGCTTTTTATTTCGTTGTGACATTTCCCATCAGCTGTTATCATTGTTCCCAAGTACTTGAATCTATCTAGTTCTGTGCCATCGACGGCAATGCTACATTTTGTTGGTATTATTTTCTTTGAGATGACCATCACTTCAGTCTTCTTTTTATTCAGGCTGAGACCTTTACTTTTATTTTCACGAACCATGATGTCCAGATGAGCCTGTAGCTACCCTTCACTTTTAGCAATCAGAACTGTGTCGTTTGCATATCTTAAGTTGCTGAGGTTGTACCTGCCAACTGACATTCCTAGCAAGCTCTCTATGTGTCTCATTATGTTTTTGCTGTACAAGGAGAAGAGGTCAGGAGAACACATCCTTGCAGGAGATAGAACACATCCTTGTCTCACTCCCAATTTTATGTCCTGGAATGCTCCTATTTGGTTCTCAACCTTCATTGCTGCTGATTGATGTCAGTATATATTTTTGATGAGTTTCAGATATTTCCCATCTATGTTGATGTCTTCCAGCATTCTTATAATTTCTGTGTGTCTCACTTTATCGAAAGCATAAGTATAGGTCAGTCTTTACTTCTACTGATCTTTCCATCAATGTTCTATATATATATAGTGAGAGTAAGTGAATGCACAACTGTGCATGAGTGAGTGAGTGAATGTGTGTAAGTTGAAGTGAATGAATGAGAATGAGTAAATGTTAGTTTAAAGTGTGAGAGAGTGAATGTGGGCAAGTGATTAATGGTAACAGGTGTAAGTGATAGTGAATGCAAGTGAGCAAGTGAGTGAGTGAGAAAGAGATAGTCAATGGGTGAGACAGTGTGAGTCTTAGTGTGAGTAAGTAAGTGAATGTGTCTATGTCAGTGAGATATGATTGAGTGAGAGAATGAGTGTGTGTGTGTGATTGAATTAGTCAGTGAGTTTCTGTATATGAGTGCGAGAATGTAACAGTGAGTGAGTGAGTGAATGAGTGTGGTGAATATGAGATTGTGAGCGTGAGAGAGAGAGTGTGTGAGAATTATGGGGAGTGTATGAATATGAGATAGTGTGTGTGTGTGTGAGAGAGAGAGAGGAGAGAGAATAAATGTGTATGTAAGAGCAAGAAAATGAGTCTGTGAATGAGTGAGTGTATGAGTGTATTACTGAGTGTGTGTGTATATGAGTGTCAATGAGTGTATGAGTATTTATGTGAGTGTATGAGTGTGACAGTGTGATAATGACTGAGTAACTAAGTAACTGGTAGTGAGTGAGGAAACGAGTGTGAGAGTGACAGTATGACTGTACATGATTATGAGAGAAAGAGTATAAGAAACAGTAAATAACTGGTAATGGGTTAATGAGCAAAAGTGTGTGTGTGTGTGTGTGTGCGTGCGTGTCTGTGTGTGTGAGAGAGAGAGAGAGAGAGAGAAAGAGAATGTTAGAGACAGTGAGTGAGTGAGCGAATGTGACTAAATGGGATAGAGTGAGAATCCTAGTTATTAGTGAGTGAGTGATAGAATTTATTCATGAGTGACATTATCAAAAGTGTGTGATTGGGTGTGAGAAATGACTGTTCATAAGCATGTCTGTGTGACTGCATAAGTATGTATGTGTGTGTGTGAATGCATGAATGTGTGAGTGAGTGTGTGTAAGTGTATGAATGTGAGAGCAGGTGACTGTGTAACAAGTTGTGAGTGGGTAAATTAATGTGAGAGTGATAGTGTGAGTGTATGTCAATGTGAGAGAGAAAGAGTATGTGTGAGAGAGAGAGACAGTATGAGAGTAAAACTGTGAGAGTGACACAGAGTGTGTGTGTGAGAGAGAAAGAGAGTGAGTGTGAGTGACAGTGTGTGAGTGAGTGACAATGAGTGTGCAAATGTTTCAGTATGGATGAATGAGTGTGAATGAATGAGAGTGAGTATAGGTTAGTGTGAAATATGTATGAGTGTTAGAGTGTGCATTAGTGATATTGGATGTGAGATAGTGAATGAGAGCAAATGAGTGTGTTAATGTGATCGAGTATGTATGTGTGCATCAATGTGCGAGTCTAAGTGAGTGTGTAAGTGTGATTTCAATGAGTGTGTGTGTGTGTGTGTGTGTGAATGAATCTGGGACTGAGTGAATGTGAGCGTGAGTGTTGAGTAACAACTGCTGTTAGTAAAAGTGAGTGAGTGAGAAAGTGAAGAGACTGTGCATCTGTGTGTGAGACTTTGTAAATGAGTGAGTTAGTGAGAGAGTAAGTGAGTGAGTATGAATATCAGGTGTGGGTGAGTGAGTATGATCATCTCTGTGTGAGTTTATGAGTATGTGTGACAGTGGGTGAGTAACTGGCTAACAATTGTGAGAGTGAATGTATGTAAGTATAAAAGAAAGAGTGTGAGAAAAATAGAGAGAAGACAGTGTCAGATTTGACAAAAAAATGTGTATGTGTATTTTGTTTTCTATCTCTCTCTCTCTTTCTCTCTCTCTCTCTTTCTCTCACTTTCTCTCACTTTCTCTTTCTCTCACTTTCTCTCTCTCTCTCACTTTCTCTCTCTCTCTCTCTTGTCTCTCTTTCTCTCTCCCTCACTTTCTCTCTCTCTCTGTGTCTCTCTCTTTCTCTCTCTCTCTCACTTTCTCTCTCTCTCTCTCTCTCTCAAAAGAGAAAAAAATGTTTTTTTCTTCTTTTTTTTTTTAAATACCCCTTTTGAATGACCTTGACATATAGGAATCATTTTTAAGGCTGGACTGAGAAACAAGGTCATGAGGTTCCAGTAGAATTTAACACGAAACACTGCTCACACAATCACCTGCATTACTGTTGCAAACTTACTGAGAAATTCAAAATCACAGGGAGTGTTGTAAAACAATCAAGAGGTGGACATCCACAAGCTAGCCTTCATGAAGGTGGCATCATTTGCAAGTGATAATCATGCAGAGAATATTCTGTAACTAAAAATGGAATTTTCTTAAAAGTGCTAAATGTATGGAGACTTCTGGGGACATCTTACCAGACTGTCAAGTTGTAATTTATTCTCCTAAGTTAAATATCTTATGTCATAGTCGGTGATGTTTTTGAAACCAGTACAACTGTACCTGTCTTTTAACTTGCATGAAGTACTTTTCACAATACCGGTTTTCTCAATAGTTTTCTGTAAACACTTTAATGCAGAATAAAATACTTAAATGCAGAATAATTGTCATAAATGGCCAATTCCCAATCACGAAAAATGAGCATCATCAGATTACTGCCTGATTATCCTCCAAAGGAAGACCAAGACGAAGATGGCTGCAAGACATCGCTGACGATCTGGAAATGGATGCAGCAGCAGCAGGCCATCTTGCTCACAACCGAGAGGCCTACAGGAGTGCTGTTTGGGAGGCAAAGTTCCGCAAGGGACATGCAAATGAATGAATGAATCCTCCAACAAGTTTCACTGATTGCTTTTTACTAGGTTTTTTACAATATAATCCGGTTATGGTAACCAATATAAGAAATAGCATCTTGTTGGCAGAAATGCAGATGAAACCATTGACAGTAATTATTGAGGAAAGAAGCTGACGAAGGTTGGGACATGTGCTGACAACTCACTACCAAAAATAGCAGTAAGATGGACACCAAAGAGGAACAGAAGTAAGGGTAGACCAAATGAGACATGGAGAAGAACAACAGAGAGGATGTTGAACAATAGAGGACTCACCTGGGCAAGAGAGAAAAAAAGGCAAAGGACAGGCATTTGTGGAAAACCCTTGTGGAAGCCATATGTGCCTTGGGCACTTAAGGTTCAGAGAAAGAGAGAGAGAGAGATGATAACCAGTGACTTCCAACAGTTTTAGTTTTCATTGTTATTAAATGGTAAATTGCCAGTTAATGTGATCATTGGTCACAGTAATATATTTGTTTCACTCAAATCTGAGAATAAACTAATGGTTAAATATTTGATATTTTTTTTAATGACACCTACTTAGACAATTAGGCAGAGATCTTATAATGCAGACACATACCAGTTGAGGTTAGCTGTCAACTGGTAAGATTCACATTTCATCCTGACCTTTTCTGTCTGTTGACTGGTAAGATTTACATTTCATTGCTGACCTTTTCTGTCTGTTGACTGGTAAGATCCACACTTCATCGCTGACCTTTTCTGTCTGTTGACAGGTAAGATCCATGTTTCAGTGCTGATCTTCTCTGTCTGTTGACTGGTAAGATCCACATTTCATCCTGACCTTTTCTGTCTGTTGACTGGTAAGATCCATATTTCATCGGTGATCTTTTGTGTCTGTTGACTGGTAAGATCTGTTTCATCGCTGATCTTTTGTGTCTGTTAATTGGGAAGATCCACGTTTCTTCGCTGATCTTTTCTGTCTGTTGACTGGTAAGATCCACATTACATTGCTGATCTTTTCTGTCTGTTGAGTGGTAAGATCCACATTACATTGCTGATCTTTTCTGTCTGTTGACTGGTAAGATCCACATTACATTGCTGATCTTCTCTGTCTGTTGACTTGTAAGATCCACATTTCATTGCTGATCTTTTATGTCTGTTGAATGGATCCACATTACATTGCTGATCTTTTCTGTCTGTTGACTGGTAAGATCCACATTACACTGCTGATCTTTTATGTCTGTTGACTGGTAAAGATCCACATTTCATCACTGATCACTAGCGTCTGTTGACTGGTAAGCAAAGACTAGCCCTTTTTCCTACTCTTATTATATGATGAAGATGAGGCTACAGGTCAATAAGTAAACTTTGAAATTTATACAGCTAGATTATGCATGCAGCATGTGAAGAGTCAGAAATGGGGCCACATGGAGGCTCTTTTCCTCACTTTCAGTGTTAGTGATTGATTACGTGAAATATTTGTTATCCTTTGAAACATTATTTTAGCCTGTGTTGTTCTGTCTTTATCTCCATTCCACATATTCCACTTGAAGTTATTAATGTCCCCAGATATTTGAACTTTCATACCTGCTTCAATGTTATGTTGTTCACTGTTATTTTACAACTGGGAATCACTTTCTTCTTAGAGAAGACCATGGTTTCTGTTTTCTTCTCATTCAGGCTAAGTCCCCTTTATTTTCACTTCTCATAATCATTATTACCGTGCTTATCAGTTCCTGCAGCTCTTTTTTCATACTTTTGTGAGAGTTTATAGAATGAATTACTGATACAACATTACAAGCCATCACACACATGCAACTATTGTGATGGACGATGTAGTTTTTTGTTGATACGCATTGAAGTTTTACGTAATTCATTTGAATACAGCCAGTTTTACGTTTATTCTAAACTTTCGAATGTTTCACATTAACTATACTTACAAATATTAGCTTTCTTCGTCCAAGGAGAAGGTTCTGAATCAGACAGACATCAGCCGTTGTAGCGTTCTTCCTGACATGAGCTTGTTGAACATTTCTGTCATGGCTGACACGGCCAGTAACAGCAAGCAAAATTGCTAATTGCTGCTAATTCACTTGAATCCTATAACTTCACGGTTGGTCGTCCTTAAATGATGCTCCACGGAGCTGTTCTCCACAAAACCTGGTCTTTGGTAAGTTATTCTTACAATTATTTGAGTTTAAACGTGCAAACACGTCCCTGTCAGGATAGAGATTACACGGGCCGTCCGTCGTCTGCTAGTTTGTGCTCATCGTCTGCTTCTTAAAGGTCAGTCAATGGGGAATCCCTCTACGTTCTATAAATAGCAGAGTGGAACAGTCAATTATTACCCAGAAACAGTGGTTCCCAACTCAAAGTAAAAAAATATCGCTTGGGGGGGGGGGGGGGGAATCTCAAGTAAGCTCACGAAAGGATATGATATTTGTTCGATTATTATGAGATGACATTTATATATTTTTTTTCTTTGTAGTGATTAGTAACAACTTTACGTCATATTAGAGCCTGTTACATTTTACATGGCCTCCCATATTAAAAGCAGAAATGGAAGAAACCATCAAACACATGAAGAACAACAAAGCACCAGGACCAGATAAAATCACCAAGGAAGAATCGGAAGCATTAGGAGAGCTTGGCATAGAAATAATTACCAGACTGCCGAATGACATCCATAACAGTAACTATGTCCCATCAGCAGCAGGCCATCTTACTCACAACCGAGAGACCTACAGGAGGGCTGTTAGGGAGGCAAAGTTCCGCAAGGTTACATGCAAATGAATGAATGAATGAATGAATCAGACCTTTTGCAATCAGTTTTCATTGCCCTACCAAAAAAAAAAAAAGGTGCAGTTGAATGTGAAGACCATCGAACCATTAGTCTTATGAGCCATGTTACCAAAATCCTGCTTCGTATTGTTATGAGAAGAGTCAAGGGCAAAATAAATCTATAAGTCGCTCGTATAAAATGATGCTATTGTTAATTATTTTGAACAGAAAAGCTGAATTCCCTTTTCATTTCCTTGGATTATAATAATCCTCATTGTTACTTAACACAGTAGCAAGAATCCTGAAAGGGTTTGTGTCCTGCAGTATAAACTAGTAGCTCCCGACGAATACAATTCTTATCTGACGAAGGCCTAGACCAGAAGTCATCTATCTTAATGGAACTGCAAGTAGGTGCTCTTTCCCGACCATGCCGTGAAGGTGTTGAGGCAAAGCACTGTGTACTCTTTGGGATAGATTATGGCGGCCATTTTGTTCAGTCCTTGAGTGTAGCTAAAAATCAGGGTGTCTGCAATACTTCTTTAGCAGACTCCACAACCCTGGGGGTTATAGCGATCCCTGCCTCGTTAGCAAAGCTAGGTCTGTTAGTAGGGGTAACAACGGAGCAGTGGGACAGGGTCTTGGTTAGTTATGATTCTCCAACCCTGACGCTAACATATCAGCTAATGTTCGCCAACTCTGAAGCCAGCATATCAGCTAATGTTCGCCAACCCTGAGGCCAGCATGTCAGCTGATGTTCGCCAACCCTGAAACCAGCATATCAGCTAATGTTCGCCAACCTTGAGGCCAGCATATCAGCGAATGTTGGCCAACCCTGAAGCCAGCATGTGAGCTAATGTTGCCAACCCTGAAGCCAGTAGGTCAGCGAATGTTCGCCAACCCTGAAGCCAGTATGTCAGCTAATGTTCGCCAACCCTCAAGCCAGCATGTCAGCTAATGTTCGCCAACCCTCAAGCCAGCATGTCAGCTAATGTTCGCCAACCCTGAAGCCAGCATGTCAGCGAATGTTCGCCAACCCTGAAGCCAGCATGTCAGCGAATGTTCGCCAACCCTGAAGCCAGCATGTCAGCTAATGTTCGCCAACCCTGAAGCCAGCATGTCAGCGAATGTTCGACAACCCTGAAGCCAGCATGTCAGCTAATGTTGCCAATCCTGAAGCCAGCATGTCAGCTAAAGTTGCCAACCCTGAGGCCAACATATCAGCGAATGTTCGCCAACCCTGAAGCCAGCATGTCAGCTAATGTTCGCCAACCCTGAAGCCGGCATGTCAACTACAGGTCGCTGATTGTCAGACTTTATAGTGTTATCTCCCCTATTAACCATGGTCTCAATACCAAATAACTACTAATATGGAATTCTTTCTCTGGCTATTTTCAGTCTCTAAAAAGCTGTTGCTAGATTATAATTTTTCTTTCACCTGTTCTGTTCCTATCTACCCATACATAAAGTAAAAGCAAGCTATTGACATCTTTTGAATTCGTGACTTATAAACTGGTGATGATAATGATTTTGTCAGTCTGGAGCAAGCAGTATGGGGACATACTGGGCATTTCATTAGGGTATGAAAAAAGTTAAGGACCCCCTGATATAAGGAGACTTTTTTTTATTCCACAATAAGAGGGAAATCACGTGATGATTCACACTTAACAAGTCAAGCATTACTCGCGGACACAGGTCAGCTGAATCAACGTCTCTGTTGCCGGGACTGGCTAGCGCTGCCAAGACCCCAGGAAAATAATCCTTACCGCAGTTGTCGTTCCTGCACTCTCTTGTTCTTGTTTCTCCGCGGCGTTATATACTCAGAGCAGCTCACCTGGCCAAGTGCTGGCATAAATAATACCTTTATATAATCAAAGCTGAAAGGACATTTCCATTACACATGTATTACATTCATTGTCTCAGTATAAACGATTTTATAAATACATTCACACAAGCTTATATCAGTGAATATAATCGGGTAAAACGTTTTAAAAATCAGTGTGAGGGAAGAAATGAAAACAACAGTTTAAAATACTTCACGTTAATGGCGGCACAATAAAATATTGGCGGCCTGGTTAGCTGAGCGGTTAGACGTTCGGTTTACTAATCAGGTGGTACCGGGTTCAAGTCCCAGGAGTGGGGTTTTTTTTATCTGGTACACACAAAAAAGGCCCTGGGGTTCAACCAGCCTCTAAATATGGGTGCCAGAGAAATCTGGGAAGGTAAAGCAGCCGGGCGTGATACTGACCACATCACAATTTCATGTGCCGAAGATCATGGAAAACACAAGCATAACACCATATTCCCCAATATGCCTTAATGGTATGGAAACGGGAATTTTACCTTACCTTTTACCTTTTACAATAAAATATTACACCTTGACTTCAGAAAATAGATGAATATATGAACCACTGGAAAACTTTGTAGAAACAGCGAAAGAACGCTTTCCCCTTAAGTAAAGGACATTTCCAGCTACCCGGACTGAGCGTATGTTTCTAATCTATACTGAGATAACCCACGTGTTTGTGCAATGTATTCATAATTAGCCTGGAAATATATAACTGCGAACTAAGCCACTTTAGACGTCAGAGAAACATGCTGGTGTCTTTGTTTTCTCTCTGTCAAGTTGTAGCAGATCAGGGGAGATAACTGTTGTTTTTAAACAGAAAGGGCAATTGCTATGATTCTCTTTTTGGACTTTACCGTGGTTGGTCGAAATCCTTCTAGAACGTCACTTAGGCTGAGAAACCCGTGACAGAGAATCGTGGGAGAGACTGCGAGTGGGGCAGTTAGTCTACGTTTGGATATATACCTGAGAGTATGGTTTCTGTGATATTACTGTCGAGAAAATGGGTGTTATATCTGTTACTGGAGTTGTGGAAGTATAATCCCCATGTGGCACGGCAAACAAGCCGGAGGTCAGAATATCGTCATCACCATCTTCATTGTCATCCAGTTCATCAATAAAACCTCATGTCAAGTGTTACGCAGGTCTGACTTGACTTCTGTATCAGTGTGTTGCCAACTTTAGGACTGAAAGATCCTGGAAGTGAAGGATGGCTGGAGACAGTGAATAACTAATCCAGAAACACTCAGCAAGCATGGCTTCAACCAGTGCCCAAACATTCTATTCAGTAAAACAAAAACATTAGTAACACAGTTAAAAAAAAAAACAACGGCACATACGATTTCAAAGTCTAAATTGCTTAGCCCAGCCAATCTCAACAGAGGATCTCAGGAAACTAAACAGAGAGCCAAACGCATAAGAAAGGAGTAATGAGAAATCTTGATTCACGTACTATATACACCGCCATTGTTGTAGTATTCAGGAAAAGCAGTCAAGCCAGACTTGTTTTCTCTTAAGGATATTGTCGAAAAACTCAACTGTTTCAATTTATTAAATTGATAAACTCGAGTGTTTCAATTCATTCAATTAAACCCTGAAAATCTCAAGTGCTTCAATTCATTCAATTAAACCCTAAAAAGTGTTTCAATTCATAATTAAACCCTGAAAAGTGTTTCAATTTATTAAATTAAACCCTGAAAAGTGTTTCAATTTATTAAATTAAACCCTGAAAAGTGTTTCAATTTATTAAATTAAACCCTGAAAAGTGTTCCAATTCATTAAATTAAACCCTGAAAAGTGTTTCAGTTCATTAAATTAAACCCTGAAAAGTGTTCCAATTCATTAAATTGAACCCTGAAAAGTGTTTCAATTCAATGAATTAAACACTGAAATTTGTTTCAATTTATTAAATTAAACCCTGAAAATTTTTTCAATTTATTAAATTAAACCCTGAAAATTTTTTCAATTTATTAAATTAAACCCTGAAAATTTTTTCAATTTATTAAATTAAACCCTGAAAAACTCAAAACTATTAAATTAAATCCTAAAAGGAAAATTCAATGATCTCTGAAATAGCAACAAAAAGTCAACAACAACAACCTAAAAGTGTATTTGTAAAACATCAGATGTCACGATTTTGTTTCTTTACAGTCAGGAAGAGAACAGACAAACGAAAAGTATGTATACACAAGAGTTGAGCGAAACAAACCAAGGGGTAGACCAAGACAGAGATGGAAAGACAACATAGAAGAGGATATAAAATAAACTGGTGTCACCAACTGGAGAGAGAAGATTAAGAATAGAGAGGAATGGAGGCGAACCTTATCTGCAGCAATGAGCCTTAATGGCTTGGAAAGCTGAAGAAGAAGAAGAAGAAGAAGAAAAGAAGAAGATATAGATCCTTACTGCAGCCGCAGTTGATCTGAAAGGGCAATGATGCAATTATCTAGGTCATTGATTTAAGACGCATCAAAGAAGAAACTGAACAAAGGTTTGAAGGTTTGATTTGTATGGAAGCCCAGATTTGGATTCTAGATCTACTTGATGCACAGCGATGTTGGAGATGAAATCCTAGAAAGGCTGACACAGTTTCAAAGTGGCACAACAGCACCAGCAAAATTCACTCAATGTAATAGGGATTTTAGATTTTAAAAAATGTATTTATCCAGGGGATTTTTCAAATTATAGGAAGCAGATGAAATATATATCGCTGCTTTTCCGTCTATATACTTGGCGGAATGTGGATTCAGCAGAGCGGTTTCTCTAAGAAACTGGACCTTTCATCACTGCGTAATCTTCGACTTTTACTCTACAATCTGGAAAGCGGCATAACAAAAGTTATGAAAAAACATCAGAATCAGAATCAACAAAAATCTGAAAAAAAATGTCTCAAAGAGGCTCATAAACCTGGTTGTTTTCAGTAATTCGCTTCTTCTGTTGTTTGATTGGTTTATCTTTTATTTTTTTGTTTCAACTGTTTGTACGTTATTATCACCACCACTGCCCGCTCTCTCAGTACTTTTAAAATTCTTATTCCTCTTTTATTTTCTTGTTTTTTCATAACGGTGTTAATTCTCTGGGTAAAGCTGGGGCGACCATCCCCAACCCAGCGCGTCACAGGTGGCGGATGGTGAAAGTCCTCCAGATATGGAGTATCCCTGTGAATAAGGAGTTATCCAAATAAGCAGGCGCGGACCAACTGGCGGTAGACTCAGAGAGCGAGGTGGGGTAGTAGGTGGCTCTACGACTCCTATAAAGTGCCTCAGGTGCTCAGTGAAGGGAATACCAGGCGGGTCAGAGGCGCCTTAAAACCTCTCGCTCCCGCTGCCTTGCGGGTAGGACAGGGAGTCCAAAGGCTAGCGGAGAGTCCGTACACAAACCGACAGAAGGCAACTGGAAACCACTGTTGTAATTCCCAAGAATAATTATGCTTAAACAGATTAATCGATTCATCATGAACGACGTTAATGGATGTTCCTCTGGAACAGCCTCGTCCGGTAGGGCAGCTCACGAGCCACAGGTGAGGCCAGATCGTCATCAAGCTACTGGTGGCAAAAGTAGCAAGTTCAAAATAGCAACATGGAATGTTAGAACTTTATTCCAGGCTGGAAAATTAGAAAATGTAAAGATGGAAATGGAAAGGATGAAGATCAACATATTAGGAATGAGTGAAGTTAGATGGACAGGTGCAGGGAAGATAAACTCAGATAAATATACAATAATATATTCAGGAAGTGAGAAACACGAACGAGGAGTAGGAATTATATTTGATGAACAAACGGCAAGGACAATTGTAGGATATTTGAACATCTCGGACCGAGTCCTGCTAGCCCAACTGAAAGGACAACCAATAAACATAAATATTATACAAGTGTACGCTCCAACATCTGAAAGCTCTGAAGAAGATTTACAGCTATTTTATAATGACATAGAGACAGCACTAAAACACACAAAGTCACATGAAGTTACCATAGTCATGGGAGATTTTAATGCCAAAGTTGGTAAAGGAAGAACTTCAGACATCGTTGGTGACTATGGACTGGGGGAGAGGAATGACAGAGGTTATAAATTAATTGAATGGGCAAGAATACACAGCATGGTTGTAGGAAACACCTGGTTTAAACAACATCCTCGAAGACTGGCAACGTGGTGCAGTCCAGACAAAAAGACTTTTAACCAGATAGACTACATATTAATCAACAAACGATTCCGCAATGCATTACTGACAACAAAAACCATGCCAGGAGCTGACTGCAATAGTGACCATGATCCACTCTGTGGAAAAGTTAGAATAAAACTAAAGAAAGCAGGCAGAAAAGTGAGAAACATCAAACTGAATACAGAACTTCTTAAAAATGACCAAAAACTGCGAGAACAATACAAAGTTATTATAACAAATAGATACAATGCAATAGCAAAGATAAATAGTATAGATGAACAATGGGAAATGTTAAGAGATTCTATCCAACAAACTG
The DNA here is from genome assembly GCA_009760885.1 of Achatina immaculata. Lineage (NCBI taxonomy): Eukaryota > Metazoa > Mollusca > Gastropoda > Stylommatophora > Achatinidae > Lissachatina > Lissachatina immaculata. The sequence goes on along the minus strand of CM019696.1, from coordinate 46,243,352 downwards.
TTAAGGAGATAATACCACCAAAAAAAGAAGCCCCTAAAAATAAGTGGATGACAGACGACATCTTAGGACTGATGGACAAGAGGAGGAGGAGTAAAAATAACGAGAAAAAGTATAACAAGATAAATAAAGAAATAAGACGCAAATGCAGAGAAGCAAAAGAAGTGTGGTTAAATGAACAGTGCAGACAGATAGAGGACTCTCATATTAAAGACAGCAAAAACATGCACAAACGAATTAATGAACTCACAGGCAGGAAAACAAAATATACCACAGGATGCCTGAAATCAAAAGAAGGTAAAATGTTAATGGAAAAAGAAGACATTGTGGACAGGTGGACAGAGTATATCGGTGAGCTGTATGGAGGAGAAAGACCAGAATTAACACCACATACTGAAAACTGTGAGGGACCACCAATACTTGAAAATGAAATCATAGATGCCATCAAACACATGAAGAAAGGAAAAGCGACTGGGCCTGATAATATAACAATAGAAGAAATAGAGGCACTAGAGGAGACAGGAATAAAAATAATAACCAAGTTACTGAATGACATTTACAACAGTGGTTATATTCCCAGTGACCTGATTAAATCCACGTTTATAGCACTACCAAAGAAACCAGGTGCAAAGGAATGTGACGACCACCGGACTATCAGCCTCTCATGTCACATAACGAAGCTACTTCTGAGAATAATTATGAGAAGAACAAGGAAAAAGATAAAAATGGAAATAGCAGATGAACAGTTTGGATTTGTTGAAGGAAAGGGAACACACAATGCCATTTATGCTTTACGAGCACTAACAGAAAGAGCTTTAGAAGTACAAAAGATCTCTACTTATGCTTCATTGATTACACCAAGGCATTTGACAAGGTGAAACATAATGAAATTATTAAAATGCTTGAAGACATCAATATAGACGGCAAAGACCTGAGGATTGTAAAACATCTATACTGGCAGCAAGAAGCAGCAGTTCGAGTTGAAAATAGAATTGGAAAATATCAACCTATAAAACAAGGGGTGCGACAAGGATGTGTACTATCTCCAGACCTTTTTTCTCTGTATAGCGAGAATATTCTAAGAACAATCATCACAGAACCAGGCATAAAAATTGGAGGATACAATATTAACAACCTTCGGTATGCTGACGACACAGTACTGATAGCTGAGAACCAACAAGACCTGCAAAATCTCTTGATAAAGTGGCCAAAGAAAGTGAACAGAAAGGCCTTACTTTGAACATCAAAAAGACAGAGACTATGGTTATATCTAAGAAACAGAATCCACCAGCATGCAGTATTAAATTAAACGGAACTGTTCTAAAGCAGGTGCAGAAATTCAAATACCTTGGAGCAGTAATAACTTCAGATGGGAAATGCAGAACAGAAATTAGGAACAGAATAGGCCAAGCAAAGACTGCATTTCAGAGAATGAGAAACATATTGACCAACACATCCTTATCAATGAATGTTAGAAAACGAGTCCTAAAATGCTATATTGAACCTATCTTGTTATATGGAAGTGAATCATGGACAATAGGCAAGTCTGCACAAAAATCATTGGAAGCAGCAGAAATGTGGTTTATTAGAAGAATGTTGCGAATCCCATGGACAGCAAAAATAACTAATGAAGAATGTATGAGAAGAGCTGGAGAGACAAAAAACCTTGTCAAAAAGATAAGAGAGAGACAATGTACTTTCATAGGACATGCAATGAGAAGAGGGGGCATTGAAAATATTATAACAACAGGAAAAATAGAAGGAAGAAGATCAAGAGGAAGACCAAGAGAAATGATACTGGACAGTCTGACGGGATGGTGTGAGAGGAGATCACCAACTGAGCTGATGGCCTGCATGATGGATCGTGTACTCTGGAGAAGCATAATAGCCAACGCCAGTCGGCACGGCACATGATGATGATGATGATGTTAATTCTACCACTCAGTAATTTTATTGTTCCATTCTAAAAACAGTGTTAACTCCTCTTCTCACTAATTTTATTGTTCCATTCTAAAAACAGTGTTAATTCCACCACTCAGTAATTTTATTGTTCCATTCTAAAAACAGTGTTAACTCCTCTTCTCACTAATTTTATTGTTCCATTCTAAAAACAGTGTTAATTCCACCACTCAGTAATTTTATTGTTCCATTCTAAAAACAGTGTTAACCTCTTCTCACTAATTTTATTGTTCCATTCTAAAAACAGTGTTAATTCCACCACTCAGTAATTTTATTGTTCCATTCTAAAAACAGTGTTAACTCCTCTTCTCACTAATTTTAATGTTCCAAACTAAAAACAGTATTAGCTTCTTCAGCACAAGACAATGATAATGTTGACAGATCTTGCAGACCTATGTAAACCAATGCTCAGGGAGATTTAATTAATTTGCATGTCCCTTGCGGAACTGCCTCCATAACAGCTCTACTGTAGGCCTCTCGGTTGTGAGCAAGATGGCCTGCTGCTGATGCATCCATTTGCAAATCATCAACGATGTCTTGCAGCCATCTTCGCCTTGGTCTTCCTCTCTTTCTTTTTCCCATTATGTACCCTTCCAAGACGGTCTTCTCTAGATTATCATGACGTTTAATGTGTCCAAAATATTTAAGTTTTCACTCTTTAATTCAAACAGCCCAGGGAGATATAAAGGTAAATTAACATATTTCTAACCCAACAAAAATTTGTAATTTATAGAGCAGCTTCCTTTCATTTTCTTGCTACCAAAACTTCTTATCAAAGTTTATTTTGCCAGAGTTAAGGAGTTATTTATTTAATATAATCTTTATTATTTCTAATTATTTTTTGTGCATAAAAATGCTTCGATTGTTGTCTGTTATTTATTCTTCTAATCTTACTTGGAAGTCACTGACAAAAGTCAGAAATAAATCTGAATTTAATTAAGTGTTAATGAGAGATAGACGTTTTATAGAAACACAAAACCCGAATATGCCTGAGGGAAAACAATGAAAGGGCTACAGAATGAGGTGGAGGTAGGGACTGGGGGGGTCGGGATGGGGGTCGGAAGGTGAGGAAAGCTTAGAAGATGCATTTACCGTAAAAATATACTGAGAATGGTTGGTTTAGTCTATCTTTTTTTTTTAATCAAGGGTAATCATATGTGCTTTCGGCTGTAATAGCAGCCTCAGTTTTTAGATTTGATATGTGCTTATAATAGCAGCCTCAGTTTTTAGATTTGATATGTTCTTTCTCTTGTAATAGCAGCCTCAGAGGTTTTAGATTTGATATGTTCTTTCTCTTGTAATAGCAGCCTCAGAGGTTTTAGATTTGATATGTTCTTTCTCTTGTAATAGCAGCCTCAGAGGTTTTAGATTACCAACCAAAATGATCGCGTCCACGATTTTGTAAATTAACAAACAAATCAGGAACTCACGTGTACTTGGAGAACACATAAGAATTGCATTTGACATTTACGTGCGCTTTATTGCACCGTTCTGATTAAGGAAATTTACTTAAATGTAGCAATAGAACTGGGACATGTGCTCCAGATGACTGACGGCTCACTACCAAAAATAACACTAAGATGGACATCAAAGGGGAACAGAAGTAAGGGTAGACCAAAGGAGACGTGGAGAAGAACATAGCACTAGAGTGCTCTCTTGGTAAGAACGGAAAAAAGGCAAAAGACAGGCCTTTGTAGAATATCCTTGACGAAGAGCCAGGTGCTTTGGGCACTTAAGGTTCAGAGAGAGAGAGAGGAGAGAGAGAGAGAGAGAGAGAGAGAGAGAGCAAAAGAATTCTGCTGTTGTTAATGTTAGTTCTGTTTTTTTTTTACAATAGAAAACTTAGTATAGGTCAAATTACTACAGTTATACAAAGCTTACTGTTGTTCATTATCTTCATTGTCATTACCACAATCATCATCACAGTCGTCATTATCATCCCGTGCCCTCTCCCCACAATGGGCCCAGCAATGAGTCTCCAGTCTGTTCTGCTTCTTGTCTTCCTAGCGCACTTAGTCAAGCTGGTCCCTGTCCATCTCTTGACGATGCCCGATCATCCGTGTCGTTGTAGTTCCTTGTTCCTACCCTCAAGTAGCCGTGTCGTTGTAGTTCCTTGTTCCTACCCTCAAGTAGCCGTGTCGTTGTAGTTCCTTGTTCCTACCCTCAAGTAGCCGTGTCGTTGTAGTTCCTTGTTCCTACCCTCAAGTAGCCGTGTCGTTGTAGTTCCTTGTTCCTACCCTCAAGTGGCCGTGTCGTTGTAGTTCCTTGTTACTACCCTCAAGTAGAGTCTTAAATATAGCATTATGTCCGCTGACGTGCCCAAAGTATCTCATTGTCTTGTTTTTATGATTTTCAGTGTTTCTCTTTTCAGTCCCAGCCGATCTAGCATTTTTTTGTTTATTTTCTTTTCTGTCCACTTGATAGGCTCCATTCTTCTGTATATCTACATTTCGGGGGGTTTTATTTTCTTTTCTGCTGACTTATTCAAGGTCCCAGCTGCTACACCATTGTAAACTTATGGATAACTATTGGTATTTCTGTGATTATCCTTGGTTCTTATGATATAATAGGTTCTTATGATATAATAAGGTACTTGGCTATTGTGTAGGCCCTCTCTCTACCTGTGTCAGACTTGCCATACTGGGACGTCAATCATTATTTAAGATGTTACTTATCCATGTACACCACACATACAAACAGCTGAATATGTATCACACGAAAACTCAGAACTAAAAGTTTAAAACAATTTCCAGCTCACGCCGTTTATAAACGAGAATGACAGAGCAGGACTACAACACAGAGTACATGACACAACATAACTGCCAGTGATCAATACCAATAATAGCATGGTAAAAATAAACTATCCATCATGTTGTAGAGCCATTCAAAAGATACATATAGTTTCCAATAAACAATAGACTCCTGATATATAAAATGAAAAGCATGCTCTATTATTATTATCTCGGAGGTTTCTTATTTCTCTGCACTCTCGTGTTTCTCTGGTTCATCCTAAATTTTCCTGCTATGGAACAAAGGAAAAAAATGTAGAACCAAATGTTTTTAATTGGCAGTCTCTCTCACATCAAAAGTCATAGCTTCGTTAGCCTATGTGCCCTATCCACGTGGCAATGTTGAGTCAACAGATGTAACTGGTACAGGTGCCTTATGGGAAACCATAGATGTTTCGAATCAAACAGACGGCACTCGCTGTATCAGTCAACGTATGCACTATCCTATGCGCAGTTTCCGTGGGAATAGTACAAGCCGTTTTATTTGGGTACATGTTTATATTACTGACAACTCGACCCTGTGGCTTGTGTGGAGGCATAACAGGTCGCCGTACTGACCTCCCTTTGCGTTTCCCTGACAACTGCTGACCTGTTGATGATCTTGCTTGATGACGCGTAGTTTCCGGCGCGCTCGATGAACTGAAAGTAGGTATTTGGCTGTGAAAATTTCCTACTTGCCGATGGGTTGATCCAGCAGCATTTTGCAATGTGAACGGTTTGTCCACATTGATAACATCTTTATATGTTGTGGGTGTTCTGTATATAAAGTCTGAAATCAAACTTGACGATGTCTGTAGTAATATGTACTTTTTTTTTTTGGATGTCCTCATTGTGGCTGTGTATATTTATCTACTTGGTTCAGCCACACGTGGATGTTTTCTGCACTGCCGCCAGAGCGTGCAATGTGTTCCTCCTGCACTGTTTCTGGCTAACATAATGTTCACTGTCTTTAGTAATGCTAACATTTCCTGCGGGATTTTCCAACACATTATCTAAATTCTGACACATTTGTTTTTCTGTTTCTTCTAATTTCACAGCCATTGTTAATTCTTTAAGCTACTGAGTGCTAATCAATAGATATATTAACGTCTATCCTTCAGAACAAAACTAACCCCGCTCTCATGTTGACCTCTTGCCCTTGCTGTCCACGATTGTCTGTATTTTGACTCACGAGTTCACGATGTGCAGTTCTTTGATCTACTCTGGTGAATCAGCTCATGCACATACATATATAGACAGAAAAATATAAAACAAGGACAATTTATAATTAAAACTAATTTTCTCATACGGCAGCCTGCCATTATGTGAGAGAAGTGGTCACGTGCGCCAAATGTAAACTTATAATAATAAACAGTATTTTATTTATTTTTTTTATTATCCTTGGTTCTTATGATGTAATAAAGAAAGACGGTTCCCGTATCTCCCCCCTTCTCACATCATAAATGAATATTGTAAATATGTAGCATTTTACTATTCCTAGTCTCACTTTTAAATATCTTGGATCAATACTAACTAATAATGGAAGTACAATGAGGGAAATTAAAAGGATATCGCTCTTCAAAAAATAAAACAACTGAAGAAGCTGTGGAGAGAAACAGAGAGAACTACAAAAATAATATTTTTAAGGACATGCATCTTTCCCATCGCAACATATGCCTGTGAGACCTGGACACTTAACAAAACAGCTGTGAAACACATAAATGCCTTTGAATGTAATTGCTACAGAAGAGTCCTTTAGATATCATGGACACAAAAATAAAATTAACAACTATATCCATACTATAAGAACTTAATACTGAAGAAGGCTGGCTAGTAAAGAAGATTAAACAGAGAAAACTTAAATATTTTGGACATATTAAACATCATAATAATTTAGAGAAGACAGTCTTGGAAGGATACATAATGGGAAAAAGAAAGAGAGCAAGATCAAGGTGAAGATGGCCGCGAGACATCGTCGATGAACTGCGAATGGATGCATCAGCAGCAGGCCATCTTGCTTTTAACCGAGAGCCCTACAGTAGAGCTGTTAGGGATGCAAAGTTCCGCAAGGGACATGCAAATGACTGAGTCTCAGTTGCTGTGATATCTGCTTTAACGAAGGGATCTTCTTCAATCTGTCGAAAGTTGTTTTTTTTTTCTTGTCCTTCCTACTCCTCTGTTAATTTAACATTTTCCATCTTCTGTTATCATGTGTTCCAAATGCCTGAAACTTCTCACCTGTTCGAGTAACAACTGTTGTTGCACCCAGCTAACCTAGGTTTTAAGTCCCCTCGTAGAACCCTAGTAATGAAAACTATTCCTCAGCCGGCGACAAGCAAAGAAAAAGCACAACCGTATTCTGATTCTATAGTTAAAATATGCTTCATTTTAAAATAAATGCTAACAACAGCAGCTTTTAACCTACTATTATTACTTTAAACGGCTTCAAAGAAAAGGAAGTACACTTACATAGTTTTCTTCAACGATCTAGACGTAGTAATTGTACGCCGCCATAAATGCTAACAATAGTCATCACATCATTTCATTGTGAAACATCACAATCAAGAAGTTTTCTTTTCTTGTGTCGGGAATGTTGTTTGGTAGGCTGTTGAAGTAACTTCGCCATATACGCTACCAGATAGCCAACCAGCTACAGTGAGTGTAGTCAGTCATTTGCAAGTCCCTACGGAACTTTGCCTCCCTAACAGCTCTCCTATAGGCTTCTTGGTTGTAAGCAAGATGCCCTGCAGCTGATGCGTCCATTCACAGACCATCACCGATGAGTCTAAGGAACACAACTACAGAGTGGCACCAAGCCGACTGACACATTTAAAGATATTATCAACTTTTGAAATCAAAGCGGGAGAAATCAGTCTTCTTCTTCTTCTTCTATCTCCATGGAACGGCAAACATGATGCTCTTTGCAGCCGATGCGACGATGATGTTAATGTAGGGAGGTTCTTAACAGGTCACACACGTGTAGTTGTCACAGAAAAACTAGACTCCAGTTGTCAAAGTCAGATCAATTTATTCTCTCATCTGTTACCGAACACTGTCACTTATTACTTCAGCTGTCACCTTATTCAATGTATATGATGCAGGTCTCTTGAGTTTTAGCCCAAATACTATGGAATAGCAACAGCTTGCACAACTGACACTTTGCTACTGGCCTGCATGCATCTCTCTCTCTCTCTCTCTCTCTCTCTCTCTCTCTCTAATCTCTGACATCATACTTCCGCCAGTCGTTCACAGTCACTCGACACGTCACTACTTACATTAAGGCACAGCATCGTTTCGGATTGGGAGTGGGTTATGGCAGCTGCTTTCTCAGTTCCTGAATGGTGCTAAAAAGCAGAGTATGTGTGATACATCTATAATGGAATAGAATATGCCATCTGTTATCAAGTGATTACAAACCTGGTTCTTGAAAATTACATCATGAAGATGGTATCCAAATGAGAGTTCGCATGTTTGCAAACGTTCTTGGATTATCGTCGTACATGTGTCTAAATAGGTTCTCATCAATGACAACAACTTGGTCAACAGTGGTTTGTCTGCGTACTTAAATTTTCGTCATATTCTGGACGATACATGCTTAGAATGAGGGGTGTAAGACCTTGACCGAAGCGTCATCGTCCACGTGATTGGTAGTTGGTTTCGGAATATATATATATATATATTAAAAACATTGGCAGCATTCAGTGTAGACAGAGGCAATGACCGGGCGGTGTCTTGTTTAGTTGTGCCTATGGATGTGCTGTAAATTCCTGTTTATTATGATGATCGTTGGCCATATTCTTTCCGTGCCCACCTCATGTTGTGCAGATTATGTAGTGGTGCAGTAAGCTGTGATGTAGGTTTTTGTATTTACGTATCAATATGGACATTATTTTCAGTGTGATTTACAGGTATATTTGGTGGGCAACATGTTTGATTAGTTATTATGCTTTCATGTAGATTGATCTTGTGCTGCAGCAACGCCGTTATATAGAGGTGTGTCATGGCAGCGGTAGCTGCGTGGAATAAGTGCCATTGCACATTAGATTCGTAGTGTAGGCTACGTGTAGGGCCAAGAGAGCTGGGGACCTCAGGTCCATTAGGTTTTCAGTAATGCAACATAAGAAGTCAATTATTATATGATACCATGCTTAATTATCATTATAATGACACGTGTCTTGATGTCATGTTGATGTCAATGTCACTTGTCTGTGTTGTTGTGGCGTATAGTGAGATTAAAATCCTGTATCCTTAATTTCAGACTTGGTGATTTGTACTGCATGTCAATGTATTGTGTATCGATTAATGCTCAGGATTTATGCATAACTAGCATACAATATACCAAGGAGGGGAGAACCTGGGTTGGCGGTTATGATGGGGGAGCTAGATTGGCCTCGAGTAAGGTAGTACATTGCCAAGGATTGTTCGTCTGTAACCATCCCGTGAACTATATTCCTCCCAATAATTATAAATATAAACTTGCAACAGCAGGTTTTACAATATACGAGAGTTGATTGATAGGTTCGCGGCCTAAGGTACAACGGAATATTTATGGACAACGTTTTTGGCTTATTTCTCACCATAGTCCCCTTGCAAGTTTATACACTTAGTCCAGCGATCCTGGAGCATACGGATCCCTTCTTTGTAAAAGTCAGCATCTTGTGCCAGTAGAAAGTGGTCTACAGCATGAATGATGTCATCATCTGAAGCAAATTTGTGACCACTGAGCTCCTTTTTCAGTTTGGTAAATAGTCCGAAGGGGCCAAATCTAGATCCTTCATAAGGAGGATGTTCAAGAAGCTAGAAGCCGCATTCATGAATGACAGCCACTGCCACCGCCGACTTATGAACTGAAGCATTGTCGTGATGAAAGATGACTCCTCTCGTCAATTTCCCTCGACGCTTTTCCTTTAATTTGACCCGCAGTTGCTTCACAAGATTAGCGTAATATGCCCTGGCGACCGTTCTACCCTTTGAAGATAGTCTACAAGGCCCTAGGGTCCACACCACACCAACAAGGCTCTAGGGTCCACACCACACCAACAAGGCTCTAGGGTCCACGCCATACCAACAAGGCTCCAGGGTCCACGCCAGACCAACAAGGCTCTAGGGTCCACACCACACCAACACGGCTCCAGGGTCCATTCCACACCAACAAGGCTCTAGGGTCCACGCCACACCAAAAAGGCTCCAGGGTAAATGCCACACCAACAAGGCTCCAGGGTCCATGCCACACCAACAAGGCTCCAGGGTCCATTCCACACCAACAAAGCTCTAGGGTCCACGCCAGACCAACAAAGCTCTAGGGTCCACGCCACACCAACAAAGCTCTAGGGTCCACGCCATACCAACAAAGCTCTAGGGTCCACGCCACACCAACAAAGCTCTAGGGTCCACGCCATACCAACAAAGCTCTAGGGTCCATGCCACACCAACAAAGCTCTAGGGTCCACGCCAGACTAACAAGACTCTAGGGTCCACGCCACACTAACAAGGCTCTAGGGTCCAACCAGCCTCAGAAAATTGGTACTAGTGAAATCTGGGAAGGTAAATGCTGCCAGGTGTGATACTGACCACATCAAATTTTCATGTGCTGAAGGTCTTGAAATATGGGCCTAACACCATATCTCTAACATTCTTTAATGGCGTTCAAACAGGGGTTTTACCTTTACTTTTAATATACTTAGGCAAAGTTCTGCAACAGACATGCAAATGACTGATGATATAATGAGCATATAAAATTATTGCTGAGATAAAACTGTTCTCATCCTCACCTTAAATTCAGAAGAAGAGCCCAAGCTGCTGTACTTGTCACAGCAGTGAAATTTCTGAAGAAGGTCATCTCTTCAAGAAACATTTTTAAAAATGCAACTCAAGTTTAATCATAATTTATTTTAGTCTCTATGCCTTCACGTCTACTCCAAGCTGAGTTTTGTCACTGGTTCATGTGCTGTTCATGAGTAAAAATACCCTTTCAGTTGCAGCGTTAGTTCCAGAAAGGCAGAAAAGGAACTCACATAACTTAAGAATATGGAGAAGAAATATGGTTTAATTTGAAGAGAAAGACCCTTTTAATCCATATTTATGCTGGTAAAATTTTATTAGTGCTTCATTCAGATACCTTTTCCCCCAGTTACAAACTGTTTCACACAAGGCACAATCATTACACATTTTATGTGTATCAAACTTAACATGCGATATAGTTTTAATCACAAGAGATGATGTTCTCTCAATGTCTATCCATAAAAGTGTTCTAATTCAAGAGTATCCAGCTTTAGGATTCCAGGTCCTAAAAGTGAAGCAGGTCCTGAAAATCCTGAAATGTGTCCATTCTTTCAAGTAACTTAGAGCCATTTCACAGAATGAAAAAAACAGTAGCCTGAAGCTTTTGTACTTCTTCTAGATGTAGGTCTGTTTTCTCTCCAGTTTTCAAAGTATTTTTCTAACAGTTGAAGAAAGGAAGCAGTCTCCAAGTTTTTACGTCAAGCTAGTTTTCATTTTACTATCAATCACTTCAAGTCTCTCTACCTCTTTCACTGATTCATGAGAAGATATAGCTTGGTTGTGAACAAACTACACCCATACTTCAGACAAAGCATTTTCAAATAAATTCAGTAGAAGCAATAGATATTTGTCCTGATTTTCAAATTATGATTTCAGAAGCAGTAACACTTTTAGACATCTTTCAATAGCTGGTAAAATTTTATTAGTGCTTCATTCAGATACCTTTTCCCCCAGTTACAAACTGTTTCACACAAGGCACAATCATTACACATTTTATGTGTATCAAACTTAACATGCGATATAGTTTTAATCACAAGAGATGATGTTCTCTCAATGTCTATCCATAAAAGTGTTCTAATTCAAGAGTATCCAGCTTTAGGATTCCAGGTCCTAAAAGTGAAGCAGGTCCTGAAAATCCTGAAATGTGTCCATTCTTTCAAGTAACTTAGAGCCATTTCACAGAATGAAAAAAAACAGTAGCCTGAAGCTTTTGTACTTCTTCTAGATGTAGGTCTGTTTTCTCTCCAGTTTTCAAAGTATTTTTCTAACAGTTGAAGAAAGGAAGCAGTCTCCAAGTTTTTACGTCAAGCTAGTTTTCATTTTACTATCAATCACTTCAAGTCTCTCTACCTCTTTCACTGATTCATGAGAAGATATAGCTTGGTTGTGAACAAACTACACCCATACTTCAGACAAAGCATTTTCAAATAAATTCAGTAGAAGCAATAGATATTTGTCCTGATTTTCAAATTATGATTTCAGAAGCAGTAACACTTTTAGACATCTTTCAATAGCAGGTAGAAGTACAAGTCATCTCGTCTGAGCATAACCCAACACCGTCTCAAATTCTGTTTACAACGCTTCTTTAGAGTTTCAGTTCTAACTTCATAACATTTGAAACACAAATATATATTGGAGATGAGATCTTTACATCAACAGGCAATATATCAGTAGCTGTTTTAACAGTGTTATGAAAGATGTGGCCTGCACACCCAACTCCTATCAGACCCTGCCCAAAGTTTTCTGCAGTTTAGTGAAAACATTGTTTCACTGAAACCGGGGCAAATCTGTGGGGAAAAGTTAAAACTATGAGGGCAGAGACAGAGCAAGATGAAGATCAATTGCAGCTCTTAAAAGTGATACAAGATAATGTCGATAATTTTCCAGATCACTCATGCTATTCAAAGCCATCTGTACCCTGAACGTTTGCCACAGAAGGTCCTACAAATTAAAGCCTTTTCTCTTGATGGCACACTTATCTGAGATGCATAATGTGAAATGAAATGTCTATCATCTACCTTTTCATGTTGTCCAAGGAGTTATAACACTATTGTCCTTAGTTTTCCTGAACATTTCTTTCTTACATGGTTTTTGGCTTATTAATTTGTATTTAATATTTCCTCACTACTTTAGTGCTTGTGATGATCATCATGTAGTAAAAGATCTATCATATATTGGGTTAGTGAATCTTTAGCTTGTTCTGAATCTTGCTTTCTCATTTCACTCAGTCAAGGTGACACTTGTCCATCTTTTCATGTTAATCATCCATTATCGTCATCTTAGTCTTCTCTTATTAACTTTTCCCTCAAATGCACTTTTCATTAAGTTATCTTGCTTTATGAGGTTGAAAAGCTTGCCGAAAGCAGGAAAACCTGGCAAACTACCATATAACGGTGTGGGAAGAATCTAAGATCTTCTTCTAGCTAAATCAATCAGATGCCTTGCTACGTGGCATAGGCGATCATTTCACTCCACAATTCCCTATCTTTACTTCTTCTTCTTCTTCGTTCGCTTCTACCACCAAGTCCGTCCCATGATCCTACTGAATTTACTCCTGTGGTCCTCGAAAGATCCTGAAAGGACTACACGAGATCCACGAGAGGATCATAAGTGGTTCAGAGTATCGCAGGGCTTGAGCCTGTATTCTTGGTGGGTCTCAGAAGAGGGATTGTGTGACACCGTGGTTTTCGTTGCACCAGTTTAATCTAGAGTTGGACTTGCTCACTGGAAGACCTGGGCGTGTTTTGGATATCAGTATATCTCCGCTGGGTGAGAGGTGGTTGTCCATCCAGTCTAGGGTTGGGCTTTCTCCCCGGAAAACTTCGACATGTTTTGGGATACCTGTGTATCCCCGCCCGGTGAGAGGTTGTTGCCCATCCAGTCCAGCGTTGGACTTTCTCACCGGAAAACTTCAGCGTGATTAGGATACGTATACATCCCCGCCTATCTAGATTGCACTGGTCCAGTGTCTCCGACTTCAGCATTTTGTGGTCGTGGCCGCTATCCTTCCTAGTTGTGACCAGGACGTAGCTTTTGTTCAGGAGGACGAATCCTCGCAACTAGTAAGTTTCACCCCTGGGTTAAGCTGGTTTATGCGTATTATTCCAGTATGGGCGTGTTTAGGACGTGACCGACCTCTAGAGCGGAGATACCGTGACATGAGTAGCCATCAAGTTTCACCTCTGGGTTAAGCCGGTTTAGGCATATTTCACCAGTATGGGTTTATATCGGATGTGGCCGGCCTCTAGAGCAGAGGTGCCGTGGTATGAGTAGCTCTTGCCGCCATACTACTGGACATATTGATTAAACTTCACTTTATCCTTTCCATCACCTTTTAACATCGGCGCCGCACGACAACCCTAATTGTTTTTCCGGATTTCCCTCATTGGCCAGGAGGAGTTTCACTCCAAGCACGGCATCCGAAGAAAATCTCGCCAGCAGTGTCTTAACCCCTGGGTTAAGTCGGTTCATGCAATTCACCTGGTATGAGTGCATATAGGACGTGGCCGACCTCCAGAGCAGGAGTGCCGTGATTTGAGCAGTCATGACCTCGAGACTACTGATTACTTCACTTAACCCTTTCTTTCACCTTTTCCACAGTGGTGCCGCGCGGCAACTCCATCCGCACCTTTCTTCACTAGCCGGGAGGAGCCCCTTTCCACGCACGGTAGTTGAAGAATCTCGCCAGCAGCGGTAGATGAGCTACTAAACATGACTCTCATCTACCGGAAGCATCTGGTTTTCAGGCGCCAGATATTCGCCTTCCCCTCTTCTCCTGTTTGAACAGTTCTGCCATGAGAAAGCCAGGGGCTGGACTAGACTATCAGAGCCTATTTAAGACGCAAGAGACATTTCATTGGAGTGGAGAGCGTATCCCCCACTCCACCTCCGGCTATAACAGTCCTTAGAACCTCACTGTCTTTAGACGTGATTATGAGATCCGCTGGGGACTTTCTTCCTAGCCACACAACTTCTCTCTCATTCTTCTAAATAGAACCAAAATATTTTTATTGTGTAGTTTTTATTTCCTTTTTTTTTTTTACAAATAAAGTTGCTTTCGTTCTTTTTTCTCTTCTTTTTCATTCATAAAAGCTCATTCCTCTGAGGATCTGCATTTCTAGCATTTCACACTCTGTTCCACTTTTAAAAAACTGTTGCATTTAAACAAACAAACAAACAAACAAAAAAACTAATATTTTCTGTAGTAATGACATTCTGCATATTTGTAGAGAATTTTATCTCACATCCATTAATTTCACTGATTACTCATTATTGACTTTCCCCTACTTGTCCATGATATTATACATTCCTGTTCTTCAGTGATAGCTCTGTGTGTGCAGTGCAATCTGATATGCATGGTTCAGCTTGTAGCTCAATTGTGGAGGATGTTTCCTCAGCTTCAGTGTAAAGGAAGGCTATATCTGTCATGCTAAATGGGGAGACAGCGAGGACTGCCCTTATTTTCCTGTAATCAGCATCTTAGCCTGGTTGCCTTTTCTCTCCCAGTTCCAAAAGTAACAAAGTACCCACTTTTACAGCTGGGTGAATGGGGCCCCTCAGGTAGAATTGCACTCACAAACAATCATCATGAAGAGAGTAGAGTGCACTAACTACTTCACTACACACCACTTCATAGACTCTCAGCTTTCGAAACTGGAATTCACATTCAGTAATAATTAATGATGAAGTATAACTCAAGCCAAGTTCAGTTGGGTGTCTTGACTTCAAATTTCAAAGTTCAAAATTTAGACTCTGGCTTCCCTGCATTCAGGACAACCCCATTTATGCTCTGCCAAGTGCCGCTGCATCCATCCAAGAATATATTAGCTAACTGGTGATCCCTGCCTGTTAGCCAGGCTAGGCTTGTTACTCAGGGTACCAACAGAGAAGTTTGACAGGGTCTTGGTCAGCTATGGTTCGTGAACTCTGACACTAGCATATCAGCTATGAGTAACTGATTGCCCAATCGGACAGCATCTTGACCCCCAGTTTACTTGCTTTAATGCATTATTAGGTCACACTACTTACAGACGGCAAACCCACGGTCTCAGACATGATTCAGAAACATCAAAGACTTAAGCTTTAGAGTAAAATCCCAGAGGCAGGGAGCCTAAGACAGAATGTTAGCAAGGTATTTTCCCTCTTGTCTTCCAGCATTTACAGAAGATAATTCTGCTGGAAATTTTAGAAATGAAATTGAACTTCTTATGGAGCTGTTCATGAAAGTCAAGAGGAGCTTACTGCAACATGAGTAAGGCACTTTCTTCATACAAATTGCAAAGTGAAGTAGCTAATGCACTTACATTCAAGCACACTGAGACTGGGCTTTGCATTGTTTCTTTCAACTGTTATCAGTTATTAATCAAACAGTGATAGTATCAGCCATTAGAAAATAACTCAATGGCTTTCATGAGAAGCAAACTTGTAATTTGCTTCAAAATCATCTTCTAGAACAAAAACAACTATTGCAGAATAAAAAAAATTTATTTTCAAAAATATCTATCTGAGAAAATCTTGAATAATAACAATAACAACAATAATAATAATAATGAAGAAAAAATGTTCCACAGTGCTGGATTTAGAACAAAGAAGTTCTTACATTTTACATCATTCCCGTGCCGTTAAACATCACATAGAGCTCGCATGGTAGTTTCCCAAGTTTTTCCTTTTTCAGCGAGCTTTGTAACCTCATCAAGGGATTTTATACCTATTAATCTGGCCTCCCTTAAGAATGTAAAGAGGTTCACAGTGTTGAAAACTGCTGTCTTCTTCTTCTTGTTGCTTCACACTAAAAACTGGTAAAGATAATGTTGATGTCCTGGAGGTAAATGATGACATAATAGTGATGACCGTAGCTTTCTTCACTTCTCTGAGTATATTTAACAAAATGAAGTCACTACCCTCCCAATTACTTGCATGCCAGGCATCTCAGCAGGTCACACAATGAATTAAGCTGATTCCTGTCTAGTTCCCCAGGCTGTTGTGGCAGAGATAATTCTTATAATGTAATTTTAAGGAAGTTTAGTAAGGTCTTGATCAGTTATGGTTGACACATTTGGTCTATAAATACATACTATGATCCATATCCCATCAGGTTCATTTGCTAGCTTTAGAAGCATAAGCAGACTATCTCATTCACTTAAGAACTCATCATGACAGACCACTGAGCTGACTCCACTAATTCAGTATATCCCATGCAGACAGATACAGAAGTGGAAAGCAAGAAGCAAATACACTGAATATATGCAGACCAAGGAAGTGAGACTTGGCTACTGGGTTTAAATATGAGGTGAAAACATTGAGGCTGCTATTAGAACCTGGAGGAGACTGCAAACTTCATCTTGGTGACACAGTTCCAGATTTAGCTCACTCCCTGGACACCAAGGGCAATTACACTGTGTGACGAGACAAGGAGTTAGACATTTAAAAATAATTTTTCAGATAATATTTTTTGTGATCATTACACAATCACTATTTTGATCAGTGCTGCAATAAACTTGCTTACAGATACTGTTGGATCAATGCACCAATTCTTGACCCTGCCATTTTTTCATTGAAAATGTGGTTCAGTTTCTCACTTTGTGCTACAGTAAACTGGTTTTTCCAGTCACCAAAGGTACCATTTTTGAAAAAAATATCATCTTTCTTCATCAATAATTTTATACTTTTCATCTTTCCCTGCATGAGATTAGTCTTCATGTTGTTGAATTCCACAGCCTGAGCAATCTCCTCTGCCAGGATGTCTGGTTTTCCTAGAAAAGAGGATATTTCTTTGATCTTTCCCACTGGGTCTTTCTTCATTTCCTCATATAGCAGTACATAGACAGGACAGTTGGGGTTTGCCTTAATGAAAGTTTCAGTAGCCAGGATGTGATCAAACCATGAACCCCATGCGAAATCTCCAGACATCTGTAGCTGGAAGAAGTCATCCCAAGTTCCACTGAATGGAGTAGCTGGATCTGCAAAATTAGACAAAAGCCTGTACCATGACGACAGCAGATCTTTTGGATTTCTTACCAAATACACAATTTTAATTTTCTTGTCTATGGCCTGTAAAGGGAGGCGCTGTATCCGGTTGTGTGTACACAGGATTCTGGGAGATGACATTTTGCCAGTAATTTCATGAATGTTATCGCCTAAATTTTCTAACAGTTTATGAAAAAAGATTTCAGAAGAAAAACTTGTCTTCTGATGTAAGATCATATTCAAAGTGTCAAATACCCAGTTGTTTCCTGATCTTGGGTAGCCAATCATTAAAACATCATCATCTCGGATTGTGACCTGTCGTATGAGCTCCAAACTTCTGAGTACATTGGGAGAGTTGGGATAGACCCAGTAAAGAAGCCCATCCACTTCTTGGAAGTTCAAGAAATTTATTTTCTCAGCAGCTATCTCTTGTGATGTGTCCATTTACTGACCCTGAGAGAAGTAAGAAATTGGCATGGTTAGTTGTTATTTGTCAGTGTTAAAATGGTGTTATTGTACTTTTAGAAATAATATTTATATATCATTGTGAAATAGCTTTGCTCAGCTTCGATATGGTTATCTAGGCCAACTAATCACAGGTATACTTTATCTCAGTTTTATGGCGCTTCTTCTAATATTCTGACGTGAACTTTATCCTGGCTGATGTGCTATGTCTGTGGACTTAATTAACTTCTTCCTCAAGCACCATAATCTTCATCTTGTCTGACTCGATGAGAACGAACAATCACAAGGTCTGCTACAGAAAATAAACAAGGTTCAAAATTATGACTTCAGGTTCTTTGCACTCAGGACAACCCCATATATTTCTTTGCTGCAGGCCAGGTATCGTCGGCCAATACAGAAATCGAAGAGGATCTCAGCTCAGGTGCACGTACACCGTACACTGTCCAGAATAAAGAATATGTCCATGTTCAAGAATGACTATAAACTTTAGCATGCAGCTTCTCTACACACTGACTCAACTAGAGTTTAGTTTTCTTTCGAAGCGGTTTGAGAACATGCCGTCATCTTGGTGTCTACCTGAAGTCCCCAAATAAACAAGTTCGTTATTATTAATATAACGAATAATAAACAAGTTCGTTGTTATAGAAAAAATCAGAAAAAAGCTTTAATTTCCACGTTGTAGTATACTATTACCTGTTCACAGATCTAGTGTTATGTACGTGATGATGCTGAAAAACCGGTAATAGGCTTTATTCAACAGTTGACAGCATTTTGAAAGTGCTGCACTGACAATCTGCCTGGGCCAACAATGGTGGCTAATCAGTGACACTCGTAGAAGTGTGCTTCTTCAAGAAAATGAAATGGACAGTCAAATCATGAAACTTAAAAGAATTACAAATTTATGTGCAAGATTATCCACAATTACAAATTTATGAACAAGATTTCCACAATTATAGATTTATGTACAAGATATTCGAGTTTCACTTGGACTTGTAAACAAACAAACAAACAAAACAAGAAGAACAAATCTTCAGGTGCGTTACTATTGAGTTTTAAAAAAATATATAATTGTTTTTTTTTCTTTATCATTTAGTCTGCACTGGGCAAGATATGTGGAAAGGCTATGTTGACCTTCTATGTACTTCATATACTCAGCAGGTTTTTAAAAATATATTTTATGTATGTCTCGTGTTAGGTAAGAATTTATGCATGCCTAGTATTATGTAAGAATGTATGTATGTCTCATGTTAGGTAAGAATTTATGCATGCCTCGTACTATGTAAGAATGTATGCATGTCTCGTGTTAAGTAAGACTTTACGCATGTCTCATGTTAGATAAGGATTTATGCATGTCTCGTGTTAGGTAAGAATTTACGCATGTCTCGTGTTAGGTAAGAATTTATGCACAGGTCAGATTTTACACATGTTTCGTGTTAGATAAGAATTTATGCATGTCTAGTGTTAGGTCAGATTTTAGGCATGTCTCCTGTTAGATAAGAATTTACACATGTCTCATGTTAGGTAAGAATTTATGTATGTCTCGTGTTAGGTCAGATTTTACACATGTCTCGTGTTAGGTAAGAATTTTATAACAGTGTAAAGGTTTAGGGTTAGGGTTATATTATTGATGAAGTCAAAGTTCTTTGTTTTTTTATAGAACACATAGAGGTTTCACAAATATTACACTTCACTAAATCAAGTCCGATGAAATGTTCTCTACAGAATTCATTTAATTCTGACAATTAAGATATTCGACTTAGAATTCACAACATCACTTGAAATAAGATGCAATATGACATAATCTTCGTTAGTTTCGTCGTTGAAGCACACAATATCAAACTATGCCATATTCTACATGCAGCATTTCTCAACATTTTCAACTTCACAATATTCTACACTTGATACGAGAACATTTCCTATCTCAGTATTATATCACATCTGCTACACGTGGTCAACTAGTTTCTCGTTTAAAATCACTGTACTCAAAGTTTCAAAAGCGTCAGTTCTTTTTAATCACTTGAATCATTTGTAACACATCTTCAATCTGTCCTAAAACTACTTCTTCAAAACTGCTTTTCCTGAGTATCTATTGCTCTAATTGTCCATCTATTCCAACTGTCGTTACCTACGTCTTCTTTCTCTCTCCTGTCTTCTCTGGTGTATGTTCTCATTTTGCTGTTCTTCTCTGAATGTCTGTCCTTCTCTTCTTCTCTTGTCTGGACCGGTCTCAGTTCACTGACCGTCCTTGTTCCTCCGTCTTCGGGGCTCCGTCGTCTGTCTCCTCTCTCCTATACTTCAGAACTTCTTGGTCTTTCTTCTACTTCCGTACTTCTTGGTCCTCTCCTGTCTCCGCACGCCTTTTAATTTTCAAGACCAGCTTGATGGATTAACCAATAAGTATTTTGGGTCCACCCAACATATTAGGTATAATACGCGTATTAGGTATTTTAATGTCACATACTGATACATTATTTATTTATATTCATACGAATGCTCGCGGCCTTATAGAGAATTGAAATCCGTTTCCTAAAGTGGGCAATTGCGCCCCGTTGGAATGGACCGGGGGGGGGGGGAGGCGGTGAAAGAAATGGTATCAGTAGGGGAGGGGCAGTGGAAGAAAAGGGGGCGTTAGGGAGGCCTTGAGGGAAAATGAAGCAGCAGAGGGGGGCAGGGGCAGTGCCTTCCTTCTTACAACTTTTCAACCTGATACTGAGAAACTTGTGTCCTTATAAGAAACTCATCTATAACATTAAAAGTTAAGAAAGTGGGTTATAAATGTACGCCACCATACTGTTAAATAAACTGATTTGCTGGCTGACGTTTTTAGTTTAGCAGTGCATATCCTAGTTTAACGGGATATTGCATTGGTAGTACATAAGAGGAAGGGAGAAATTGAGGATGTGGTGTGAAATAGGTAGGGGGAGGGGGCGGCAGCTCGAAAAAACCAGGGAACACACATCCATCCCTGAATATAACATGTAACTTCGTTTTCCGGACAGCCTTTAACAATTCTAACACTATTTTCATACAACGTTATTGGCACAGCCATGTAGCAGTAATGTTATGTTCGTTATGCTCTATTTATGAAGCACAGTTCTTGCTAATACACAGCCGGCTCCTTGATTAAAAACATACCACAATCCACTTCCCCACAGTTTTCAGGCTCCGAATAGGAAACTGCCCTCCAACAAGCCCTTGTACGGAAACCGAGGGCTGCTCGTATCACACACTGCACATGCCAAAACGGTCTCCAGACCCCACAGCACGTCCTACAAACCTACACTCTCTACAGAGATCAAAGTATCAAAATCTGGTCCCAGGAAAAGAACATGACTGGAAAACTGTGGAGCACACATAAAGAACTACTGACGGTGGAGCTCACGAAGGTGACCACTTGTCTCTGAGCAAATGAAAACTGAACACAAGAAGAAGAAGAAGAAGTAGAAGAAGAAGCTGGGATCCAAATACCGTCATTACTCATAAATTTTTTTATACATACATGAATAGCAATAACGGTGTTTCTTACTTATTCCACTGCAGCTGTCTCCAGCCTCTAAAAAAAGCGAGGTTTCCTTTGACATACACAGAAAGTGATCGGTTAGACACGAGCTGTCATTTTATATAGATCATAACCCCATAACTCATGTCATCATTGGAGGCGTGGCCATGTCTCAACCAATAAAATTCTACCTACGTTTCCATCTATACAGATATAGCCGAACAAGAACTTTAGGCTACGTAGGAAAGACAAAGTTAATGAAGCAAAATGTGAAGAACAGAAATGTACTCACAGTAGATAGCAAGTAAGTGGAGGAGGTCAACGAATTTGTATACCTTGGCAGTAGAGTAGTAGAAAATGGAGACAGCACAGAGGACATCAACAGCAGACTTACTAGAGCAAACCAGGCTTTTGCAGTGCTGCGGACTATATGGAAATTAAAAAAAAACTAAGCATAAATACGACAATCAGGATATTTAAGAGTAATGTTCTAAGTGTACTAGTCTATGGAAGTGAATGCTGGAAAATCACCAAAACCATAGAAAACAAGTTGAATTCTTTCCAGATTAAATGTTTACGAAGAATTAGAAAAAATATTTTGGTCAAACACCATAAGAAATAACACCTTGTTGGCAGAAATGTAGATAAAGCCACTGTCAGCAATTATTGAGGAAAGACGCTAGCGATGGTTGGGACATGTGCTCTGAATGACTGACAACTCACTACCAAAAATAGCACTAAGATGGACACCACAGGGGAACAGAAGTAAGGTTAGACCAAAAGAGACATAGAGAAGAACAACAGAGAGGATGTTGAGCAATAGAGGGCTCACCTGGGAAAGAGGAGAAAAAAGGCAAAGGACAGGCATTTGTGGAAAACCCTTGCGGAAGCCCCATGTGCCCTGGGCACTTAAGGTTCAGAGAGAGAGAGAGAGAGAGAGAGAGAGAGAGAGAGAGAGAGAGAAGGTAACAGTCTGCTACTTGGGGTCACCAGGACGCTTTGAGATATTCTTTGCCAGCTCTGGGTGATACCTTGTTGAACAGAGGATAGGTTTTTGTTTTGCTATTTTCTTCTCCAACTTTTGCAGTAACTTTGCCGTTCCCTTTCCGGGTCACTGTGAGATTGAGTGACTGTGACACAAAGTCTGCCAAGTTGTTCGGAAACAGTCAAGATTTTATTTATATTTGGATGGTTCTGTTTCATAACGACGTTCTTGATGATGTTTTCGTGTCAAGAAAGGTATCTGTCAGCAAACTTTTCTTCACCAGTGTCGCTATTTTGAGTGAAACATGAAATGTGCAGATGTGTACAGAAATCGAGACGCAAGCCTAGCTGATCACAATAAGCCCATTTGTAATGTCTTATTAATGTAGTCGTTGATGTTTTGGTTGTAGTTACACGATTACTCATTTCATTTTCACCCCATTCCTCCTCCTCCAAGTTTTAATAAAAACTTAAGTTCTGTCATCATCGTGTGCTGTCCCCAGGGTAGATAAAAGGGAGGCGACTGTAGTAAAACTGGTTCAAATAATAAAGTAGATAGAGGTGTATGGTGCAGTTTTACATGGTGGCACAGAGAGTGAGTCAAGTGATAAAAGTGAGAAAAAACGAATAAAAAGTGTGAGATGAGGATGTATAAATGAAAAACATACAAAATCCAATATTTCAGCGTGAGCCTTTTTCCAAGATTACATACACAAACGAGACAAAAACAAACGTATAACTAAAAAAAAAAACTTATCTAAATGTTATCAATCCAATATGGAGAATAATCACAATGAAATCATACCCACAATTTTTATCTCCACACGTAATGACATGAACCCTACATCGCAACTACACAATCTACACTACATGATGTAGACAGGGGCAGAATATAACTAAACAATCACAATAATATACAGGAAATTACGGCCATCCATAAGCACAACGAAAACACGAGTTCGACCTGCCATACCTGAGAAAAAAATATGATACAAGAAAAATGATTAATCCCACATTACCCCCAGAATCACTACCTAGTCACGTGGACAATTACGCTCCGGTCAAGATCATACAACTCGGCCCAAGCGCAGATCGTCCAAATTCTCTTTCACCTCCACATAAAAATAAGCGTCATATTGCAAATTTTTACAAAGTTTATAACAATAACAAGACATATGCACATAATACTGCACTATAAACTTGTACTATGAGCAAGAAACAAGGTTAATATTGTTACAAGTCTGGATGGTATCACCAGCACATGTCCATGTCTACATAATAATTGCGGTGTTTCATGACTGACTGTAGTTTGGTGCATGTCAATATCCTCGAGCTGCATGGGTCAGCATACTGCAACGAGATCTTGACATTTTTTTTTTTTAGTAATCACTATTTGTGTAACTATGAGGAGTGTGATGTGACAACCTGTAACTTGTAGACACCTCCAGAACTGTGGCGTGTCTGTTGTGGACTCGTGAGACAGCATCTTGTTGGTCTGGATACTTCTCTCCTCAATTCTCTTATGTACATTCTCTTCTTGCTGAGCCAAATCTGCACACTTCCTCGAAGTTTTGAAAACCTTTTTTCGCAAAAGCTTGAGTTTTAAGGGCTTGTCACACAGATCATGGATGAAACAGTTAATTATAACAATATGCGTATCTGTGTTTTTCAAATGAATTTCAGTGAATGTTATTTCAGCCAAATTAACAGGCATAAAATCCTTTGATGAGGTTGAAAGACTCGCCGAGGACAGGAAAAATTGGCAAACTACTTTGCGAGCCCTATGTGACGTTTAACGGCACGGGAAGGATATAAGATAAGATAAGATATCTCAGCTATTCTGTAAATACGTTAAGCAAAAAAAAGTGTATTTGCGCATCTGAATTTTGCTTCATCGTGTGCAGTTTCTTTAGAGTAACATGTGAGTCACTGCTTCGTCCAAACGCATATAACAGTTCTTTGCTTTAACTGTGCAAAAGTTGTCACCATGATTAGCTGATATTTTAATTAAGTAGTTAGCTACTGGACCTCTTGCAATGTGCAGCAATACAAGTGTACTATTTTCTTCACAGGGCCTGTGTGCGATGCCAAATCTGTCAGTCTGTTCGAGCCATGGCTTATCTTATCAGCCTCTCCAAGCCATGGCTCTATCTTATCAGCCTCTCCAAGCCATGGCTCTATCATATCAGCCTCTCCAAGCCATGGCTTTATCTTATCAGCCTCTCGAAGCCATGGCTCTATCTTATCAGCCTCTCCATGACATGGACTCATGTGCACAGTTGTCCCCTCTGAATAAGCACTGACATGTTCATGGTATGTAAGGTTTCTGCTGGTTGCTGAAGAAACGAATTATCCTTGGCACTCGTGCGTGCTTGAGTTCATTCGGTCGAATTCGAAGTGTCTGAATTTATAATAGACTGAACTTCTTGTTCAGTTTCTTTCTTCACTTTCATAATTTCCATGTTGTTACTAAAGCAAACAAAAAGAAAACCAAACAAAAACAAACAAACACATACAGAGACTGATTGATTGATTTTTATTTCAAAAGGGTTAAGAATTGGGCACGCAGGCCCGTCTGACATTCTGCCCTTTATCATACAACTCTCACTCTGTTCCAGACATTCTACAAATATGCTGCTCATATAACAGACATAATTAACAATACAGTAACTACATACACATCAAAGTGACTAACTACATACACATAAAAATGACTAACTACATACACATATAAAATGACTATATAAATGAGAGTGAGTGAGAGAGAGAGAGAGAGAGAGAGAGAGAGAGAGAGCAGAAATCAGTATATTCTGCTAGTATTCTGGAGAATTCCTAACCCAATTTAGAATCACTTTCCTCCTCTATACATTATCGAACACTGACTAAATTGTCGTGTTCCGACGTCATTTTTTCCCTTTTAGTCTAGGTCACGGCAGAGCACACAAGCTTTTGTTCCTTCGACGTCACTTCACGGTTCTGGACATGATAGCGTCCACTGTTTTGCTCCTTGACCTGACCTTGAGCTACTGCAAGAAACTCAAACAAAACATTTATTAATTTTGGAATTTTAGATGACTAAATGGTTTAGCATACAATATTACCAAATAGAAGGTTGATACGCACACATTTCCATATTATCAGTATTTGGAGGAATATTTATGAATGATTTACAGACCCTTGGTATGTACTACAGTACTAGAGGACAATCTAACTCCTCCTTTAGACCACCAACCTATAGCATGGCCTTGTAAGTAACGGATATTGTTGTTGTTATTATTATTATTATTATTAATGAATATGATTATGAAAATATACTGTAAACAAAATAGTAACATCGAATAGCGACAGAGAAAAATGGAGAGGAAAAGAAGGGAAAGGTATAGAACTTCCATGACACTAGAACAAGACGCAGACAAAAGTAAACAGTGGAAACAGTGAATAGAAAAAAGACGAGACTCAATGACGCTGAGGTATAAGGATACAAAGGTAGGACGCCAGAAAGAAGTGTGGTCCAATGATAACAAAGCAGTGACTGGACGTTGGCACGTGTAAACAAAATAGTAAAGACGAATAGAAAAGGCAGACACAATGAAAAGCGAGGACACAATAAAACCTCCAACAGGAAAGAGCAAAATAATGACTTAGGTAAATAACAATTGTATAGACGGAATTTAAATTTTGACACGCGTTGTGATGCGATTGCACACGGTTTTTAAATAAAGAAGTGACCAACTCGGCCAGCTGACCAATTAAATATTTAGAGGCGTGGCCTATTGGACAATCGACTTACGAGAGCTAAATCACGGGGCAGTTTGAATGAAGGACAATCAGAACGCTCATGGGAACCAGTGGAGATCTAAAGGGTGGAGCCAAAATACTTATTGGTTAATCCATCAAGCGGCACTTGAAGATAAAAAGGAGAGCGGAGAGGACAGGAAAACGAAGAGGAACCAAGTAGTAGGGGGAACGAGGAAGAAGAAGAGACAGAGGAGGGAGCCTGAAGACGGAAGAACATACAATAAGAACAAAGAAGAAGGACGAAGAAGGAAGAAGAAGTAGAGGAGAGGAGACAGAGGACGGGGCCCGAAGACGGAGGAACAAGGACGGTCAGTAAACAGAGACAGGTCCAGACAAGAGAAGGACAGACAATTAGAGAAGAACAGCAGAAGGAGAACACACACCAGAGAAGACAGGAGAGAGAAAGAAGACAGTTGGAATAGATGGACAATTAGAGAAATAGATACTCAGGAAAAGCAGCTTTGAAGAAGTAGTTTTAGGATAGACTGAAGCTGTGTTTCAAGCGTTTTAAGTGACTGCGAAAAATTGATACTTTGAAACTTCGAGTACAGTGTAACTGATTGACCACGTGTTGCAGATCTGATATAATACTGAGTTAGAATTGACCTCGTATCAAGTGTAGAGTATTTTGAAGTTGAGAACATTGAGAAATGCTGCATATAGAATATGATAGTTTGATATTGATGCGCTTCAACGACGAAACTAACGAAAAGCATGTCATATTGCATCTTAGTACAAGTGATGTTGTGAATTCTAAGTCGAGTATCTTAATTGTCAGAATTAAATGAAGTCTGTAGAGAACATTTCATCGGACTTCCCCTGATTATAGAAGCGGCAATGTCTGTGAAACCTAATCTACAACAACAGAAATCTGGATGTGTGTGAAGATAAAGTCGGTATTAATCAAGAGCATCTTCTTTAGTAAGAAATGTAGGATTCGCAATCTACAGTATTATAATGGTGTCCTCAATAATATGACAGTGCACACATTGACAGTGTTATAATGGTGCCATCAATAATATGATAGTGCACACATTGACAGTGTTATAATGGTGCCGTCAATAATATGATATAATTCACACATTGACAGTGTTATAAACCCAGGTTTCTCCTTTCCTCTGCCAATTGTATGCTAACTGTGCATAGATCAACTCAAGCATTGCATTCAGTACAACAATATATATGTCACTCAATACAAATCACTAAGTCTGAAATAAATAATAGAACAATTTTAATATCACAGATTAACAACAACAACAATGTACAAACTGGAACTGACAAATCAACATGACATCAAGAGATTATTCATCAGTAATGGAAAAGTAATAGATGAACAAATCAATGACAATACAAAATAATCCAAGCATAATATCATATGATAATGAAACTTCTCAGGTCTGTAATCATCATCATCATCTTCATCATCATCATGTGCCGTGCCGACTGCCGTTGTCTATTATGCTTCTCCAGAGTACACGGTCCATCATGCAGGCCATCAGCTCAGTTGGTAATCTCCTCTCACAACATCCCGTCATTCTGTCCAGTATCATTTCTCTTGGTCTTCTTCTTGATCTTCTTCCTTCTGTTTTTCCTGTTGTTATAATATTTTCAATGCCCCCTCTTCTCATTGCATGTCCTATTAAAGTACATTGTCTCTCTCTTATTTTTTTGACAATATTTTTTTGTCTCTCCAGCTACTCTCATACATTCTTCGTTAGATATTTTTGCTGTCCAGGGGATTCGCAACATTTTTCTAATAAACCACATTTCTTCTGCTTCCAATGATTTTTGCGCAGACTTGCCTATTGTCCATGATTCACTTCCATGTAACAAGATAGTTTCAATATAGCATTTTAGGACTTGTTTTCTAACATTTATTGATAAGGATGTGTTGGCTAGTATGTTTCTCATTTTCTGAAATGTAGTCTTTGCTTGGCCTATTCTGTTCCTAATTTCTGTTCTGCATTTCTCATCTGAAGTTATTACTGCTCCAAGGTATTTGAATTTCTGCACCTGCTTTAGAATAGTTCCGTTTAATTTTATACTGCA
Organism: Achatina immaculata; assembly: GCA_009760885.1. NCBI lineage: Eukaryota > Metazoa > Mollusca > Gastropoda > Stylommatophora > Achatinidae > Lissachatina > Lissachatina immaculata. Next base: position 46,215,086 of record CM019696.1, on the reverse strand, counting down.
TGTTGGTGAATTCTGTTTCTTCAATATAACCATAGTCTCTGTCTTTTTTATGTTCAAACTAAGGCTTTTCTGTTCACTTTCTTTGGCGACTTTATCTAAGAGATTTTGCAGGTCTTGTTGGTTCTCAGCTATCAGTACTGTGTCGTCAGCATACAAAAGTTGTTAATATTGTATCCTCCAATTGTTATGCCTGGTTCTGTGATGGTTGTTCTTAGAATATTCTCGCTATACAGAGAAAAAAGGTCTTGAGATAGTACACATCCTTGTCGTACCCCTTGTTTTATAGGTTGATATTTTCCAGTTCTATTTTCAACTCGAATTGCTGCTTTTTGCTGCCAGTTAAGATATTTTACAATCCTCAGGTCTTTCCTGTCTATATTGATATCTTCAAGCATTTTAATAATTTCATTATGTTTCACCTTGTCGAATGTCTTGGTGTAATCTATGAAGCATAAGCAGAGATCTTTCTGTACTTCTAAAGCTCTTTCTGTTAGTGTTCGTAAAGCATAAATGGCATTGTGTGTTCCCTTTCCTTCAACAAATCCAAACGGTTGATCTGCTATTTCCATTTTTATCTTTTTCCTTGTTCTTCTCATAATTATTCTCAGAAGTAGCTTCGTTATGTGACATGAGAGGCTGATAGTCCGGTGGTCATCACACTCCTTTGTACCTGGTTTCTTTGGTAGTGCTATAAACGTGGATTTAAGCAAGGCACTGAGCATATAACCACTGTTATTCAATGTCATTCAGTAACTTGGTTATTATTTTTATTACTATCTCCTCTAACGCCTCTATTTCTTCTATTGTTATATTATCTGACCCAGTCGCTTTTCCTTTCTTCATGTGTTTGATGGCGTCTGTGATTTCATCTTCAAGTATTGGTGGTCCCTCACAGTTTTTAGTATCTGGTGTTAATTCTGGTCTTTCTCTTCCATATAGCTCACCGATGTACTCTGTCCACCTGTCCACAATGTCCTCTTTTCACATTAACATTTTACCTTCTTTTGATTTCAGGCATCCTGTGGTATATTTTGTTTTCCTGCCTGTGAGTTCACTAATTCGTTTGTGCATGTTTTTGCTGTCTTTATTATGAGAGTCCTCTATTTGTCTGCACTGTTCATTTAACCACACTTCCTTTTCTTCTCTGCATTTGCGTCTTATTTCTTTATTTATCTTGCTACATTTTTCTTGGTTATTTTTACTCCTCCTCTTGTCCACCAGTCGTAAGATGTCGTCTGTCATCCATTTATTTTTAGGGGCTTCTTTTGATGGATAGAATCTCTTAACATTGCCCATTGTTCATCTATACTATTTATCTTTGCTAGTGCATTGTATCTATTTGTTATAATAACTCTGTATTGGTTTCGGAGTTCTTGGTCATTTTTAAGGAGTTCTGTATTCAGTTTGATGTTTCTCACTTTTCTGCCTGCTTTCTTTAGCTTTATTCTAGTTTTCCCACAGAGTTGGTCATGGTCACTATTGCGGTCTGCTCCTGGCATGGTTTTTGTTGTCAATAATGCATTCCGGAATCGTTTGTTGATTAATATGTAGTTTATCTGGTTAAAAGTCTTTTTGTATGGGCTGCACCATGTTGCCAGTCTTCGGGTATATTTTTGCTTTGTTGTTTTACTGTGCTTTGATGCTGTACTGTGCTCTGTTGCTTTACTGTGCTTTGATGCTGTACTGTGCTTTGTTGCTGTACTTTGCTTTGTTGCTTTACTGTGCTTTGTTGCTTTACTGTGCTTTGTTGCTTTACTGTGCTTTGTTACTGTACTGTGCTTTGTTGCTTTACTGTGCTTTGTTGCTGTACTGCGCTATGTTACTGTACTGTGCTCAAGCCTTGTTGTTTCCTATTTATAAAATTGTATCTAAAGTACAAGCGAAATATTTTTTTACAACTCAGTTGTATAACATTTTAAAAGATTTGAAAAGGTAAATATGGGTTATTGGTAATGTTTATGAATATGCTAGTTAGACGTTAGTAACTGGTGGAGTGGTAAGGATACAATAGTTTTTTGTACAGCACAAACATGATTAGAAATTTGTGTTAAAGCTAATATAAAAGAAAAAACCAAACTTTAGAACGATTTTCTAGGGTTAAGTAGGACATTTGAAGAAAAAAAAGGTAAAATCCCCGTTTCCATGACATTAAACCATACTGGGGATATTGTGTTAGGCCAGTATTTCCAAGACCTTCGGTACATGAAAGTCTGATGTGGTCAGTATCACGTCTGGTCGCATTTACCTTCCCAGAATTCTCTGGTAACCGTTTTTAGAGGCTGAGTGGATCCCAGGGTAAGACATTACTGTACAAGAATTTGTATTGTTAGAATTTTTTTTAATAAATAGGAGATTTTACAGAGAAAGGAAAAAAAAACGTTCTTTTCTTGTAGTTTAGTAAATAGTGAATATTTTTCCCAGCTACATTGTTTAATGAATACTGTTGTGAATCCTACGAATAAAAGAAGACGTGAGCGTATGGTTCAGTTTTACAAAAGACAGAAAGACTGGGGGAAGTAGGCAGGACGAGAATGGCAGAAATAGGTTGAGCACGTATAAATGAAAAATGTAAACCGATCTAATATTTCGGCAAATGCATTTTTCAAGGATCACATACGGAAAAAAAAACAACACAAAATTTAAAGAAAACCCACGAAAACTCCATGAAAACGGTAACATTTAGCTCTTCTGTTATCTTTCTCGTAAGAAAGACGGGCACAAAAGTGCCCAGAAGGACGTTGGTCAGCTCAGAGTAGAAGCAGGCGATTTGCTGAGAAATGAGATAAAGAGACGATGACAAAGTGTACCAATTGGCAAACGACATGACTCATGCCCAGATGGCCTCAGCTGACTCCTGTTAGATAACTTTGGCCCAGACAAAAGTCTCCCATATAGGGCAGTTAATAAAAGAGAGAAAACAGGGAACATTGTGGATGCGGAAAGATTCAGAGTGAACAGAGGTCACTGAAATGAAAAGACTACTTGCTTAAGATGTATAGACAAGGAAACTATCAAAGAGCTTGCCAGGAGTATCTATAAGAAGACCAGCCAATGCCATCCATGAAACGTTTCTCGGCATCCAAGCAATGAAGTTGCTTTGATTCCTACCTTGTCTTTCTTAATGTTGTGACATTGAAACACTTTGAGGAAATGAGTGATGGTCATGTCTGTCAATGGTTAACTACTGTTTTGTCAATGAATATACATTTCATATTTATCTGTATCCCTTTTAAATCAAGACTCTGTCTTGAGAACGATCAGCAGGTTAGCCTTATTGATTAAGAGATATCAATGCAGGTTATTCAGACCCTTCTAAAAATAAAAGTAGCCCTATTGTAACATTTAAAATTAAATATATGTTGTAATCTCTATTTATATATAACTGTGAAAATATTTTGTTTACATATATTGTTATCCTTTGTGGGGGAATTGGTAGTTGATTAATAGTTTTAATCTATTTTGAATATACCTTTCAATGTGGTAGTCTGGAGTTTATTCATTATTTGTGCTTCCTTCTGCCCAGTTGGGGATTTTGCTTAATCTCATGAACTGTCCACGATAAAACATATTTTAAAAGTATTTTCCCATTATTTCTCCTCCTATGCTCCAATTTCCTATCTCATGTGCCTATCAATCTAGGCCAGACTCATCAACCATCGCCACTCTCTTTTTCTCCTGGTAATACAACCGACTCCACCAAGCTTAAACAAATAACACACAAATCTTTTAATAGATAATACTAACTACAACGATAACATTCAAATAATTCTCTCCCACTCCCCAGTCTTTCGAGGACGAACTACTTTGACACTGATATTCATCCGCACTCCTTTCCTACAGCGTGGTTAAGTAATACCAAAGCGAGCATGCAAAAAACATCTCTTAGGGTACATAATCCAAATGTAATAAGACATATGAGTTCAAGTAAAAAAATATGTACATATATCAAACATAACAGTTCTACTTAATATTTTCCCATCTGATTCTGCTTACACATTAATATCTCACCGTTGCCATCGTTTGCCAGCCTCGATATACATACATACATACATACATACATACATACATACATACATACATACATACATACATACATACATACTTACATGCATACTTACATACATATATACATACTTACATACATACATACGTACATACATACATACATACATACATATATACATACACACATACATGAGATAGGACATAGAAATGAGGTAGGTGACAGTCTAATGGCGTTTTGCATGGAAAATGAGCTAATGATCGCTAACACACTTTTTACATACATACATACATACTTATATACATACTTACATACATACTTACATACATACAAACATACTTACATACATACTTACATACATACATACTTACATACATACATACGCACATACATACATACATACTTACATACATACACATATACATACGCACATACATGAGATAGGACATAGAAATGAGGTAGGTGACAGTCTAATGGCGTTTTGCATGGAAAATGAGCTAATGATCGCTAACACACTTTTTAAACAACATCCAAGAAGACTTTACACATGGACTTCACCTGATGGGAAAACCAAGAATCAAATAGATTACATTTTAGTGCAAAGAAGGTGGAGATCAAGTATAACATCAGCAAAAAACTTTGCAAGGTGCTGATTGTGACACGGACCATGAGTTATTAATAGTGACATGAAGATAAAGATAAAAAAGACAGTTAAGGGATCAAGACCACTCCGCTTTGATCTTACAAAAATACCAGAACAGTACGGTATAGAAGTGAAAAACCGTTTCGAAATCCTGATGGCTGTACAGGAAGAGATGACACCAGATGATTTGGCTACGCAGGCCAGAGATATCTTAATAAGAACAGCTAAAGACATGGTTCCAGTAAAGAAAACACAAAAGAATAGATGGGTTACAGCAGGTACACTAGAACTGATAAAACAACTTAGAGAAATGAAGAAACAATGAAAAGTGACAAACAACAACACAGAGTAATATAAATCTTTAACAAACGAAGTACGGAGAAACATAAAAAAGACCAAAAAAAAAAAAACAACAACAACAACAATACATACAAGATTATTGTGAAAGAATAGAAGGACATCAGAAGTGTGGAAGAGATAGTGAAATGTTTAAGAAATGAAGACATTGACGAGAAATGTCACACCTAGGCTAAATATAATTTGTGATGAGATGGGGAATATCTTGACAGAGACAGAGGAAATTCTAGAAAGATGGAAGTAATATTGCAGAGGAATGTATGAAGCAACTAACTGTGAAAGCAGAAATCAACAGTGTGAATTATTATTGGAGGAGAAAGAACCCGAACCGACAATAGCAGTTTTACGAGCAATAAAGAATCTGAAAGATGGTAAATCACCAGGATGTGATGAGATAACAGCTGAACTTTTATTAAACCATTAGGAAAAGAATGTGCAACAATCTACCATGCACTATGTAAAAAGATATGACATTCAGGTATCTGGCCAAAAGAATGGAAAAGAACTGTATTCATACTATTGCCAAAAAAGGGTAACTTGAAATTATGCACAAACTACAGAACCGTTGCCCTGATTAGCCATGCCACTAAAATTCTATTAAAAATCATAATGGGTAGACTTCGTAAGAAAATAGAAGAAGAAGTCAATATGGTCCAAGCTCGTTTTAGGTAAGGAAGAGGATCAAGAGATCATATATCAATATGCGATTAATAATAGAGAAATGCAGAGAATTTATCTTTTATAGACTATTCAAAGGCATTTGATTGTGTACAACACAAGAAGTGCTGAAATTCTTCGTCCTGACGTCCTTCCACTTCTGATTGTACCAGGGTCGATTTTTCAGCAGGATAACGCTCGACATCATGTGGCACAATTCGGTAGTTCTCGCTGACAACAACGTCCAGACCATTCCGTGGCCATCCATGTCATCAGATATGAACCCAATAGAACATATATGGGATGAACTCAACAGACAAGTCTGCCAGCGAGACGTGGCGCTAACTAATCGGATCCATATCAAGGAGATGTCGTTTTCTGATAAAGGCCAGAGGAGGCCATACACCTTACTGAAATGGAGGTATCAGTCGCATAGAATAAAAGTCCAAGTCATAGTTAATGAACATCATTTCACTGCTGAAGTCCCAAAGTTTCTTCATGCCAAGATTGAAACATTAATTCCTTAAAATAAAATTTTGATACAATTTTAAAATTTGGTGTCCTTTACGACTACTGTAGTGTTAATTTTCTTTTTTGAACAGTATAGGTTTTTAATAACTCCACGAAACACTTCAAAAATTCCCAACAAATAAACTATGTAACGGATCATGATATTCTTACGCCAAGACAGAGAAATTCTTCAAGTTTTTATTTTTAAATAAAGCCCGTGCAGAGCTTCTGTAGTGTGCCAGTATGAGGCAGCTGTAGCAAATACGGCGTTCAGTAAACGTGAGCAGTCATTCTTTGTTTTGGAATACCAAGAACCTCGTCAGCTGTGACTGTGCAACGACGATTGCGAGCGGAATTCCAGAAGATACCACATCACCTGTTTTCAAGAAGTGGTATGCGAAATTCGGAGATGAAGGCTGTCTGTGTACAGATCATCGGCAGGGACGTCCAGAAACAAGCAAAGAAACCGTGAATACTTTTAGAGAAGCTTACCAGCGAAGTCTCCGCCTACATCCAGGAATTTCGCATACCACTTCTTGATACTGTTGAAAACTGGTGCTGCCTTCCGGAATTCCGCTCGAAATCGTCGCTGACGGACACACCGGACAAGGTTCTTAGGTGTTCCAAACCACAAAATAACGGCTCACGTTTACTAAACCCCATATTTGCTACTGCTGCCTCCTAGCAGCAAGCCACGAGAGCTTTGCACGCTGGCTTATTTAATAAAAAAAATCTGAAGAGTTTCTCTCTCTCCTGCCATAAGAATAATCATGATCCTTTACGTAGTTATGTGTTGCGAATTGTTAAAATGTTTAACAGATTTATGAATAACCCAGTATATATTGGTTGAACTGTTAACGAAGCTAAGATCCGGAAACTTGGATTGTCGTGGTGAGAATTCTCCAGATTTAGGGTCTTGTGGGACAATAAGTTTGTGCAACGGGCAGAGATTAGTTAATTTACTACGTCATAAGCCCTCTACTCCCGTCACTCTCTTCCTTACTGTCCCGGCCCAAAGTCCGGTCCAAGACTGGGCAGAATTTTACCCACCCACGAGACTAAAACTTTGCATCCCCATGAAACTAAAAACTTTCAGTTTGCAGAACAAGATCACTTGGTCACAGCGCTTACGTGATCACTAACCCTGGCATCGTAAAACAAGTTCATTTGCCACTGAGCTTATACGTGCGGACTGACAGACACTTGCTCACACAAGGATGCAAAGAGGCAAGTAGGAGATACTGCGTTTGTGTCCATATCTTCAATAGCCAATCAGCATGCTAGAATGTGATGTGGTCAGCATTGCGCATGCTCGCCTTTATTTCCTCAGCTTTAAGAAGAGGCACTACCCACATTGTACAGCTCTTTTTTTAGGGGGGGGGGGGGAGACGCCTTCAGTCACCAACCACGGCATGAAAAACTAGTTCACTAACTACTTTGCTACTCAGACACGAGTCTTATCTACCGATTCAGTATTGTGTAAAGTTTGTTTGGTGCAAGTTTACATTTATAATTCGTGGGAAGAATATTTTCTCAGGATGATTTACAGACCAACAATCCTTGGCAATGTACTACCGTACTCGAGGCCAATCTAGCACCTCCATCATGACCGACAACCCAGGTTCTCCCCTCCTTGCTATATTGTATGCTAATTTTGCCTAATCCCCAAGCATTCAACCAACACAACAATACAGTGACATGCAGTACAAATCATCAAGTCTGAAATTAACGACACAGCATTTTAATCTCACTATACGCCACAACAGCAGATACAACGGACATTGCTATCAACATGACATGAAGACAGGTATCATCATAATGGACTATCAATCGGAAGAACAAGATCAAAGAATGCAAAATACTTCAAGCAATCTTCAATGATAGAAAAGAAATTTGAATGAACAATGTCAACGCAAGAAAAATACTTCAATCAATCATCGATAATGGAAAAGCAGTTGGATGGACAATGCCAATGCAAGGCCGGGTAATTAAGCATAGTATAATATGATAATGACTTCTCATGTTTTCATATTGAAAACTTATGGATCTTCTTCTTCTTCGTTCGCTTCTACCACCAAGATCGCCCCGTGATCCTACTGAATTTACTTCCGTGGTTCTCGCGATAGTCTCATTTAGGATGGAAGATTAGAGCATCGTGGGGCTTGGGCCTATATTCTCGGTGGGTCTCAGAAGCGGGATTGCGTGACACCGCGGTTTTCGTTGCACCAGTTTAGTCTAGAGTTGGACTTTCTCACCGGAAAACCTCGACCTGTTTCGGATATCATTATATCCCCGCCGGGTGAGAGGTGGTTGCCCATCCAGTCCAGAGTTGGACTTTCTCACCGGAAAACTTCAACGTGATTTGGATATAGTATATCCCCGTCGGGTGAGAGGTGGTTGCCTATCTAGACTGCCCTGGTCCAGTATCTCCGACTTCAGCATTTTGTGGTCGTGGCCGCTACCAATCCTGGTGGTGACCGGGACGGAGCTTTTGTCTAGGAGGAGGAATCCTCGCTACTAGTGAGTTTGACCCTTGGGTTAAGCCAGTTTATTATCCCAGTATGGGTGTATATAGGACGTGATCGGCCTCTAGAGCGGAGGTACCGTGATATGCATAGCCATCAAGGGTAACCCCTGGGTTAAGCCGTTTTAGGCATATTGCCCCAGTATGGGTGTATATTGGACGTGGGCGGCCTCTAGAGCAGAAGTGCCGTGATATGAATAGCTCTGACCGCGAGACTACTGGCTACTTCACTTAATCCTTTCCATCACCTTTTCTACAACGGCGCCGTGCGGCAACCCTAATCGCATTTTTCTTCATTGGCCGGGAGGAGTTTCACCCCTCGCACGGCAGCTGAAGAATCTTGCCAGCAGCGAGCAGAAGCTTTACTTCTCCTAGATGAGCTACCAGCCAAGACTAACAAATCTCATCTACCCGAAATCGTCTGGTTTTTCAGGCGCCAGATATTAGCTTTTCACCTCTTCTCCTGTTAGTTTAAACAGTTCCGCCACGGTATTGCCAGGAGGTGGAATTGGACTGTCAGAGGCTACTTGAGATGCACGCCATGGAGACATTTAATTGGAGTGGAGAGAGCATCCCTCACCCCACCTCCAGCTACTACAGTCCTTAGAACCGTCAATTGAATTAATTTGTTTTCTACGTATTTCTAAAGTTGTTTTATACGTATTTCTAAAGTTGTTTTCTACGTATTTCTAAAGTTGTTTTCTACGTATTTCTAAAGTTGTTTTCCCAGCTTCCACACTTAAGCCACATTAATGCACAAAAAGAAAAAAATGTGATCAATTTAAAAAAAAATAATTCTATACATTTTCAAGAAAAAAAATGCAAGGGTTCTATATAGTTCACAGTTCACTCAAAAACACAATCAACATCATTTCAAAAGTAAAACTCAGAGAAGAACTGGAATTACAAAACAAGAACGGAAAAAAAAATTTCTTACATTTTCAGGATCTGGTACTTCCAGCCTTGCTTCTGACCGTGCTTTGAATGCTATTACAGCCTGTTCCTTCACAGAGTTTAGGCTACGGATATCCTGGTAAGTAACATATGCTAACCTGGCGTTTTCTGAACCTTCAGTCTTATTCCGAAGCTGTCTTGTACTTGCTAGCTATCAACTTGTCCAATGCGTTTTCTTTTGCACCTCAGCTCAGCCATGTCAGAGTGCAAGTCCACCTTATGGATCTGATGCCCAGGGCTCTCTTGGCCCTCCACGTAGCCCACACTACGAATATAACGTACAATAGCACTTATTCCCCGCAGCTATCGCTGCCACGACACACCTCCATGTAACTGTGCTTCTGCAACACGATCAGCCTACATGAGAAGCATAATAAACGAATCATACATGTTGCCCATACAATATACCGATAAATCACACTGATTATCATACACAGAATTTCCATATCAATACGTAAATACAAGAACCCTACATCACAGGTTAATTCACAACTACATAATCTACACCACAAGATGTGGGATCGGCATAATATGCACGCAATATAAGCACAACTAAGGAACTACATCGTCGCCCATGTCCCCCTTTCTAATCTGATGTAAGCCAATGTATATATATATTCCCTCTCTCCCCGAAACCATCTACCAAATCACGTGGATGATGACGCTTTGGTCAAGGTCGTACATCCCTCTACCTAAGCGTGTATCGTCCACAATTTCCTATTGCAACACTTTCTTTTTCTATGCAATATTTCCTGCATCCACATCCAGCAATAAAGTACAGACTTCAATACACACAGTGAAAAGAGTATCCTACCAATCTTGACCTGGCCACAGAGTTGTGTCTGTGATAGAGGTTGAGGGGCTGCCACCATCACCTGGCAAAGCTGAACTAGAATATTGGCACTGCTGCAGATTTTGCATAAAATTATGGACATGTTAACGGAAACTATATAAGTTAAAATGATAAGAAAATGACAACCACATTTCATGAACATGTCATGATAAGGCAGAAGTTTGAGAACCTTGAAGGGATTGGAAAATTCATGAGAAAAGGGAAGAGAGGAAGACCAAGATAAAAACATTTCCTTGGACTGATCAGGTGGCATGGAAAAAGAAAAGCATCTGAACTAATCTGAAACGCCAAGGACCGTGCGAGACGGACATACATGATCGCCAAAGCTATCTGTAACATAATAATAATAATAGGTGAAGAAGAAGAAGAAGTAGAAGAAGAAGAAGAAGGTGAAGAAGAAGAAGAAGAATTAGAAAAAGGAGAGGAAGAAGAAGAAGGAGAAGAAGAAGAAGGTGGAGAAGAAGAAGTAGACCCAGAAAAATTAGAAGGAAGAAGGTGAAGAAGAACTATAAGAGGAGAAGGAAGAAGAAGAAAAAGAAGAAGAAGAAGAAGAAAAAGAAGATGGTGAAGAAGAAGAACCAGAAAAGGAGAAGGAAGAAGAAGAAGGTGCAGAAAAAGAAGAACCAGAAAAGGAGAAGAAGAAGAACCAGAAAAGGAGAAGGAAGAAGAAGAAGAACATGGTGAAGAAAAAGAAGAAGGTGAAGAAGAAGAAGAACCAGAAGAAGAGAAAGAAGAAGAAGAAAAGAAGAAGAAGAAGAAGGTTAAGAAAAAGAAGAATGTGAAGAAGAAGAAGAAGGTGGTGAAGAAGAAGAAGGTGAAAAAGAAGAAGGTGAAGAAAAAGAAGAAGGTGAAGAAAAAGAAGAATGTGAAGAAGAAGAAGGTGATGAAGAAGAAGAAGAAGGTGAATAAAAAGAAGAACACGAAGAAGAAAAAGGTGAAGAAAAAGAAGAAGGTGACGAAGAAGAATAAGGTGAAGAAGAAGAAGAACATGAAGTAGAAGAAGAAGAAGAAGTTGAAGAAGAAGAAGAAGAAGTTGAAGAAGAAGAAGAAGAAGAAGAAGAAGAAGAAGACGTTGAAGAAAAAGAAGAAGGTGAAGAAGAAGAAGGTGAATTAAAAAGAAGAAGGTGACGAAGAAGAAGAAGAAGGTGAAGAAAAAGAAAAAGATGAAGAAAAAGAAGATGAAGGAAAAGAAGAAGGTGAAGAAGAAAAAGAAGGTGAAGAAAAAGAAGATGGTGAAGAAGAAGAAGAAGGTGAAGAAAAAGAAGAAGAAGAAGAAGAAGTAGAAGAAGACGAAGAAGAAGAAGACGAAGAAGAAGAAGAAGAAGAATGCGAAGAAAAAATAGAAGGTGAAGAAGAAGAAGAAGGTGAAGAGAAAGAAGAACTTAATAAAAAGAAGAACGTGAAGAAGAAGAAGAAGAAGAAGAAGAAGAACCAGAAAAGGAGAAAGAAGAAGAAGAGGCTGGAGTTAGAAGGCAAATTACAGCAAAGATCAGAGGCAGACAAGCGAAATTTGTAGGACATTTTCTGAGAAGAGGAAAACTGGAACACATTGTGGCAACTGGGAAAATTGAGGGAAGAAGAGACAGAGGAAGACAGAGAGAAGTTACTGGATGGGCTGTCAGTGTGGCCAGGAAGAAAGTCACCGGCGGATCTCATAATCAAGTCTAAAGACAGGGAATTGTGGAGAGAAATGATCCTCTACGCCACACGGCACGGCACTTGAATGACTGAGTGATTGATTGATTGAGTGTAGTGAAATCATGCCCGAGATAATAGTCTGAAGGGAGAGTACAAGAGAGTGACAACAGTTCCATTGATGGGAAGAATCTAGAGGTAGATAAATATCACTGTGATTGGATGAATTGTTACAACAAAGGGAGATTGTCCTAGGTATCCTTTTTCTTCTTCTTCGTTCGCGTCCTGGGTATCCCATGTACTGAAGGTATCTCAAGGAGGAGATGGCTGAGCACTTAGAAATAGCTAAATCACAGATATTCATGACCTGATCTCAAATGTTCTTGACGATCTAATTACAAATCTGTAGGGCTGATGTGGCTAAGTGAACTTGTTCTCATGATGGAGTCTGTCGCCCTTGGAAGACACTTAAATTCACCTTATATTCCTGTGTGAAATAAAACTAACTGTTAAACTGAGTTAAAGAAATCAGCACAATTTTTAAAAAAAAATCTCTAATCTGGGAACTAGGTCCGGCCTTGATGGATTATAAACGTATATTCTGGGGGAATCTCCGATGGTCGTCGAGCTGGCGAAGGAAAATGAAAGTACCAGTTTCAACAAGATTTTGTTTGTCAGTTTTAACTGTTTTCAGGTTTATATTTTCATCGTCGGAATGTTTTTATTCTTCCTAGTGACATTTAATACTTTTTTATTTGGTCACTACATTCAGCAGTGTTTGTCCCGTATGTTTTGTGACTGTGATATTCACTGTGTTTTCCCTGTATGTTATATGAGCGTGTGATATTCACTATGCTTTCCCTGAATGTTATATGAGCGTGTGATATTCACTATGCTTTCCCTGAATGTTATATGAGCGTGTGATATTCACTGTGTTTCCCCTGTATGTTATATGAGCGTGTGATATTCACTGTGTTTTCCCTGTATGTTATATGAGCGTGTGATATTCACTATGCTTTCCCTGAATGTTATATGAGCGTGTGATATTCACTGTGTTTCCCCTGTATGTTATAGGAGCGTGTGATATTCACTGTGTTTCCCCTGTATGTTATATGAGCGTGTGATATTCACTGTGTTTTCCCTGTATGTTATATGAGCGTGTGATATTCACTGTGTTTCCCCTGTATGTTATATGAGCGTGTGATATTCACTGTGTTTCCCCTGTATGTTATATGAGCGTGTGATATTCACTGTGTTTTCCATGTATGTTCTATGAGCGTGTGATATTCACTGTGTTTTCCCTGTATGTTATATGAGCGTGTGATATTCACTATGCTTTCCCTGAATGTTATATGAGCGTGTGATATTCACTGTGTTTCCCCTGTATGTTATATGAGCGTGTGATATTCATTGTGTTTTCCATGTATGTTCTATGAGCGTGTGATATTCACTGTGTTTTCCCTGTATGTTATATGAGCGTGTGATATTCACTATGCTTTCCCTGTATGTTGTATGAGCGTGTGATATTCACTGTGTTTCCCCTGTATGTTATATGAGCGTGTGATATTCACTGTGTTTCCCCTGTATGTTATATGAGCGTGTGATATTCACTGTGTTTCCCCTGTATGTTCTATGAGCGTGTGTTATTCATTGTTTTCCCTGTATGTTGTATGAGCGTGTGATCTTTTTCTTCTTCTTCTTTTTACGCAGTGTCTGTCTATATCTGCAGTCCTGTCTCTTGGACAAATTTCACTGTTTTTTGTAATTCATGTATGGAACCGTAGAGCTTATCTTCTTTAGTGGTTTCACTGGGCCAGCAATTACTTCTCAGTGTCTCGTAGTTGGTGCATTTCTGGGGGATATGTTCCACAGTTTGAGGCACCTGGGCACATGTACGTAGATTAGTAGTACCAACCTTAAACTTTGTATACATATGACTTCGGAGTCGGCTGTGTCCTGCTCGGAGACGGAAAATGGTGACTTGTTCCTTTCTGTTTAGCATGTGAAAGTCATCATGTGGTGGTGTTTGTGGCTTCCTGTGGGTTTTTATGATGCTTTTCTTCTGATTATAGGCGATTGGTATGTCTGGTTGCTCCATTTCAGTGCCCTCTTTGGCCAGACGGTCAGGTTTCTCATTGCCTGGTATCCCACAGTGGGAGGGAATCCACTGTAAGGTAACTCTGTGTTGTGAGCCAATTTTTGACAAGGCATCCTTAAGGTCTGGTAGTTTGTTGCACTGAAGAGCTTCCAGTAGTGATCTTGCATCTGTAAGAATTACTATCGGGCATGTATCAATTCCGAAGTCTGATAGTTTTTCAACTGCAGCAATAATTGCCCTAACTTCTGCATCAAAGTTGCTGAGCGTGTGATATTTACTGTGTTTGTTCGACCACATCAAAAGACACAAAAGCTCGGAGAGGTTGATAGTAGAAGGTATAGTTCATTTGTTCAGTCACATCAAAAGTCACAAAAGCTTGGAGAGGTTGATAGTAGAAGGCATAGTTTGTTTGTTCCATATCAGTTGGTGAGTGTGCACAAATAATATTAAATTTACGGGGTTAAAATAACCTGAAATATGCGTGGTCCAAATAATCTATCACTGAGGACATTGCCCGTCAGATTCTTCTTTGAATTCCTCTATTGTTCATTCCCTCATCACTCAGCCTGTGACAATGATGAAGATGGTACAAAAAGTGGTACCTCCCTGCATAGAAACCTGTTCCCTGTTACATTAAACTTCTCTGTATTATTTCTTGATCTTTCAAAATGTATTTCCCCTGCTTGGAATTTGCATGTATTTCCCTGTTACTCGGAGCAGAGACGCCCAGCTGTTGCACAGGATATATTCGTTTTATATTGTTACAGCTACGCATGAATTATCGCAGACTAAAGAGCTTGCTCATTATTGGAAAAGAAATCCAGAGACGCACGAATGTCTAATACATTTCAGCAATAATTCGCAAACAAAAAACAGGCTTCAAACACCAGCACTGGACTGACACAGTGAATAGGAATGCTGTGATAATCTCCTTTTCATATATATATATTGTTCTTAATTCCTATTCATATCTTATTATGTATTCATAGCTCCACTTTAGACTTTCTCATAGAGCTATCATTTTCAAATAAATGTGAACGGAATAGATGGTGGTATTTTATTGAATGTAATGCTACTGGATGAGAAAAGATTAGAAAGGGTAACAATTGGAAAGACCAGTGGGGAATTTTGAATAGAGAGACATTTGATCATCCATGGTTAAGAGAAAGAGAAAGAGAGAGAGAGAGAGAGGTGGCCCACGACTATCTTTCAACATTATCACGAGACATGTTGCTATAATCGATCTCCTTCTTGTCTTGATAATAAGATTTAGATGAAAAGCCTTATAGTCAACACCTGATGGGGAACTCAGCAATAATTAGAAGAGCTAAGGGAAAAAGAAGAGAGAAAGAGCAAGAACAAAGCGTTTCAAGGAACTGACCAGGTGGCTTCCGAACTGAGGGAAACACCAAGGACCGCACACCACGGACAAACATCTGCTGCGGCACATAAGAACAACAACAACAACACCTATAATAATAATTGTCTTTAGTAAGTAATGTTGTGTGTAAAAGGTAAAAAACATAACCCAGTGATCGTCACCATTCAGTGTCCTGTCTCCATCCAGTGATCGTCACCATCTAGTGACTGTCACCATTCAGTGTCCTGTCTCCATCCAGTGATCGTCACCATCTAGTGACTGTCACCATTCAGTGATCATTATCATCTAGTGACTGTCACCATTCAGTGTCCTGTCTCCATCCAGTGATCGTCACCATCTAGTGACTGTCACCATTCAGTGATCATTATCATCTAGTGACTGTCACCATTCAGTGACTGTCACCATTCAGTGATCATTATCATCTAGTGACTGTCACCATTCAGTGATTGTCACCATTCAGTGATCATTATCATCTAGTGACTGTCACCATTCAGTGATTGCCACCATTCAGCGATCATTATCATCTAGTGACTGTCACCATTCAGTGATCGTTACCATCCAGTGACTGTCACCACCATCTGACTGTCCCCTCCAGTGATCGTCGCCATCCAGTGACTGTCACCATCCAGTGATTGTTACCGTCCAGTGACTGTCCCCTCCAGTGATCGTCATCATCCAGTGATCATCACCATCTAGTGACTGTCACCATTCAGTGTCCTGTCTCCATCCAGTGATCATCACCATCTAGTGACTGTCACCATTCAGTGTCCTGTCTCCATCCAGTGATCGTCACCATTCAGTGATCGTCACCGTCTAGTGACTGTCACCATTCAGTGTATTGTTACCATCCAGTGATCGTCACCATAAAGTGACTGTCATTATTCAGTGATCGTCACCATTCAGTGACTGTCACCATTCAGTGATCGTTATCATCTAGTGACTGTCACCATTCAGTGACTGTCACCATTCAGTGTACTGTCACCATGCAGTGATCGTCACCATCCAGTGACTGTCATTATTCAGTGATCGTCACCATTCAGTGACTGTCACCATTCAGTGATCGTTATCATCTAGTGACTGTCACCATTCAGTGACTGTCACCATTCAGTGATCGTTATCATCTAGTGACTGTCACCATTCAGTGACTGTCACCATTCAGTGATCGTTATCATCTAGTGACTGTCACCATTCAGTGTACTGTCACCATTCAGTGACTGTCACCATTCAGTGTACTGTCACCATCCAGTACTATTTGTGTTCAGTATTAACTCTTTTCTGAATCTTGTTTTTGCATTGAAGCCGGTCAAGCTGATTGTTGTCCATATCTGGATGTGCTTAAACTATTCATATTATGTATAGTTCTTGTCCACTTACCCTGTTCTTATCAATTTTTCACCCAAGTAATAAAACGTATTATACCGGTTGGGAAAGGTAAAGATAATATTAGCAAAATACTAGAGGCAACCAGGAACTAACGATGCAAAGAAATGCCTTTATTTTCCTTGTCGGTGCACTAGAGGGTGAAAAGCTCAGCAACATGCCTGGCATCCTTTGCTTTGCCTGCCCCAGCAGAAGTCAGGTACCCGTTTCTATCACTAGTGACTGGGTCACTTCCTGTCAGATTCGAACCACTGACCTTTGCCAGGGGGGAGGGGGGAATGCACTAACCACTTTGTTACTAGCGAACCAGTTATGCTGCGTGATGTAGCAAACATGTGTTAATGAGTTGTTGATATTTTATTTGTTTTGTTCTTTCTTCATCTGTTTTAATATCCGTTCATAATAGATGCTCATTTGTTTCCGATTCCCCGCATATGATTTAGCTTAGGTTTTCCTCCGCTATAATATTTCATTCTACAACGATGCTTTGCAGACCTCTTCTTTCTGTAAATATACAAAACACAACTCATGGCAGATCTCACTGTGTAATACACAAAAAGTTTGCAATTTTAAAATAGTCTAAAAATATTAATTTCGACGTGAGAAAAACAAATAAGAGATTAAAAACACCAAGTTAGCTCTTATTGCTGTGATATTGCTTATTTAATGTGTCGACGAAAGTGTAAAAGTTTTGTGACGCAAAATTTTCCGGGCTTCGAATGCATTTTGACACCGCTGAATTACTGCTTTTAGTATGTGCTGCAGCCATAATGTTTACTTTTATGTGTAAAATGCGAAAAAAAACCCTCTCAGTTGGTATCTCTCATTAATACAAGAGTTTATTATTTGCAGGAAGTATATTTTTTTCTACATTTCGCAGTGAATTTATAGCCTGAATTTGTATCAGGGCAGGATTTCAAGATGCCGCGAAAATGTGTTAATAGCGTAAACAATTTGTTGCTACGAAGTGACCTTTTTGTCACAGAAACGTTAGATTACACCTAAAATCAAAACAGCCACAAGATAGATATCATCATTATTTCGGTTGTAAGATTACCAAGACACGCCATGGGCGCCTAACAATTGCAGTAATAAATGTGCCGTGAAACTCCGTGGTTGGGTGAATAATAAAGGAGAGTCAATGGGTTCATCGATTCCCATATATGGAGAGAGCCTACAGATCATGTAAATGATTCCCATGATATGGAGAGAGCCTACAGATCATGTAAGTGATTCCCATGATATGGAGAGAGCCTACAGATCATGTAAGTGATTCCCATGATATGGAGAGAGCCTACAGATCATGTAAGTGATTCCCATGGTACAGAGAGAGCCTACAGATCATGTAAGTGATTTCCATGATATGGTGAGAGCCTACACAGATTATGTAAGTGATTCCCATGATATGGAGAGAGCCTACACAGATCATGTAAGTGATTCCCATGATATGGAGAGAGCCTACACAGATTATGTAAGTGATTCCCATGATATGGAGAGAGCCTACACAGATCATGTAAGTGATTCCCATGATATAGAGAAAGCCTACACAGATCATGTAAGTGATTCCCATGATATGGAGAGAGCCTACACAGATCATGTAAGTGATTCCCATGATATGGAGAGAGCCTACACAGATCATGTAAGTGATTCCCATGATATGGAGAGAGCCTACAGATCATGTAAGTGATTCCCATGATATGGAGAGAGCCTACAGATCATGTAAGTGATTCCCATGATATGGAGAGAGCCTACAGATCATGTAAGTGATTCCCATGATATGGAGAGAGCCTACACATATCATGTAAGTGATTCCCATGATATGGAGAGAGCCTACAGATCATGTAAGTGATTCCCATGATATGGAGAGAGCCTACACAGATCATGTAAGTGATTCCCATGATATGGAGAGAGCCTACAGATCATGTAAGTGATTCCCATGATATGGAGAGAGCCTACAGATCATGTAAGTGATTCCCATGATATGGAGAGAGCCTACAGATCATGTAAGTGATTCCCATGATATGGAGAGAGCCTACACATATCATGTAAGTGATTCCCATGATATGGAGAGAGCCTACAGATCATGTAAGTGATTCCCATGGTACAGAGAGAGCCTACACATATCATGTAAGTGATTCCCATGATATGGAGAGAGCCTACAGATCATGTAAGTGATTCCCATGATATGGAGAGAGCCTACACAGATCATGTAAGTGATTCCCATGATATGGAGAGAGCCTACAGATCATGTAAGTGATTCCCATGATATGGAGAGAGCCTACAGATCATGTAAGTGATTCCCATGATATGGAGAGAGCCTACAGATCATGTAAGTGATTCCCATGGTACAGAGAGAGCCTACAGATCATGTAAGTGATTCCCATGATATGGAGAGAGCCTACAGATCATGTAAGTGATTCCCATGGTACAGAGAGAGCCTACAGATCATGTAAGTGATTGCTGTTTTTGCACGGTGGGGCTTCTTCAACATGGAATGTCTACAAAGAAGAAGCGGACCTTGAAATATCCAAATGTTCCATCGCTACACGACCAGTGGCACCTGGAGACTGTCTGCCTATTCATGTCCCACCAGGCTAATACATTATGGAACTCGATGAAGAATATAGTCGAGAAATATCAGCTGAAACTGTACAAAAAGTTTCTGAATTTACGTCAAAAGATTTAGTGGATAAGTTACACGGAATTTTCCAAAATGAACTAATTCGAAATCTTGACTTATCCAAAAGAAAAGTTGAACTTCTTGCATCAAGACACTGGCAATGCAATCTCCTGGAGGAAAATGTAAAAGTGTCAATGTATAGCGATCTACAGAAAAGCTTATCTCCATTTTTCAAAATGGAAAACAACATTGTTACCTGCCGTGATGTTAATGGACTTATGGCAAATCTGAAAATGGAACATAAACCACAGGACTGGAAACTGTTAACAATTTCATCAAAGTTAAGCTTGAAAACTATTTTTCTACTCAGTGGCATTTCAGTACCACCTGTTCCTACAGGTCATGCTGTGCACATGAAGGAGACCTATGAAAATACGAAACTGCTTCTCGAAGCAATAAAATATGACAATCATCAGTGGCAGATTTGTGCAGATTTGAAAGTTATTGAGTTTTTACTTGGAAAGCAGTTAGGATACACCAAGTATTGCTGTTTCCTCTGCGATTGGGACGGTTGACAGAGATCTTCCCATTACATAAGAAAAATCTGGCCTGATAGGACAATTCTGGAGCCTGGAAAGAAGAATCTCCATCAGACTCCTCTTGTTGATCGTAGCAAAATCATTCTGCCCCCTTTACATATTAAATTGGGGCTAATGAAGAACTTTGTCAAGAGGATGAATCAGGAAGGAGAGGCATTCAAGTATCTGAAGATAGAATTTCATCATCTTGGTGATGCCAAAATAAGGGAAGGAATCTTTGTAGGCCTCCAGTTAGGGAACTGCTAAATGGTAAACACTTTGATTCCATTCTTCATGGGAATGAGAAAGCAGCTTGGGAAGCCTTCAGATCTGTTGTTTACAATTTCCTAGGAAATCAAGGAAATAAAAACTATCCTGTGGCTGTTAATGAACATTGGACAACATACCAACAATTAGGTTGCAACTTGTCACTCAAGATCCACTTCCTGGATTCTCATCTTGATTTATTCCCCTCCCCCTTTGTCAACATCTGTTTGATATGTACTATATGCTTCCCTAAGCATAGTCTAAAGTAGTTTAAAATATGGTTTGATCGTTGTAATTTCTTTATACCAAGTTAGTTAGTTAGTTAGTTAGTTAGTTAGTTAGTTAGTTAGTTAGTGAGTTAGTTAGTTAGTTAGTTAGTTAGTTAGTTAGTTAGTTAGTTAGTTAGTTAGTTAGTTAGTTAGTTAGTTAGTTAGTTAGTTGATCCTCTTGGGCCAAAGGCGTCGCATAGGGCGGAGGACAAGGCTCTCCATGTCTGGCGATTCCTTGCTACTTGCTTTAGATCTTCGGTGTTTCTGATGAGCATTGTTGAACACTCCTTGGTGATAACTCTTCTTAGTTCTTTATACTGCTTTTATATAAATTTGTTAGTTTTGAATGAATGTAAGAATGCATGTTTTTTCATGTTGTTGCATAAATCAGAGCGTATAGTATATGTGCAAGAGATAAGTTTCTTTTTTATTTATGTAATCATTTAACTGTGACGTCATGATTATTATGCTCATTAACAAATGCTGAATGGCTGTGACTGATTGAAAGCTGTATGATGAAGGTTAGAATGTTAGACGGGCCTGCGTGCCCAATTCTTAACTCTTTGAAAATAAAGTATGTTCGTTCGTTCGTTCGTTCGTTCATTCGTTCAGGTCTGACTCGGGCAGATTCCACATCTCAAACTTAACACGCGGGATAACCCATCGCAGAGCTATAAATGTATAATGTGTAGAGTTTATACGTTGGTTTATGTTTCATGGGTGGCCTAGCGCTTACAGTGGTCAGTGTAGATTACTCACAACCAGTGTGTGACTAACTCCATCAGAAGGTGCGCGCTTCTGTGGGAGTTGGAACGGAAAGCGGAGCACATAGGGGAATGCCCTGAATGCAGGGATGCCAGTCTCTGGTTACAGAGTACAGATTCTGTGGGCTTTCTAATGCTTCCCTGATAAGTGAAGGGTTGATAAAGGTAGCTGCTTGTGCAAGAGTTTGATCTTTAACTTCACCTGTTGTTCAGTTTTCTACAGTGACAGTATGAAGATCTCTTCCTTTATAATAACTTTTAGTTCAGTTTTGCTTTGCCATTTCATTCAAAGTGTTGGTTTTGTGATGTTTGTGAGTTTATGGCATTCAAAGTGTTTATTTTGCAGTAAGTATGCCATCTGTGGATGGATGAGGAGTTGAAATGGAATAATACTCACTGTATCCTTAGAATGAAGGAACTGGGAGTGAAGCAAAACAACTGAGAAATCAATACCATGCTCACCTAATTCTTCATCTAAGCTCTCTAGTGTTCTTTTTTAGTTTCATCACACAATTTGTGACAATAAAGAAGATGATGTATGATGTAATACATCTTTAACTGACAACCCCACCCCCACGCCCGCACGTAAACTTTACATATTATCCCTCTTGATCATCGGATCCTGTGATATTTGTATGCAGACCTGCCTGGTAGTAATACTAGGTTTTCGGTTTCTTTATATTTCTTAAGCTTACAACATTCCATCCGCACGTTGTATTCAACCCCCTCATTACATGGAAGCATAGGGGAGCAGCTGTTACACTAAGCGGGGTAGAGTGGCGCAGCTGTTACACTAAGCGGGGTAGAGTGGCGCAGCTGTTACACTAAGCGGGGTAGAGTGGCGCAGCTGTTACACTAAGCGGGGTAGAGTGGCGCAGCTGTTACACTAAGCGGGGTAGAGTGGCGCAGCTGTTACACTAAGCGGGGTAGAGTGGCCCAGCTGTTACACTAAGCGGGGTAGAGTGGTGGCCCAGCTGTTACATAACACACATAAAACCAGCCTTATTGCTGACTCGTATGAATTAGGTTAACTCTGTTAAGTCGTGGAAGCCCCAAGACCTAGACCAGTGGTTCTCAGTTGATAAAAGTACTCGGACCCTCTGGTGGTTTAAAACCCAGTATTCTGACCCCCCCCCCCCCCCCGCCCCATATTTTGGTAACGTTTCATACCTGTGTGGTAGCTGTATGTTTTAAATGGGAAAAAAATTCACAAAATGTAGGTAACCTTTAATGAGTAAATGCTACACTACACTAAAAAAAATACAGATAAAAACACAGTTCTTTCCTCCACAAAGAATTCGCCGAAACATCGATTGTTAAACATTTCGCACTATAAATTTAAAGAAAAAAAAATTGATCTTGAATTTTCGTCATGAATCCCCACGGCGGGTTACGCTGACCCCCACCCCATCCCCGCCAGCCATGGGTTCGCGGACCATCAATTGAGAACCACTGCTATATGAGGTATGGTGCTCGTGCACCTAGACCACAGTTTCTCAAAGTGTACAGGGTTTCTCAAAGTGTAATCCGCGGGATATCCACCATTGCTGCAAAATTTTTGCTGTTGTTATTTTCTGTTTAATAAAGTGGACGGCGTTTGATTATTTTCCTGCCACTGGGCTTCCATGACTCGTATTCCGAGCTTTCAAAGCTCGATGATTAAGACAACAATACAGTGAACTTTTTAGAACATTTGACGACTAAGACAGCCATACAGTGAACTTTTTAGAACATTTGACGACTAAGACAGCCATACAGTGAACTTTTTAGAACATTTGACGACTAAGACAGCCATACAGTGAACTTTTTAGAACATTTGACGACTAAGACAGCCATACAGTGAACTTTTTAGAACACTTGACGACTAAGACAACCATACAGTGAACTTTTTTAGAACACTTGACGACTAAGACAGCCATACAGTGAACTTTTTTAGAACACTTGACGACTAAGACAGCCATACAGTGAACATTTTTAGAACACTTGACGACTAAGACAGCCATACAGTGAACTTTTTTAGAACACTTGACGACTAAGACAGCCATACAGTGAACATTTTTAGAACACTTGACGACTAAGACAGCCATACAGTGAACATTTTTAGAACACTTGACGACTAAGACAGCCATACAGTGCTTTTTTTTAAAACACGTGACTATCCATATAAGTAGAACATCCTGTTCTAGGACCCTCTCTAGTGGGCCCCGCTTCCTTTCCTTATCATCTTCATGGGTGTGGGGGTTAGAGGTGAAGCTTCACGTTTGATTGTGCAGTATCGTACGACTGGCTTGTGAGTGCCTGAAGACAAAGCACTAATTGTGGTCTTGTCTGCTCATTTGAATTTGCGAATTGGTAGAGAAGTTACTTGCTACACGTTACAAGGAGGTGCCTGTCTTTGTGGTTGGTTTTACAGTTCCGTTCGAGTTGTACAGTCACGGCGTGCACTGGTTGTACGTACAGTCACGGCGTGCACTGGTTGTACGTACAGTCACGGCGTGCGCTGGTTGTACGTACAGTCACGGCGTGCGCTGGTTGTACGTACAGTCACGGCGTGCGCTGGTTGTACGTACAGTCACGGCGTGCGCTGGTTGTACGTACAGTCACAGCGTGCGCTGTAATACTAAACACGTATTAGTGCACAGCTAACACATGCGCCGACCTACGCTAAGGTAGTATTAGTGCACTACCTGTGTACAGCTAAATATGTGTTATGTGCATTAGTATTACAATGTATTGCATTTACTATACAATGGGCGTGGGTGATGGTGTGTTACACACCCACTGAAGGAGTAATCGGACCGCAAAGAGAAGAACATTGAAGTATTTTGTGCGCACGCATGATGAGCTGTTGAATACACAAAAGTGGATGTTTCACGCATCGCCGACTGGTGCCACCGAGGTATCTTACATGGTTATCGTATAGTGCAGACAGGAGAACTTCACACAACACCCTACAAATACATATAAGAAATACAACAGTCAAGCCATTCTTACATTAAACTAATGTATTCTTTGATATTACACGTACATATACTTTTCATATTTACAAATACATACAGATACATGTATTCAAACAGACACAAATACATATACATACTTCAATATACATACCACACATGTAAAAACACATACACATATATGTAAATATACACATATGCACATATACATTCACTGACAAAACAAACAAGGCAGCTGAAATATATATCAATGAGGAAAAATTGGAAGAAGTGGAGAGTTTTGAATATCTTGGATCACTGCTAACTAATAATGGAGATACAGTGAGGGAAATTAAAAGGAGGACATCTATTGCTCTTCAGAAAGTAAAACAAATAAAGAATCTGTGGAGAGGAGCAGACAGAA
Organism: Achatina immaculata; assembly: GCA_009760885.1. Classification (NCBI taxonomy): domain Eukaryota; kingdom Metazoa; phylum Mollusca; class Gastropoda; order Stylommatophora; family Achatinidae; genus Lissachatina; species Lissachatina immaculata. The sequence continues at coordinate 46,190,233 of CM019696.1, read as the reverse complement.
CTACAAAAATAAGATTTTTAAGGGCATGCATCTTTCCCATCGCAACATATGCCTTTGAGACGTGGACACTTAACAAAACAGCTGAGAAACACATAAATGCCTTTGAGTGTAAATGCTACAGAAGAGTTCTCCAAATATCGTGGACACAAAAAAGAACAAATATATTTATACTACAAGAACTTAATATTGAAGAAGGCTGGCTAGTAAAGAGGATTAAAGAGAGAAAACTGAAATATTTTGGACACATTAAACGTCATGATAATTTAGAGAAGACCATATTGGAAGGATGCATAATGGGAAAAAGAAAAAGAGGAAGACCAAAACGAAGATGGCTGCAAGAAATCGTTGACGATCTGCAAATGGACGCAGCAGCAGTAGGCCATCTTGCTCACAACCGAGAGGCCTACAGGAGTGCTGTTTGGGAGCAAAGTTCCGCAAGGGACATGCAAATGAATGAAGTATACATATAAACATATTTACATTATATATTCATACATATACGTATACACAAACACATATCCGTATTAACGAGGCATGTAGTCGATCTCAGACAGATATAGACAAAGTTTGATGTTATCATCATCATCATCAGGTGCCGTGCCGACTGGCGTTGGCTATTATGCTTCTCCAGAGTACCCGATCCTCCATGCAGGCCATCAGTTCTGTTGGTGATCTCCTCTTACACCATCCCGTCAGACTGTCCAGTATCATTTCTCTTGGTCTTCCTTTTAATCTTCTTCCTTCTGTTTTTCCTGTTGTTATAATATTTTCAATGCCCCCTCTTCTCATTGCATGTCCTATGAAAGTACATTGTCTCTCTCTTATCTTTTTGACAAGATTTTTTGTCTCTCCAGCTCTTCTCATACATTCTTCATTAGCTATTTTTGCTGTCCAGGGGATTCGCAACATTCTTCTAATAAACCACATTTCTGCTGCTTCCAATGATTTTTGTGCAGACTTGCATATTGTCCATGATTCACTTCCATATAACAAGATAGGTTCAATATAGCATTTTAGGACTCGTTTTCTAACATTCATTGATAAGGATGTGTTGGATAATATGTTTCCCATTCTCTGAAATGCAGTCTTTGCTTGGCCTATTCTGTTCCTAAAGTTTCTGTTCTGCATTTACCATCTGAAGTTATTACTGCTCAGGTATTTGAATTTCTGCACCTGCTTTAGAATAGTTCTGTTTAATTTAATACTGCATGCTGTTGGATTCTGTTTCTTATATATAACCATAGTCTCTTGTCTTTTTGATGTTCAAAGTAAGGCCTTTCTGTTCACTTTCTTTGGCGACTTTATCCAAGAGATTTTGCAGGTCTTGTTGGTTCTCAGCTATCAGTACTGTGTCGTCAGCATACCGAAGGTTGTTAATATATATGCTATATATATGCTATATATATGCTGTATAATATATATTGATGCTATAAGAAGAAATATTATTTTATGAGCTTTACGTGACTTGGTAGAGTATTCCACAGGTGAACAGCTGAGTAAGAGCAGCTTTGATTTTTGAACAGATCAAGCCCCGGTTTTGGGAGAAGACAACTGTTTAAGCATCAACTGTATTTTGATTGGATTTGAACAATAACCACAAATAGAGTGGAACATTGTTCGACAGAATTTTATGAAAGAGCTTGGCTTTGTTGAATAGAAACCTGTTTTTGAGGGGTAGCATCCCGAAATGTTTGCCCTTATTTGTAACACGTGCTACAGGTTTGTCGCCTGTAAGATTTACTGTTCTTTCTTGAAGTGACTAAAGTCGTTCCATGAAATGGAGCTACATCCCAGATTGTAGTATAAGTATGTTTGTACTTGTTATATATAGCACATCTTAATGGTGTCTGTATTAAAAAAATATTTAATTTGGGTAAAGTGATAAATTTTCTGTGCAGTGAGTTTGGTTAGATTGTTTATGTGACGATTCCAGGTGAGGCGTTGGTCAGTCGTGAGACCTAGAGTTTCATGTTCGCTAACATTCTCTACTACTGAAGTTCCAGCATGGAGCTGTAATACTGATACTGATAATTTTATCAATTTTTGTCTTATTGTAATGAACACGGATTTTGTTTTGTCAGTGGGGTTTATCATCAATCTATTCTTATTGCTCCAACTGATTAGTTTATTTATTTGAAATTTAAAATTTGATTCAAGATTAATACATTTGTTGTCTCGGTGTAAAATGCAGTCAACAGCAAAAACTCACAAAACGATTCTTGAGATGAAGTGGAAGATACCTGATGTAGATGATAAAAAGAGGACGAAAAAAGACCTCTGTGGTACGCCATTATAAACCACAAATGAATTAATTTTGGATTTTGGAAAGCAAACTATCTGCTGTCTGTCAAAAAAGAAAGGATGTAATAAAATTCGTTGAGTCAGGGCGTAGTCTATAAATCTCAAGTTTTAAAATTAATGATCAGTCATATCAAATGCTTTTATAAAGTCATATCAAATGCTTTTATAAAGTCATATCAAATGCTTTTATAAAGTCATACCAAATGCTTTTATAATGCCCTATCAAACGCTTTTATAAAGTCAACAAAGACATCAGCACATAATTTACTGTCAATTGTATTAAATAAGAAGTAAATCGTCATTTTTGGATGATCTGTGTGGCAGGAATATTTGGGCTTGGACGTCTAACTGACGACAGAAGATTTTCTTGCAAAGGATGTAAAGTTTTATTTTTTTATGTGTTTAGTCAGGGGTTCTGATAAAGTCTGATAAAGAATGGAGAATATCCTATAGTTTGAGGGATTGCTAGCTGAACCTTATTAAGAAAGGGGATAATTTGTGCACTTCTAAAACCCCGAGAAGAATAACACTGTGGAATGCACTGACGGTAAGTATGTTAGAGTATCTGTAATTATTGGGGCTGAGTAGGATAATATTTCGTTGCTGATTTCGTCAAGCGCCTCTATGTTGTTGTTCTTTAAAGATAAAAGACAACTATCAAAGACAGAAAAGGAATACTAGGTTGCCTTAGATTTACACATTTACTATCTATGAATATTTTAAAAAATTCACTTAAGTCGGAAGTAGGGGGCAGTAAACAAGTGTTGGCGCTGGTTATCCACTTTTTTAATATATAGATAGAATTATTTAAACACTATTCTATTCTGTTCTGCTTATTATGCCTGCCTGTTTCGTATCTAACTTCTCAGGCCTACATGTCACTAGTGCTATACCTTAGTGACGCTGAGCTTAACCATCCACTGTAATTTGACTCCATAGTATTAACCAGTGTATCAACAACAGAGAGTCAAAATTTCCGTTTCAAACACTCGAGGTACATCTCTTTCGTCGTTGCTTCCTTGTCGGCTTTAGTGCCTGTTTGGAGTCTGGTGGGTGTCTGTTTGGAGTCTGGTGGGTGCCAGTTTGGAGTCTGGTGAGTGTCTGCTTGGAGTCTGGTGGGTGCCTGTTTGGAGACTGGTGGGTGTCTGCTTGGAGTCTGGTGGGTGCCTGTTTGGAGACTGGTGGGTGTCTGTTTGGAGTCTGGTGGGTGACTGTTTGGAGTCTGGTGGGTGACTGTTTGGAGTCTGGTGGGTGACTGTTTGGAGTCTGGTGGGTGTCTGCTTGGAGTCTGGTGGGTGCCTGTTTGGAGTCTGGTGGGTGCCTGTTTGGAGTCTGGTGGGTGTCTGTTTGGAGTCTGGGGGGTGACTGTTTGGAGTCTGGTGGGTGACTGTTTGGAGTCTGGTGGGTGTCTGCTTGGAGTCTGGTGGGTGCGAGCTTGGAGTCTGGTGGGTGCCTGTTTGGAGTCTGGAGGGTGCGAGCTTGGATTCTGGTGGGTGCCTGTTTGGAGTCTGGTGGGTGCCTGTTTTGAGTCTGGTGGGTGACTGTTTGGAGTCAGGTAGGTGTCTGCTTGGAGTCTGGTGGGTGCCTGTTTGGAGTCCGGTGGGTGCCTGTTTGGAGTCTGGTGGGTGACTGTTGGGTCTACTTGGTGTCTGCTTACTACACGCTTACAGACGCAATCCTTTCCCCAGGTAAAGAACAATCAGTGGCAACGCAAGTAGTAGCTGTGTAGATTATAATAACACGACATGACATTACTCCAGCAACACAATCATACATGATTCCAGGCGCCTACCAACGTCAAGAAAACTTTGACGCCAGAAGCATAATATCATATACTAGATCCACTATTCTATACTACAAAAACTAGAGCCGACAATTAAGACACAGACTAAATTCCTACACTACAGAACTGCGTCCTACGCTAACAAACACAATCTAAGACTGACTAAACAAACGCCTAACTTTCCTCTCTTGATGGTCTGATCACTCAGAGCTTCCACAAGATCTATGGACAAGCCCGTGATATGCAAGCACTATATTAAGAGGAACTGAGACATAAACAGTTTGGTAACAAAATCTGCGGGACATAACTGTATTTTTACCCAATTTTAACGTTTTAAAATGACTTACCTAATTTCGTATGTTTAAAAGTCCCGTATAGTATTATATCAGTATTGACAATTTTATTATATCGACTTCTTCTCTGAATCTGTTGCTGAACTCACCGCGAAAAGGTTCCTGATCAAAACTCTACAGGTCAAACTGTTTTCTCTTGTTTACTAGACTGTTGTTTCTCAGACAGACTTACTGTCTGATTTGTTCTGAAGAAATATTTTTTCTTCTCCTGCTTAAGTAAATGTTTCTAAGTAACTGACAGCCATTGAATTATTTATTTGTATTGGCCTGATATCTTTCCTTTGTGACGTGCAATATATTAGGTGTTATCCACAAAGATTTCACTTGATGTTTAACTCTCACCTATTTAATAGTAACGTGTCTTCAAATATATCTTATCTAGAAAGATCTTTACTCATCATTCTAAACTATCATCGAAGTCAGTTAGCCGGTATACATATTTTAAAGGTTTTGCTTGCAACTCTTTCAAAATGTTTCTAAGTTGAATTTGTTAAAACTTCTGAAACAGAATGTGTGTGTGTTTGTTTTCGAGAACTTGAAATCCATTTCCAGTGTCTCCGTGGTTTAGTGGATAATGCATTAGCATGGAGATCAGAAGCTACCTGAATGGATATCCGACTAGGGTGGAATTTTTTTTTAGACTGGCTGGCACCTGAGTCAACCAAGACTTAAACAAAATGCCTAGAAATGTGAAGACACGACACACCACAACCCCGACGGCATGCAAATGTGACAAGTTTTTTTTTCTTTTTAAAAGCCTTTGGTGTTCATGTTCAATTTACCGGATAGTGATCACTCAGTGACTTATAAGGGAGTTCACATTTTATAATCTTTGTGGATGAATTAGAAGAATACTAATTAATGTGGAGACATTACAATAGGTAATCAGTAGAAGGAAACTCAGAAACACAAACATCAAACATTTATCTGTTTCAGAAAAAAATCATCTAAAATATAAAGAAAAACAAATATTTTAAGAAACGTATGCTTGTGGCGTTAAATAGAAAGAAAGCAAGTTTGGACATAAGATTTAGAATAGATGATTTCAGACTCAGTGACTGTTTCTTGTGAAGCTACACTGGTGGTGTTCCCTTGCCTTCCAACGGAAAACTGGAGGGGAAAAGGGACAGAAGAAGACAAAGAAACAAGATACTTGACGGACTAAAAGAATGGCACAGAGCACAGTCCAACACACAGCATATAGGAAGAACGAAGGACAGATGGATGTGGAAATCATTGACGACCAACGCCTGATTGGCATGAGCCAGAGAGAGAGATTGATTGATTGATTGATCTTTATTTCAAAAGGATTAAGAATTGGGCACGCAGGCCCGTCTGACATTCTGCCCTTTATCATACATCTTTCACTCTATTCCAGACATTCTACAAATATGCTGTTCATATAACAAACATAACTAACATTGAAGCTGAGAGACATAAAATAAAATATAACATTTACGTTTCGCACTTAAACATTCACTCAGTACAGAAGTAACTACATACATTATAAATGACTATCTACTAAACAAAATTTTCGGGACTATTCTGAAAACAATTAATTGTATTCGGTGTCTGTAAGAGCAGCTTAAGATAACTTTTAAGTTTTATAATTTATGGAGGCATGTAGTCGAGAGAGAGAGAGAGAGAGAGAGAGAGAGAGAGAGAGAGAGAGAGAGATCAGATTGTTGAATTATTTTTTTCCTGTGTGTTGCTCCTCAGAATCCTATGGGCGTGTCTTCCTTCACAATTACAGGCAGAAATTACATTAGTCGTGTTCTTGGGAAAAAATGATGGTGAAAGTACGCTGTTATTTTATTCATTCTTCAAATTATACACAAAATCTCTCTCTGTCTCTCTCTGTATCTGTCTGTCTGTCTCTCTCTCTCTGAACCTTAAGTGGCCAGGGGTTTCCGCAAACGCCAGCCATTTGCCTTTTTTCGCTCTTGCCCGTGTGAGCCCTCTGTTGCTAAAAATCCTCTTTTTTGTTACTCTCCATGTCTCTTTTGATCTACCCTTACTTTTGTTCCCCTGTGGTGTCCATCTTAGTGCTATTTTTGGTAATGAGTTGTCAGTCATTCGGAGCACATGTCCCAACCATCGCCAGCGTCTTTCCTCAATAATTGCTGTCAGTGGCTTCATCTGCATTTCTACCAACAAGATGTTATTTCTTACTATTCTTCTAATTCTTCGTAAACATTTAGTCTGGAAAGAATTCAGCTTGTTTTCTATAGTTTTGGTGATTTTCCAGCATTAAATTCCATAGAGTAGTACATTTATAACAGTAAATATCCTGATGTTCATCTTTGTGTTTAGTTTTTTAGATTTCCATACAGTCTGCAGCATTGCGAAAGCCTGGTTTGCTCTAATAAGTCTGTTGTACTCGGTGGTGTTGTAGTATTTGGTGTTTATACAAATTTTAATATTGTATATTTGCTTTCACTGACGAGAATTATTATTCAGTCTTTTATTCTGTCTTGCCGCCGTCGTACTGAGTGGTGGAAGGGTGACTACATCAACGTTCACACCTTACATGTAAATAACAGGAACAACAATCCTTTTTCTTAAAATCACGATCAATGTATTTACAAAGTTCTGATCCACAAGCCAATGCGAATCAAAATAAATCCTATGCGCACGAAGTCCATATGTTTATATATTTCCACACGCGTTATTGATTCATAAAAAAAGGTTCCTTGAATAATATGATTTCAATCCTGATTACAAATGCACACAACTAAACTATACACGTCAGCCTCCATCTATCGAATGACCCTCCTGGTCCACGTCTGCCGCTGGACTTCCACGTGCTCAACTTCTCCCTTTTTTCTATTCTGGTCTTATATACCTGGCCAGCGCCGGACTCGAAGGCCTGGGGATTTTCCATTCAAAACCGGGTCACTGCTTGCTTATTTTTCCATTCCTTACATACTCCCCCTGGTTTTGTTTTGTATGGAATACAATAAATTTTACATATACGTTGTAGCATAGCTACATATCCTGAACTCAAAGTCTTTATGTCCTCCTTTTGGAACCAGCACACATGTTGCTGTAGTTGCGTGTCGCCTTCCTCCGGTTAAACTGTTGGTGTGTTTGTCTGGCCTATTTTTTGTAATTTTGTGTGCCTTGCAGTATTTCTCATATACTGTATTTGGTCGTGTAATGTGGGCAAGGGTGCTACTCGTTGTTCGACGCTCTGCTCTGTAGCTCCGTCTTCTGATTCGGCGGATGGTTGGTTTTCATGTACTAGTAAGGATGTACTTGTTCGAGTGGTACTGTCTTCGCTGTCTACTGCTACCTGTGGGGTGGATGCGACTTCTTCCTCCGTTATTTCTACCTGCGTGCTGTCAGGTTCGGTCTCTTATTCCGACGAGTCTACTACTATCTCATCGTCGGTGTCGTCATCGTTGTTGGGTGCTATACTGAGTGTATCCTGTCTGCGCTGATTGTTTCTGTCGTCTGTAGGGATGTTCCAATCTTGTTTGGCCTTTCTCAAATGGTTTGCGTGGACTCGTTGTATTTTTCCTGTCAGTTGGTTCTTTATTATAAATGATACTGGAGATAATTTTTTTAGAACAAAGAGTCCCGTTTTCCATTTGCTGTCGTGTTTAGATGTCATATGGTGGTTTAATAAGTATACTGGATCGCCTATAGAAATGTCCTCAGTTGTGCTTTGTTCGTCGTACTTTTGCTTTCGTGCGTTTTTGGTTCTGTTTATGTGGTTTATCACTTGTATAAAAGCCTTATGTTGTCTCATTAGCGTGTGTTCTATAGAATCATTTTCACTGTAGCAGTGTGTTCGTAGTCTCAGGATGGCGTCCAGGGGTAGAATGGGGTGTCTCCCGTACATGAGGAAAAATGGGGAGTATCCTGTTCGTTTAGAAATGTTCATATTCATCGCTGCCACCGCCTGGGTCAAGTACTCGTCCCATTTACTGACCTCCGTGTTTACCAGTTTGGCAACAATATCATTTAGTGTGCGATGCTGTCTCTCGTTTGTCCCGTTGGCCTGCGGATGGTATGGTGTTGTGAAGATATGGTGAATGTTATAGCGTTTCACCATAGTTTGGAATTGTTCTCCGCGAAACTCGGGACCGTTGTCTGTGACTATAGTAATTGGTACTCCATGTCTTGGGACGATATTGTTGATTACCAAGTCAGCTACTGTTTTACTTTGGATGTTTGGCGTTGGAAAACACTCCGTCCATGCGGAATATTCGTCTGTTACATGCACGATGTACTTGTTGCCTGATGTGGTGACTGGATAAGGTCCTGAACAGTCGATACTTAATTTCAGCATGCATGCCGGTGGGGTATCGGATATTTCTAGCGGATTTTTTAGAGGTAACAAGTTTCTTGTTTTGCACGTTTGGCACTGCTCTATGTGCTGGTTTACGTCCTGTCTCATGTTTTTCCAATAGTATCCTATTTGTATGGCTTTCAACGTTTTTTCCGTCCCCATATGCCCGTTATTATCCTGGTATTGTGATAACACCTGTTGTTGTAGATGTTGGGGCGTGACGGTTCTCAACCTGTATTCGTCGTCGTCTTCTTCTACTTTGTATAGCACGTTATTCACTATTCTGAACTTTTCACTGGTTTTCCTTGGTAATCGCTTGTGCTTCATATCTGCTTTGAGCTGCTTTATCTCCTCGTCCAGGTCTTGCTCATCTGCCATGATGGGAGGGGTGGGTAACTGTTCGGTGGGGGCTGGTAGGACTTCGGATATTGGTTGTGGCTGTGGGAAGGGATCGTACATGGGGAAATCAGTTGGCAGAAAGGATGAAGAGTTGATGGTGTTTATTTCAAGCATGTTATCCTGTTTGTTGACAGTTTCTGCTGTCTGGTGATTGTTGTCCTTACACTGTTCTGTTCCTGGCCGAGAAAACTGGTCGGCGAGGTTCCGTGCTCCTGCGATATGACGAATGTCTGCAGTGTAGGCTTGGATGAAATGACTCCATCGTTGTATTTTGAAGTTCTTGTGCTTGGCGTTCATTAGGTTTATAAGTCCTATACTGTCTGTTCGGATGCTTAATTGGCTGTGTAACACATATTTGTGGAGTTTCTGTAACGCGTACACTATGGCGTATGCCTCCTTCTCGTTGATGTGCCATTTGCTTTGTGACTCACTTAGTCTATGGGATAGAAAGTAGATTGGCTTTAGATTTTCCTCTCTCTGTCTTGTGCTGTTGTCTTGTAGCAACACAGCGCTTACTGTTGTTGCTGATGCGTCTGTGTAAAGTACCATCAGTTTATTTAAATCTGGGAATGCGAGCATGGTCTGTCGCATGAGGTCATTTTTTAGTGTGTCGAATGCCCTTTGACATTCTGGCGACCAGGAGAATCGGCTATATTTTCTTGTGAGCGCGATTAAGGGCTCTGCCTTGTGGGAAAAATTGTCTATAAACCTTCTGTAGTATGATATTGTTCCTATAAAACTTCGTATTTGTTTTATTGTCCTTGGCGTGGCTATCTCTGCCATTGCCTTTACTTTCTCTTTATCTGGTGTGATGCCTTGGCTACTCATGGTAAAGCCTAAATAATTGATTCTGTTCTGTGCGAAGTTGCACTTGGCCATTTTCAACTTGACGTCATGTTGTCTTAGCCTGTCAAACACAGATTGTATGTGTTTGATGTGGTCCTGAATCGACGTCTTAGTAAAAATCAGGATGTCATCTATGTACGCTATGGCGTGGTCTGATAATCCGTACAGTACTTCATCCATTAATGCCATGAATGCTGCTGCAGCGTTGGCGACGCCAAACGGAGTTCTGGTAAACATAAACTTTCCAAAACTGGACGTGAAACTGGTCTTCACTTTAGAGTCATCTGTTAGGGGTATACTCCAATATCCTGACTTAGCGTCCAGTGTGGTAAAGTATTTTGCGCCGTTGAGTACTGACATAATTTCTTCTACGTTGGGCATCTGATATGTGATAGGAGTCGTGATTTTGTTTAGTCCTCTAAAATCGCAGCAAAAACGATGTGTTCCGTCCTTTTTTCTTACTATAACTATCGGTGAGTTCCACTTGGACAGTGGTGCTCGTTCTATGATCTTTGCCTCTAGCATATCCTTGATTGCTTTCTCTATAATGCCTCTGTGTTTGAGTGGCGTAGGATATGGTTTTGTGTATGCTGGTGGGTTGGATCCAGTGTCTATGTGCAGCTGGACGGTATTAGTTCTGCCCAATTCTAAGTCGTTATTTGCAAAAATGTCTTGATTCTTGTATATTATCGTTTTGATAGCTGCTTCGTGTTTTGGATTTACCTGCATTTGTGTAAGCAGTTGTTGGATTCTATCAGTAGATCTGGTGGTATTTGCGTTGTTCTGTGTTTGTTCTTTATTTATATTATTTATGTCGAGGCCGAACTCTGCTTTTGCTATGATTTGTCCTTTTTTATTCTAAAATGCCTGTTGGAGTTGTTGGCTATAGTCACGAGGCATTTTCCTTGTTTATCGGGGTTAACGATACTGTCTATAGTTTCAGCACAAGGTTCGTGAAGTAATACACTGTTCTGGTGAATAGTGATCATTAACTCCGTGTCTTTAAATGCCGGTAAAAGTCTTTGCAATTTTGCTGGTACGATGGTTATTGTTTGTGGTTTAATTGCGACGTCACAAGTAGCTCTGATCGTTGAGCAAATCTCGTATTCGTTTTTCATAGGTACTTTGGTATTTCCAATCGATAGTTGCATGCTTCCGAAATCCACTGTTGCTTTTGTGTGAGATAGAAAATCTCTGCCTAGTATTGCGGGTCTGCACATTCTGTCTACAACTATAAACTTTTGTTTATGAGTTTGTCCTCCTATGCATATGTTTATCCATGTGATTCCTTTTGCCCTTAATTCGTAATTATCGACAGTCCAGAGTTTGCCTTCGCTGGGCAGTAATACCGTGTTTGAGCGAATAGTTTCCCATACGTTTTGTCTGATCAGACTGACTTCGCTGCCAGTGTCGATGAGTGTGTGGATGATGTTTATTTACACGGGAATGGTGGAAGTTGCGTTTCTGCCGTTTTCCAGTGCTATGATACGGCCCGTTGCTACTTGTAGAGGTGGGGTGGACCGTTTACCATACCTCCGTTGAAGTTTTCCGAGTTTTCTCTGTTGATTATAGACTCTGTATCTTGGTGCAGATTCTCGTGGTGTTCTGTATCGGTCCTCATGTGGTCTGGTGAATCTGCATGGTGTATACTCCTGGTTAGTCTGCGTGCTCCTCCATGAACTTCTGTTTGATACGGGTGTAGATTCATATCTGCATTGGCGAGCTATGTGCCCATGAATACCACAGTTGAAACATGGTTTATATCTTATGTTTGTCTGCGTGTCCTGATAAGAGACCTGGGCCACAGTGGCCGTGCTTTGACTTGCGCTTTCCGAGGCAGCTTGTCTTTGTGTAGCACTGTCGGTGCGTAAAGAAGAAGTCATTGGTTCAGTTGTCGGGCATGGGGTCTCCCCGTTGTCCATGCGGGATGTTAGTCTTTTTGTGAACTGCTCCATTTCGATGGCTGTATTGATTGCCGTGTTTAATGTCTGTGGGTCTTTCTTGATTAACTTTGTTTTGATTGCTTTGTCGTACACAGCGTCTATAAAAAAATTTGCCAGCAAATGCTGTGTGGCCGTTTGATGTATCTTGTCGTTGTGGAAGGCTTGTTTTGCCAGTTTAATCATTGTTTCTGCCATGTTTTGGACTGGTTCTTCTTTGTGTTGCTTCAAATTGCTTATTTGTCTCAAGGCTGCGTGAGGATCGATGCCTTTGCTGAAACCTTTAGCTAGTTCTTTCTTAAAATCCACATATGTTTCGTCTGAGTTCTCTTGAATTCGCCTGGAGACAAAGTCTGAAACACTCCCCTTGGCTGTAATAAGGAATATGTTTTTCTTTTGCGAATCATGTAGGTTATGTACAAGCGCATATTTTTCCGTCTGTTCTATCCATTGTTGGAATGTCTGTGGATCGCCATCGTAGGTATCGATGTGGCAGGGTAAACCTTGAGTGGCGAAGGTTAGCTTTAATTGTCTCAAGGCTTCGGTCATTATGGTGACTGGGTCAGCTTCTGGTTTGGGGTCGCTATTTGTTGCAGACTCCATGGTTCTTGGCCTTTAGACGAAGATTATCGGTTGAATATTTGTAGAAACATTTTCCAAAAAAAAAAATTTTTTTTTAATACACTGTGTGCATCTTCACACTGCACCACGATGCGTGATTCTCCGCACTGAATTAATGACCAACCTGCCTGTTCCGAGACTAACTCAGATTTCTTCCGCCTAGGACTGCTTCACTCTAACTGGAGATTCCCGCGGGGTTTTCCTCACACGGGAATTTTCTTCAAAGCACAGACTTGTTGGAGCCTCTGTCCGATGTGACGTAACACGCACGTGGGCGCTGAACTTTGACCTTTTCGTGGTGGAATTTCCCATGCGCAATCGCTAAAATCTAACTCTGGCTGACCTCTTGTCATCGATGTTTGTGCACACGGTGACCTCCTTTGTTCCAGCCAAATGGTTTGTAACAAGGTCAGCTGACATATTAAACATATCGTATATGCAACAGAGATTCGTTGGGCCATGTGTAGTATTTGGTGTTTATACAAATTTTAATATTGTATATTTGCTTTCACTGACGAGAATTATTATTCAATCTTTTATTCTGTCTAGCCGCCGTCGTACTGAGTGGTGGAAGACTGACTACATCAACGTTCACACCTTACATGTAAATAACAGGAACAACAATCCTTTTTCTTAAAATCACGATCAATGTATTTACAAAGTTCTGATCCACAAGCCAATGCGAATCAAAATAAATCCTATGCGCACGAAGTCCATATGTTTATATATTTCCACACGCGTTATTGATTCATAAAAAAAGGTTCCTTGAATAATATGATTTCAATCCTGATTACAAATGCACACAACTAAACTATACACGTCAGCCTCCATCTATCGAATCACCCTCCTTGTCCACGTCTGCCGCTGGACTTCCACGTGCTCAACTTCTCTCCCTTTTTTCTATTCTGGTCTTATATACCTGGCCAGCGCCGGACTCGAAGGCCTGGGGATTTTCCATTCAAAACCGGGTCACTGCTTGCTTATTTTTCCACTCCTTACACTGTCTCCATCTTCTACTACTCTATTTCCTAGACCTACAAATTCGTTGACCTCCCCCACTAGTTTCTTATCTACTCTCAGTACATTTCTGTTGTTCACATTTTGCTTCATTAACTTTGTTCACAAAATATACACAAGAATTATCCACTACCCTCCCAGTTACATGCATGCCAGGGTTCTGCCAGCACGTGAATGTGATGAATCTTACACTGCACCTGCTGGCACACTGACTGTTTCCTGCACCTGCTGTCACACTGACTGTTTCCCTGGAAAATTTTCCTCCAAGATTTTATGGGGTTTATGATTCTAATAGGCGGATGTTATTTGATACATTTTCGTGCCCTGTTGCATCTCACATCCTTATTCTCTAGTTTCAGAAAAATCAGATACTATATTGTTCAAAACAAGATTTAAACATTCTAGATTATTTTTGAGTCACCTGCAGGATGGAACTGACTAAAAGAACTGAGTGCACTCCTAGGAACATTTACGTCAGGGATAGTCAAATTACGTAGGAGAGTACATTCATTCATTCATGTGCATGTTCCTTCCAGAATTTTGCCTTCCTAACAGCACTCCTGTAGGCCTATCGGTTCTGAGCAAGATGATCTGCTGCTGATGCATTCATCATCAGATTATCAACCCGCTGTTGGCGAGATCTTCAGCTGCCGTGCGTGGAGCGGTGCTCTTCCCGGCCAATGAAGAAATTTGCAAATGAGGTTGCCGCGCAGCATCACTGCGGAAAAGATGCGTGAAAGGATAAAGCGAAGCAAACAGTCAAATCATGGCACCTCTGGTTTGGAGGTCGGCCACGTCCTGAGTGCAGTCATATCGGATGAAATGCATGAACTGGCTTGTCCCAGAGGTTAAGACACTGCTGGCGAGACTCCTCAAATGCCGCGCGTGGAGTGAAGCTCCTCCCGGTTAAGGAAGTAAATGCGGAAAAGAAATAAAGGTTGCTGTGCGGCGCCGATGGGAAAAGGTGGTGGAAAGTGAAGTTTAACCGGTATGTCCAGTAGTATCGCTACGAGAACTATACCACGGCACCTCTGCTCTAGAGGCCGGCCACGTCTGAAATACACCTACACTGGTGAAATATGCCTAAACCGGCACACACCAGGGGTAGAACTCGATGGCTAGACATGTCATGCCACCTCTGCTCTAGAGGTCGGTAACGCCTGATAAACACCCATACTGGTGAATTTTGCCTAAACCGGCTCATACCAGGGGTGAATCTTGAAGGCTATGCATGTCACAGTACCTCTGCCCTAGAGGTCGGTCCCGTCCCAAACACACCCATACTGGGAAATGCCTAAACCGGCTCAACCCAGGGGTAGAAGTCACTAGTGGCGAGGATTCGTCCTCCTGGACAAAAACTCCATCCTGGTCACAACTAGGAAGGGTAGCGGCCACGACCGCAAAATACTGAAGTCGGAGACACTGGACCAGGGAAGTCTAGATAGGCAACCACCTCTCACCCGGCGGGGATGTCTGCGTATCCTAATCACGCTGAGGTTTTCCGGTGAGAAAGTCCAACCGTGGACTGGATGGGCAACCACCTCTCACCCGGCGGTGATACACGGGTATCTCAAAACAAGTCGAGGTTTTCCGGTGAGAAAGTCCAACTCTGGCCTGGGTGGGCTACCGCCTCTCACCCAGCGGGGATGCACTGATATCCTAAACATGTCGAGGTCTTCCGGTGAGAAAGTCCAACCCTAGACTAAACTGGTGCAATGAAAACCACGGTGTCACGCAATCCCGCTTCCGAGACCCACCAAGAATACAGGCTAAAGCACTGTGATACTCTGAACCCCTTGTGGTCCTTTCGTGGATCTCGTGTGGTCTATTTTGGACCACACAGGGGACCACGGGACCTAACGAGGACCACAGGCGTGAATTCAGTAGGATCACAGAGCGGTTTTTGGTGGTAGAAGTGAACGAAGAAGAAGAAGAAGAGATTATCAACGATGTCTTGCAGCCAACTTCGCCTTGGTCTTCCTCTTTTTCTTTTTGCCAATATGTACCCTTCCAAGACGGTCTTCTCTAGATTATCGTGACGTTTAATGTGTCCATAATATTTAAGTTTTCTCTCTTTAATCCTCTTTACTAGCCAGCCTTCTTCAGTATTAAGTTCTTGTAGTATTGACACATACTGTACACGTGACCAAAATGTTTAATGTAGAAACTGTAGACAAGTCACGAAAACTTGGTGAAAACTGAACGAATGATCAGAAAAAGATTACACAATCTCGTAAAACTACGCCAGGAAAGTAAGCGAGTTTTCAATAAATATTTATTGTGCTCATTACATAACAAATACGTGTATTACTTCCTGCATAATATGACAATTTTGGTCACAGGTACTGATGAATCAGTGCTGCAGTTCTTGATCCCGCCATTTTCTCTGCAAAAAAGCGATTGAGTGTCTCATTTTGTTCTACAGTAAAATGGTTCTTCCAGTCACCAACGGCACCAGCTTTGAAGATAATGTCAGCTTTTTCAACAATCCTCTGAACAGTTTTCAGTTTTCCGTCTTTAATGAGGCTAGTTTTCATGTAGTTGAATTCTACTACTTTAGCAATGTCCTCTGCCTGAGATTCTGGTTTTTCTAGAAAGGAGCAGAGTTCCTTGATCTTTCCCACGGGATCTTTCTTCATTTCCTCGAAAACATGAATGTAGACAGGACAATCGGGATATTCTTTGATGAATGTGTCTGTGGCCAGGACATGATCAAACCATGAACCACAGAATGAAACTACAGACTTCTGTAGTTGCAAGAATTCATCCCATGTTCCATTGAAATTTAAAGGACTTTGAAGAAATTCAGACTGAAGCCTGTACAGAGAAACGAAGGCATCTTTTGGATTTCTTAGCAAATACACAATTTTAATTCTCTTGCTTACCGCTTGTGAAGGGATGCGGTTTATCGGATTGTGAAGACAGATGATTCTCGGAGATGCCATCTTGTCAAGAATTTCATGTATATCATCTCCCATTGTAGAAATCATTGCATTGCGAAAATATTGAGGATTGAACTTTGTAGTCTGATTTATGATCATATGCAGAAGCTCAAAAGCCCAGTGGTTACCTGATCTTGGAAAGCCAACAATTAAAACATCATCATCCCGTATCTGTACCTGTCGTATAAGTTCCAGATGTCTGGGGTCATCGAAGGAGTTGGGATAGTTCAAGTAGACAGCGTCGTTCATGCTCTGGATTGGGTTACTCATGCTCTCAATGGCCTTTTCTGGTAATCTACCTTTTTACTGTACCTGATGAAAGTAAGAAACTGACGCAGTTAGGTGTTGTTATTCTGTATTTAGATAATGTTATATTTCAGTTTTACGAGCTTTAGTACTGATGGTAATAAGTGCTATTGATATTCAAATGAAAGTGTTCTTATACTGCTTCGGGGGACCAAATCTATATATGTAAAAATGAACATATGTATGTATGTATGTATGTTAGAGCATCACGCTGGAACGCCTAGAGCAGTTTCAACCAAACTTGGCATACATATGACTTACAGTCTGAAAACTGCACCGTGTGCGTTAGATCGTTCCTATGTCCCCTAAGCGGGTCTGGGTGGTTGGGGTGGGATCGAAAGCGAACGATGTAAACAATTCCCCCACTGAACGACGGGAATTAACTCCAGTGATATTTATGCCTGCTGTGGATTGTCGGACGTGACGGACAAAGGTCAATGCACACAAATCGATGACGTTATATCTGCTGAGATGCCGAACCGTTGCCATTCATAACGAGAAACATGATACACGGAGCAGATTTCTGATTCACGAAAGACACACCCTTCTGTTGTTCACCTCAGCGTCCAGTTAGACAATGGTCAGAGTGTTTATTTCATAACAGAGAGAGCCCATATAGTGGTTGATGAGCTACCAACCACATGAGGGTGGGGGCCTACAGGTGGGGGGGGGGGGGTAGAATCTTCTAGAAGGTTGTGGATATGACTGTGGCCTTGGACTCGTTTAAACCCCCAGCACCCAACTGAATCTTAGATGGTCAGCTAATTCGGCAAGTCTTCCAGTTTATCATCTGTCATGGAATGTGACAGTGTTATGTCGCTCTTTTAGTTGATGGTATTTTTTTTTGTTTTAATTATGTTTGTAAAAATACATTTTAACTTTGTTTTCTCTTTATGTTTATATTAGCTTTTTTATTGTATTCTATAGTAGATTTCATTGCTTTATGACAGTGTCCCGTTTTCTTTTTTCAAATTAGCTTTTCAAGTTAGGGAGAGAGAGAGGATATATATATATATATATATATATAGAGAGAGAGAGAGGGGGGAGAGAGGGAGAGAGAGAAAAGGGAGAGAGAGAGAGAGAGTGAGTTTTGAGTCGTATTCTAATCCGGGTGTTAATTCTGTGTTTCTAGATACAGGAGAGTTCAATGGAAATATGAATGTTGATGTCACAGTAAAAAAGATAAATGAAAGCCACAGACGCGTGGAAAAGTAAATTGAGAAAAATAAAAATTGTGAACACAACTTAAGAGAACAGAACTGCAAATAAGAAAAAGAAAAGAAAATCAAGCAGTTACCTGTTTTTAAAACGTCGTTTAATTCATTTTCAGATAGGAAAAGCAAAGCTAAAGTTTACCTTGTACATACATTTTAAGAAGCGCAAACGTGAATATTTTCACAGGGAAACACTAGACCTGTAATGATTTCATGCTTCACAATACGGCCGGTCGAATAGGCAAACGTTAGTCGCGCATCGTTTTTGTTGGGGTGAGTAGTGAGTTCGAAACATTACACCTGGAATTGATGCGATCAAATTCGCTTTCCATGGAATAGGTAATCTTGTTTCTGTTTTTCTTCTCTGGCACTACAAGAGAATGTCATTAGCGAATGACAATATCTATCCCTTTCCTTCAAGTTGCTGAGGAGTAACTGTCACAGTGTACACACTGAATAAGGCTTAAGACAGCGGAGAACCTTGTAGCAGCCCGGGACAAGTTGTTTCTGCTTCTGAAGACCATCTGCCACAACCGAGCGCCATCTTCTTTTGCAACTTGGCTACAGCCAGCGATCTAACGAATAGGAATTATATCTCCAGTCTCAGCAACGTGTGAATGAGTTAAAAAGGTCCCTGCTGTACTCATCTTCTAAGTGTGTTGCAGCTACACATGTCTGCTTGCCTGTGGTTTTTTTTTTCTCAAGTTTATTTGTGTTCAGCAAGTAACAGTTAGAAATCTTGTGACATGAGGTGAAATGGGGATGATTGCCCGTGAGATGAAATAATGGAAAGGTGGGCGTTTACAAATCATGAGATGATAGTGACGATTAATATAGAAAGTGTAATAAATAGATACATCGAAACTGAACTTGTTGACAGAAAGGGGTTTACTCAAGTTTCATCTCTCTCTCTCTCTCTCTCTCTCTCTCTCTCTCTCTCTCTCTCTCACCTGTGCCCTATTTTTTCCACAAGGATTTTTAACATGTGGCTTTAAGCGAATACCATAAACTTTCATGACTGATAATTTGATAAAGGGGTACTTGAAATCATTTATCTAGAGAGGGGTTCTGGGGTACAATGTCTTCATCTTCTGTTTTAAAATGTACAGAAAACTGTCACAATTAAATATTCTTCCGTTGTGTTTTGCTCTGTTTCTACACAACCATACGAGGCATCTAAATTCAGACCGCAAATTGATCAATTTCCCATGTGCGTCTTTTGTAGTTCTGGGGGATTGTGTTTAGCATGATTGCTCTATATAGGTCTGTTTTCTGGTTAGTTTCTGTGTCTATTGTAAGAAGTTTTAGTGCTTGTGAAACTGTTTTGTATCTAAAATAAATATGGTCTTCAGTTTCTTGTTTGCTTTCCCTACATAACTTACATCTGTTCGGTTTATTTGTAATTTTTGTTCTTGCTTTAGGTGTCGTGTTGAGCAGTAGTCTGTATGCTTTCTCTTTGGCTTTAGGCGTAATCTCTGTGATGTGTAGGTTTTAGAATGCTTGGATGTGGTTTGTGATGAGGTAGCGTATCCTCTTTTAATTCTAAATTGGAATGACGGTTCTTGTTCTCTGACTAATTGCTTGTAAATATCTGAAGTTTTTTTGTAGTAAATGTTTATGTTTTGTTAAGTTTTGTATACATTGTTTGTAAAAGAGAGGTAAAGTTCCAAAATTTTAAGGTTGCGTATTTGTGATTCTACAAAAGTTGGATAATTTAATTCCTACGTAATAGCCCGCTAGTGCGTGTTTTTGTGGCTCTTTGATAATAGTTCCTAGGTACTTAATTCTTAGTGCTTGTATTTTTGTTGTAATGTTTCGTAGCGCTATGCCACCTCGTTTTTTGTCTTGAATCAGTGTTTTTTTTTTGTTGGATGTTGTGTACGGTGTTCCTAAAGATGAAGTTTTTGACTAGTTTGTTGATTTCTTTGAGTACTATTGCCGGGGGTGGGGGGTGGGGGGTGGGGGGTGGGGAGAGATGTTTGCTGTGTAGATCAGTTTGAGTGTGACGAGGGTGTTCACTATTTCGCTTCTACCGAAGATCGTTGTTGTTTTATACAAATCTAATCTATTTTTAATTTTCTGTATTATATTTCTCCATCGAGTTTTGTTTCTTTGTGATGGTATTGTTGTGTAGGGTATTCCATATATGTTCATGCTGTTAGACCGAAAGGGAAATCCGACTTATCGGTCCATTTCCCCAGACCCATGGTTTGTGACTTTTAAATGTTTATTTTAGCGCCACTGCCTTCTCCAAATTCTTTGAAAGTGTCTAAAATGTGCCTTATTGAGGAGATGTTTGTGGGAAACAAGACCGTGTCGTCCGTGTAAGCGATCAACTTCTTCTCTCCTGCCCCAGGGATGAAAGTTCTTTTAATGAGGATGTCGTGTCTGATCTTTTCCAAGAGTGGCACCAAAGTTAACACGTACAGAAGCGGGGAAAGAGTGGCACCAAAGTTAACACGTACAGAAGCGGGGAAAGAGTGGCACCAAAGTTAACACGTACAGAAGCGGGGAAAGAGTGGCGCCAAAGTTAACACGTACAGAAGCGGGGAAAGAGTGGCACCAAAGTTAACACGTACAGAAGCGGGGAAAGAGTGGCACCAAAGTTAACACGTACAGAAGCATGAAAAGTTGGCACCCCTGTGGTACAGATCTTGTTAGATTTATTGTGTTTGTTAGAGCGTGCTTGACCAGGATCTGACTTTGTGGTGAGGTGCATATAATTTAAATCCAGTCTCTGAAATAGCTCCCTACGTTGTTACCGAGGAGGGTTTTGTGAAGGAAGGAATGAGACACTCTGTCAAAGGCTTTTTCCTAGTCTAAGGAATGAGACACTCTGTCAAAGGCTTTTTCCTGATCTAAGGAATGAGACACTCTGTCAAAGGCTTTTTCCTAGTCTAAGGACAGAGTTGCTGTCTGGCTGTGTTTGTCATGGGCGTACTCTGTGAAGTCTCTGAGAAAGTGTGTGTGTGTGTGTGTGTGTGCTTGTGCGTGCGTGCGTGCTAATGTTTCTGTTGTTGACGCTGCACTGTCGGTCTTCGTGTATCAATGCGTGCATGAAGGGTTTTACTTTTATTGTTAGTGCTTTAGTTAAGATTTTGTAGTCAACGTTTAGTAGTGAGATGGGGTTGTAGTTTGTTATCTGAGTTTTGCCGGATTCACTTTTTGCTAGGAGGGTTATGTAAGAAAGGCTGAGACCGGGAGAAAGTTCTTTTCTATCAAAGGCTTCTTCGAGAACTTTAAATAGTAAAAGTCTCAGTAGTGGGACGAATTTCTGGAAAAACTCGCCAGTGACCCCCGTCCGGTCCTGGGGATTGTTTGTTTTTTTTTGGAAGGTGCTTAGTGCATCTTCTAAGTTCCCTAGTGTTAGTGGTTGGTCTAAGATTTGTTTGTCGTCCTCAGACAGATGTTTAGTGTAGTGTAGGAATTTATCTTGTGAAGATGTTGACTGGTTTTCAGACAGATGTTTAGTGTAGTGTAGGAATTTATCTTGTGTAGATGTTGACTGGTCTTGAGACAGATGTTTAGTGTAATGTAGGAATGTAACTCGTGTAGATGTTGACTGGTCTTGAGATAGATGTTTAGTGTAATGTAGGAATGTAACTCGTGTAGATGTTGACTGGTCTTGAGACAGATGTTTAATGTAGTGTAGGAATTTATCTCGTGTAGATGTTGACTGGTCTTGAGACAGATGTTTAGTGTAGTGTAGGAATGTAACTCGTGTAGATGTTGACTGGTCTTGAGACAGATGTTTAGTGTAATGTAGGAATGTAACTCGTGTAGATGTTGACTGGTCTTGAGACAGATGTTTAATGTAGTGTAGGAATTTATCTCGTGTAGATGTTGACTGGTCTTGAGACAGATGTTTAGTGTAGTGTAGGAATTTATCTCGTGTAGATGTTGACTGGGTCTCACACGGGTACAGCGTGCTGTATAATTCGTGGAAGGCCTCACATATTTTACTGTTCTCTGTGCGTACTTGTCCCTGACTATCAATAATCTTGTGTATTTGTATGTTTTATTCTACTGCTAAATAATGTCTACTTGGAGTTTCTTGTATCACAGATTGTAGCTTTGTTCTGAGCATTGCGATCTGATACTTCTGTTGTCTGTGTTGTTCTAGTTGTTCTTCTAGCTCGTGGGTCTGTGAGGCGTTTGCATTTTTTTGGTTTGTTAGTCTGATGGCTTCTTCCTGTACGGCTTCTTGTTTCCCTGACTCTCTGTGCATGTATGTAGCTAATCCTTGTGTTCTTTGCCTTATTGTGTCTCTTAGTAAGATCCAGTATTCCACTAGATCTTTGTCGGGGGCATCCTGGACGTATTCTTCTATAAGTTGTGTTATGTTGGTTACGTAACAGTGGTTGTTCAATAAATTATTATTAAATTTCCAGTGGGGGAGGGGGAATCTTCTAGTGTTTGTGGTGGTGATTGTGGTAGATGTGTTAACTTCTGTGAGTACCATTTTATGGTCTGTGAAGTTTAGCGTGCTTTCGATACGTTTTGTTTGGTTAACTTAGTAAGTTCTGAGTGCATGTGTTCTATCTACCCAAGCTGAACGCCTGACATGTGGGCTTGTTATATCTTCGTGTGTGTACTCCTTGTTGTCAGGTGTTAGATGTCTGTATGTGTCTATCAGATCGTGTTCTTGTGTGATGCTTTGTAAACTGGAGAATTGTGAAGGTTTATCTGGATCTGTTCCATATATTTGTAACATCGGTCTATCAGCGGATAAATCTACGTTGAACAGTACAAAGTCTCCTGCCATTACTATTGTACGTCCGCTGTAATAATGGGATATTATTTCTCCTAAATCTTCACAGAATTCAGGCTGGAATGTTCTTCTGCCTGGAGGGTAGACATTTACTAAAGTGTATGTCTCGTTTGTGTTGTTATTGTGTTTTATCTGTACGATGGCTAGTCTGCCGTGGCTGTCTGTGCTATAGTGTACTATGTCCCAGTCGTGTGATATCTGTAGTACAGCAACTTCTGTGTGAACTGTTCCTAAACTAAAACATACGTGTTTTAAACCTAGTTTTGTTACTATCTGTTTTGCATGGTCATTTGTCTCAATCTGTGTTTCTTGTAGAAAGATGAAATCAGGTCTATACTTTTGTATGAGTGACATCACATTGTCTAATTTATTTTTTAAACAATTAATATTAACACTTAAAATTCTGATGTGAAAAGGCATTCCCAAGGGGGGAAAACGAATTGAAATGTGAGTATAAAATTAAATGGTACACACCCAAGCATGAATAAAGAAAACTCCTAATAAGAGAAAACACAGAATAACCAAGTATCCGCGTGAAAGGTCCATCTCTGTTTGATGCCCATACACTCTGTGAGTTGTCCTGGTTCTGTCTTTCTTCCAGGACCCTTTTCTTGGAGTTTTCGGTGTGGGAAGACTTTTTGTCCTTTAGTCCTCTTTTATTGTCCCGTCGGACTTCTTTAAAATCATCGTCTTCGTCTGGGTCTTGCTTCTGGCTGTTGCTTGAGTCTTCCTTTGGTGGGATAGCTTCCCAGACTGGTATGGTCTCCTCCGAGATTGATGTGGTCTCCTCCGAGACTGATGTGTTTTCCTCCGAGACTGGTATGGTCTTCTCCGAGACTGATGTGGTCTCCTCCGAGACTGATGTGATCCCCTCCGAGACTGGTATGGTCTCCTCCGAGACTGATGTGGTCTCCTCCGAGACTGATGTGATCCCCTCCGAGACGGGTATGGTCTCCTCCGAGATTGATGTGGTCTCCTCCGAGACTGATTGTTTTCCTCCGAGACTGGTATGGTCTTCTCCGAGACTGATGTGGTCTCCTCCGAGACTGATGTGATCACCTCCAAGACTGGTATGGTCTCCTCCGAGACTGATGTGGTCTCCTCCGATACTGGTGTGTTTTCCTCCGAGACTGATGTGGTCTCCTCCGAGAGTGGTGTGGTCCCCTCCGAGACTGATGTGGTCCTCTCCGAGACTGGGGCTGTCTCCTCCGGAACCGGCGGCAGAACAGGCATCTCCTGCTCCGGCTCGATGCTGGAAGCTTCGTTGATTAGGTCAGAGGTTATCACATCCTCCTCGCAGCCCTCTCTTACGTCTGCCACCGGGATAACTGTCTTGTTCTGGCCTTTTGTGGAGCATTGGCTTACTCAATTAATTTCTTCGTCGCAAACGGTGCAGGGAGTACGTCGCCCAGGCAACGTGAACAGGAGGCCCAGAACTCTCCTCCCACCCCCCACCCCACATGTCAGTCAAATAATTAAACTTTTATGTGATGCTGAATCGCACGGGGTTTCTGCCAGTAACCAGCGAAGTAGACTGATGCCGTGTGTGTGTGAAATCCTTCTAAAGCATCAAAGGCGTAGACCGCTGCGATGAGCCATGTCTCATTTTATACTGATACCCTAGGAGTGTGTGGGAATGTGTGAGGAAAACCAAGGTTCCATGTGAATCCACAAGCAACGATCTTCTCAAGAAGCTTACCTTTAGTGGTTTATATCGTGACTGGCTTTGGCAGCGGCAGAAGATATCTATGTAGTTACTCCTCTCTGATCTGACCACTCTGGATGTTTGTTCTGAACTCATTTGCTACGTCCTTCATGTCGTCATCAGATAAGTGACCTATATCCTGGTCAGGTATGCCATGACGACCTGGGGCGGTGTTGTGAGATCTCTTAAGCGTTGCAATATTGGTTTCTGTTGTGATGTACTGTTCATTATCCAGTACGATGTCCTCATGCAACTCTGGGATTATTGTTTTGATCCTCAATCTTGCAACCTTTCCTTTCTGATCAGTTTGCTGTATTAATGTGCGAGGAGGGACTTCCCTTTGTTGTCGTCAGATTTCAGCCATGTCTGGTCTGTAACCTGAAAATCAGGAATAGTTCTACGTCGTGCAGTTCATCTCATAGTCTGATGAAGACGTCAAAACGTAACAAGGGAATTTTCAGAGCATATTCTTTGCAGAATTCGCCTCACATGGCAGTCTTAGCCAGGTCTCACACGATCTGGAGCACATCAGTCTCCCATTTTAGCCAGGTCTCACACGATCTGGAGCACATCAGTCTCCCATCTACCTCAGCCGTAAAGACCTTGAATAGCCTGAAATCTACCAAACCTCTGACTTTCTCCCACGCTTGTCTAGCACCCCCTTTCATTCACCTCATTCCTGAAGAGATTCAAATTTTGGTTGGATCAGACATAAGACTTCGTTCAACATGTCTGCGGACTGATTTGCAGCAATTGTAGTGCGCAAAGGACACTAGCGCCTGCAGGTTTCAGACACATCTTTTCTGTCATCGTCACACTCGACAGAAGCTCCAGAGAGCAGAACCATTTGTCGTCGACGTGGAGGTCATCGTTCTCATATAACCAAAAAAAAAAAAAAACTACAAAGACACGAATTCTGTGATTTACACGGATGGGTCTGCTTGGCGCAATCAGAGGAGCGACCTGGCACTGATCGTACGCTCTGGTGGCAGAACAACCCAGGAAGCCAGCTGTGCCTTTACAATGACGAGCAGCAGCATGAATATGTAGGTCATGGTATTAACGAAGGCATTTATCCGCCAAGAATCATAGGATCACACCCGTGTCTGTGTACTGAGCGACTCAGTGAACATGATCCGAGAGGTTCAAATGGGATCAGTGCACAGGCAGTGGCTGGAATCATTGCAGAAGTCAAAGATCCACAGTGTCACCTTCATTTAGTACCAGATTACGCTGGTATCCAGAACAATGGAAGAGAGAGCTGATGATTGTGTGGCCACTACAGATGATGGTCAACAGACTGATCGTGCTGATATTGGTCAGAGTGCTTGGAAGGAAGGAGGACTTTGAGAGTGATAACTTGACATCACTGTGTCGGATGTGTGAGTTGGGAGTTAAGAATGGCATGGCACGGACTGAGAGTTAATCTCGGCGCTTGAGAGGAGTCGTCACTCATCACCCAAGTGCAACACTTAGTCACCGTAAGCTGAGGAATATACTGAGGAGAAGGTGGAAGCACCCATGGATGTGTCTTGAATGCAGTGATGATGATCCATCTACAGTATAACGTTAAAACTTAACATATTTCTAACATAAATGCACTCACAAATCATATGTTTCTTACCTACTTCAAAGATTTCAGAGCCACTTGAGGGAGAAACTGGATTCTTTCAGACTGTTCCAAATGAAGTCAAGACCAATCAATTTATATACATTTCTCGTCATAATATACATATATATGTGTGTGTGTGTGTGTGTATATATATACACACATATATATATATATGTGTGTATATATATATATACACACACACATATATATATATGTGTGTGTGTATATATATGTGTGTGTATATATATACACACACACACACACACATATATATATATATATATATATATATATATAGCCGACCGCATTGTCACATCTGGTTTGAGTCATATGTCAGTTGTATGAATATTACTCGATATTTTATCCTACTTAAGTGTTCTCACATATGAAAAGGAAGTAAGCCGCTGAAATTCTCTCATCTTTATCTTAAGCACGTATTAGTGCGCTACTGTATAACTAAACAAGCGTTTTACATATGTATTGGACCTGGCCTACTGAGTGTTAACGTGGTTGTTAATGTCCTGTATTCCAGCTAAACGAGTATTTGACTGAATACTTCACATCACTCTATCAGATACGTCACCATTCACAGTGCAGACATTTCACTGGACTGCTACACCAGTGACACAACAGACGTTACATTGATATGCTCCATGCACCTACGAAACCATAGGACAATAACCACTACAATTCTGTACACGAAGATGACATGTTCATTTAAGTACAACTCATTATAACACCACAGTTCAACATGAACCCAAAGAGCAGAGGATTCTATCATTAGCAAAAGATAAACAAAGTTAATGATGAACCCCATTTAAGTGTTGCAAATGAAGATGAACTGAATAAGGAAAAACTTCTCAAGAAGATTAACATCGCCATGGGACAGACATAGTCAGACAACATTGAAAAACATTCTAACTTCATTTATACCCAAAACTGCAGCCTAACCTTTTAGCCTAGAATCTCAACCTTTTGTCCAAAAGAGGACATACATTCACAAGTACTACATGACAAATATCGTGACAATCTTTGTCATGAAAAGGACAAAACAACTAGAACAGCATTTTGCCCTATAAAGGACAAACTGACCACAGCTATTACATCCTAGACTCAACAACACCTTTGTTCTAAAAAAGGACAACCAAACACAAAAACTTACATTCTGACACAAGGGGCTCCTCGCAGACCTTCTAGAACCAAACTAACACATCCTCTCAATTCAATATCTAGAACAGAACTTAACTTTTCATGTATCCCGCCACTCAGACCACGTGACTGAGCTCTGCCAATCGGAACACTGAGATAAATTCCCCTCTCCCCCCCCCCCCCCGTGCTCGCTTAAACAGGCGAGTTGTAGTAACAGCTTTTTGACCACAACAACAGGGTTGCTAACCCACACATTCTGGTACAATACTACATTTTCTTATTCATTATACATTAAAAAGTTCATAGAGATGGACCGTTGGCTGAAGACAGGAATACTGAGAAAAGTGCCACTGAAATCTTCGTCGCCGAATTTGAATGCAGCAACGGCTGGGCCATCAAATGCCCCTTCTGAGAATGCAGAAACTGAGTCGTTCGGTACGCAGGGCATTCCTTCAGTGACTGAACCAAAACAACAGAAATGTGTTTTAATCGGGGCCTCTGTAACAGTCAGAAACGGAAATACAAAGACAGTTATTTCAGTTTTCCAGTAATGGAATCCACCACTTGCCCACAGTGTGCTTCTGTAACAAAGTGCTTCCGAACAGTTACAGGATGAAAGTTAAAATGCGTCGACATTTTGAAACAATGTATACGGACCGCAAAGAGAAAAACATTGAAGTATTTTGTGCGCAAGCGTGATCAGCTGTTGAACACTCAAATGTGGATGTGTCACGCATCGCCGGCTGGTGCCACCGAGGTATCTTACATGGTTATCGTATAGTGCAGACAGGAGAACTTCACACAACACCCTACAAATACATATAAGAAATACAACAGTCAAGCCATTCTTACATTAAACTAATGTATTCTTTGATATTACACATACATATACTTTTCAGATATACAATTCCATACGGATACATATATTCAAACAGACATAAATACATATGCATACTTGAATATATATACCACACATGTATGAACACATACACAGATATACAAATATACACACATATGCACATTATATCAGTATTGACAATTTAAATTTTATTATATCGACTTCTTCTGTGAAACTGTTGCTGAACTCACCGCGAAAAGGTTCGTGATCAAAACTCTGGAGGTCAGACTGTTTTCTCTTGTTTACTAGACTGTTGTTTCTCAGATTCTGTCTGATTTATTCTGAAGAAGTCTTTTTTTCTTCTCCGCTTAAGTAAATGTTTCTAAGTAACTGACAGCGATTGAATTCTTTATTTGTATTGGCCTGATCTCTTTCCTTCTTGACGTGCAATGTATTAGGTGTTATACAGAGGGATTTCACTTGATGTTTAACTCTCACCTATTTAATAGTAACGTGTCTTGAAATATATCTTATCTAGAAAGATCTTTACTCAGCTTTCTAAACTATCATCGAAGTCAGTTAGCCGGTATACATATTTTAAAGGTTTTGTTTGCAGCTCTTTCAGAATGTTTCTAAGTTGAATTTGTTAAAACTTCTGATCTTAATGTGGGTGTGTTTGTTTTCGAGAACTTGAAATCCATTTCCAGTATCTCCGTGGTTTAGTGGATAATGCATTAGCATGGAGATCAGAAGCTACCTGAATGGATATCCGACTAGGGTGGAATTTTTTTTTTAGACTGGCTGGCACCTGAGTTAACCAAGACTTAAACAAAATGCCTAGAAATGTGAAGACACGACACACGACAACCCGAAGGCATGCAAATGTGACAGTTTTTTTTTCTTTTTTAAAGTCTTTCGTGTTCATATTCAGTATAGCGGATAGTGATCACTCAGTGACTTATAAGGGAGTTCACATTTTATAATCTTTGTGAATGAACTAGAAGAAGAATACTAATTAATATGGAGACAGTACGATAGGTACTCAGTAGAAGGAAACTCAGAAACACAATCATCAAACATTTATCTGTTTCAGAAAAATCGTCTAAAACATAAACAGAAACAAATACTTTTAGAAACGTATGCTTCTCGCGTTAAACGAAAACTGGGGAGGGAAAAGGACAGAGGAAGACAAAGAAACAAGATACTTGACGGACTAAAAGAGTGGCATAGAGCACAGTGCAACACACAGCTTATAGAAAGAACGAAGGATAGATGGTTGTGGATATCATTGACGACCAACACGTCGAGAGAGAGAGAGAGAGAGAGAGAGAGAGAGAGAGAGAGAGAGAGAGAGAGAGAGAAAGATATATCTCAGATTGTTGAAGTATTTTTTCCCTGTGTTGCTCCTCAGAATCCTATGGGCGTGTCTTCCTTCACAATTACAGGCAGAGATTACATTAGTCGTGTTCTTGGGAAAAAAGATGGTAAAAGTATGCTGATGTAATTTTATTCATTCTTCAAATTATACACAATATCTCTCTCTCTGTTTCTCTCTCTCTCTCTCTCTCTCTCTGAACCTTAAGTGCCAGGGGCACATGGGGTTTCCGCAAACGTCTGTCCTTTGCCTTTTTTCTGCTCTTGCCCGGGTGAGCCCTCTGTTGCTCAGTATCCTCTCTGTTGTTCTTCTCCATGTCTCTTTTGGTCTACCCTTACTTCTGTTCCCCTTGTGGTGTCCATCTTAGTGCTATTTTTGGTAGTGAGTTGTCAGTCATCTGGAGCACATGTCCCAAATATCGCCAGCGTCTTTCCTCAGTAATGGCTGTCATTGGCTTCATCTGCATTTCTGCCAACAAGATGTTATTTCTTACGGTGTGTGATCAAAATATTCTTCTAATTCTTCGTAAACATTTAGTCTGGAAAGAGTTCAACTTGTTTTCTATGGTTTTGGTGATTTTCCAGCATTCACTTCCATAGAGTACTACAATTATAACATTACTCTTAAATATCATTATTTTCATCTTTGTGCTTAGTTTTTCAGATTTCCATATAATCTGTAGCACTGCAAAAGCCTGGTTTGGTCTAGTAAGTATGTTGTACTCGGTGCTGTCTCCATCTTCTGCTACTCTATTACTGAGTGGTACAAATTCGTTGACCTCCTCTACTACTTTCTTATCTACTCTCAGTACACTTCTGTTGTTCACATTTTGCTTCATTAACTTTGTACACAAAATATACACAAGAATTATCCACTACCCTCCCAGTTACATGTGTGCCAGGATTCTGCCAGCGCGTGAATGTGATGAATCTTACACTGCAGTTGCTGTGACACTGACTGTTTCCTGCACCTGCTGTGACACTGACTGTTTCCTGCACCTGCTGTCACACTGACTGTTTCCCTGGAAAATTTTCCTCCAAGATTTTATGGGGTTTATGATTCTAATAGGCGGATGTTATTTGATACATTTTCATGCCCTGCTGCATCTCACACCCTTATTCTCTAGTTTCAGAAAAAAAATCAGATACTATATTGTTCAAAACAAGATTTAAACATTCTAGATTATTTATGAGTCACCTGCAGGATGGAACTGACTAGAGGAACTGAGGGCACTCCTAGGAACTTTTACGTCAGGAATAGTCAAATCATGTAGGAGAGTACACGTGACCAAAATGTTTAAATGCAATGTAGAAGCTGTAAACAAGCCACGAAAATTTGGTGAAAATCGAATGAAGGAGCAGAAAAAGATTACACAAACTCGTAAGACTACACCAGGAAAGTAACTGAGTTTTCAATAAAGCTTCAGTGTGCTCATTACATAACAAATATTATTACCTGCAAAATGTGACAATTTTGGTTACAGGCTCTACTGAACCAGTGCTGTAGTTCTTGATCCAGCCATTTTCTCAGCAAAAAAGCGGTTGAATATCTCATTTTGTTCTACAGTAAAATGGTTCTTCCAGTCACCAACGACACCAGCTTTGAAGGAAATGTCAGCTTTTTCAACAAATCTCTCAACATTTTTCAGTTTTCCCTATTTAATGAGGCTAGTTTTCATGTTGTTGAATTCTACTACCTTAGCAACCTCCTCTGCCTGAGATTCTGGTTTTTCCAGAAGAGAGCAAAGTCCTTTGGTCTTTCCCACAGGTTCTTTCTTCATTTCCTCGAAAACATGAATGTAGACAGGGAAATCAGGGTGCTCTTTTAGAAATGTGTCTATGGCCAGGACATAACCAAACCATGAGCCCCAGGGTGCATTTTCAGACATCTGCAGCTGGGAAGATTCACCCCACGTTCCTGTGAGTGTAGAATCCTGCAGAAGTTCAGACATACGAGGGTGATTGATAAATTCTCGGCATAAGGTACAACAGATTATTTGTGGACAACTTTTTGGGGTTATTTCTCAACATAGTCCCTTTGCAAGTTTATGCACTTAGTCCAGCGATCCTGGAGCATACGGATCCCTTTGTAAAAGTCAACACCTTGTGCCAGTAGAAAGTGGTCTACAGCATGAATGACGTCATCATCTGAAGCAAATTTGCGACCACTAAGCTCCTTTTTGAGTTTGGTAAACAAGTAATAGTCCGAAGGGGCCAAATCTGGGGAATAGGGAGGATGTTCAAGAAGCTAGAAGCCGCATTCATGAACGGCAGCCACTGTCACCGCCGACTTGTGAACTGGAGCATTGTCTTGATGAAAGATGACTACTCTCTTCAATTTCTCTGGACGCTTTTCCTTCAGTTTGGCCCGCTGTTGCTTCACAAGATTAGCGTATTATGCCCCGGTGACCTTTCTGCCCTTTTGAAGATAGCCTACCAATAGCACACCTTCTGAATCGCAAAAGATGGAGGCCATCACTTTGCCTGCAGACAGAACCACTCTTCCTTTCCTTGGATGATGTTTCCACTGCTTTGATTGCTCTTTGGTTTCTGGTTGAAAATGATGAACCCAAGTCTCATCCATAGTCACAAAATATTGAAGAAACTTTTCAGGATCTGCAGAAAAATGGCCAAGATTGTCGCTTGACATATTTAGACGCTGTCGTTTGTGATCATCTCCAAGAAGTTTCGGGACCCATCGAGCAGAAACCTTTGTCACTTGAAGATCATTGTGAATAATGGCATGAACACGTTCCTGGGAGATGCCCAACTAAGTAGTAATGTACTGCTCAGTTAGTCGTCGATCCTCCATTATCATGTCATGGATTCTGCCGGTGTGGTTACCGTTTTTGGTCTTCCTGGACAGGGATCATCTTCCAGACTCTCTCTTCCATGTTTCAATTGAGCTGCCCATTTATTTACTGTACTGTAAGAAGGGGCACTCTCCCCTAGAGTCTCTACTATATCCTCATGGATCTCCTTCGATAGTAAGCCCTTGATGCAGAGATAGTGAATGACTGCTCGATGAGAAATTTTATGAATTTTATCAATTTCTGCCATCCCTTACCACTTCATTAGCCTGTGAAAAAAATTTGGCTGCAGTTAATTTCTTGAAGCTTGATGCAGAATCTTAGATTAACCTGATCTACATATGCACTTAATATCAACTGTGTGGTTCAAGTATTTTTACCTTATCAATCAACCCTCGTAAATCTGTACACAGAAACGAAGACATCTTTTGGATTTCTTAGGAAATGCACTATTTAATTCTCTTACTTACGGCTTGTGATGGATTCGATTCATCCGATTGTGAAGACACACGACTCTAGGAGATGTCATCGTGTCAAGAATTTCATGCATATCATCTCCCATTTCTGGCCCCAAAACAACTGTGTGTTCTCAACCATCCACCCTATTCCCCAGATTTGTCTCCCTGCGATTACTTTCTATTCACAAAATTAAAGTTACCATTGAAAGGACCTTTATTTGACGATACTGATGACATCGAAAGGGGCGTAACATCGAGTTTAAGGGCTATACCAAGAGAATAATTGGAGAGGTCGTTCCAGTGTTTGTTAGATCGTGCCACTCACTGTATCAATGCACAAAGGGCTTACTTTGAATAAAATACAGGTTATATCTTCAACTGTTGTTTATTTTATTTTTTTATGTGCATTTATAAATATAATATGATGAAAGGGACCTGGGATAATTTTGCAGGCAAGGAAAAGTTTAAGCTATTCGTTTTAAGTACAATTGTACACATTTGAAAGTCATGCCCAGGAATTCAACATTACTATTACATTTGCCAAGTTGCTAAAAGTTTCTTTCTTCGAGTTTCAGAAGGTGAATGTTACTTGACAGGAACACTTGATCTGTCTTAGCTAAATATAACCCACGTAACGACAATGGAACTGTTGGTGTCTTGACCTGGGACGTTGTTGGCAGGTTAGCGGACTGTCTTAGCTAAATACAACCCACAGGACGACAATGACTGTTGGTGTCTTGACCTGGGACCTTGTTGGCAGGTTGGCGGGCTGT
Organism: Achatina immaculata; assembly: GCA_009760885.1. Taxonomy (NCBI): domain Eukaryota; kingdom Metazoa; phylum Mollusca; class Gastropoda; order Stylommatophora; family Achatinidae; genus Lissachatina; species Lissachatina immaculata. The sequence continues at coordinate 46,156,724 of CM019696.1, read as the reverse complement.
CTTAGCTAAATACAACCCATGGGACGACAATGGTACTGTTGATGCCTTGACCTGGGACCTAGTTGGCAGGATGACGGGAACAAAACGAGAAAGAAGACTGAGAGACGAAAGAAGCAAGATGGCGGCTGCAAGTGGTTAGACATGTCGTTGCTAGAAACTTTACGAGCTCCCTGTAATTCCGAGCTGTTGTTCTTTGTAGCCGAAGCTGTAGAGATGTTGAGGCACAGCATCGTATCTGCGTGGGGGCGGGTTATGGCGGCCACTTTTTCAGTCCCGAAGTACGGGTAAAAAGCAGGGAGTGTGCAATGCTTCTTTAGCAGACTCCACCACCATGGGGACTATGGCGATCCCTCCCCGTTAGCCAAGCTAGGCCTGTTATTGGGGATACCACAGAGAGGTGGGACAGGGTCTTGGTCAACTATGGTTCGCTAACCCTAACGCTGGCATACCAGCTATGGGTCGCTGATTGCCTCATCGGAAGAAACTTTGGGCGGCATTGTGAAATTGTTTTCTTTCAAGAATCTATGAAATCGCCTTATTGCTAGAAAAGATATTGCCAGTTTATTGTTCAAGATATCTACACTCAATAATTTTCCAGCTTATATTCTAGAATGGTTGTATCAGTCATCACTTCAAGGATGCTGTAGACTCTATCACTGCAAGACTGAGATTCATGTAATGCTGGCCATCTGTCAGAATTCAGTTGGGATAGAAGCTGGAGAAAACTCGGTGACGGACTATGAGAGGAACTAATTGACGGCAAAGAATTAACAGTAAAGACTGCATTATGTGTTTCATTTGGATATTACTCTATAACAAAGGAATGTCTTTTCACAAAAGAGTATATTCTAATGCATTTATCATCGGTAGATAATTAAAATGGATTATGTAGATCATGAAACTGAGGAGGAGAATGTTCTTATACAATTTGTCTGCAACAGAGAAGTCATATTCATAATGGATAACTGCTGAGTTTGCATATGTTTATGATGTGAGAGTGAGTGAGTAAATGAGAGAGAGAGAATGAGAGAGAGAGAGAGAGAGAGAGAGAGAGAGAGAGAGAGATTGAGAAAAACTGCCACTAGTACAACTAAATGACTTTGAGACACGTTTATAAAGATAAATGATAAAAGGGAGCTGGGATTTTGTGAGCCAGGGATAATTTATAACTATTCGATTGAAGTATAGCTGTACACATTTAAAAGTCATGTTGAAGAACTAAAATCAAATCAAATAAACCAATCAATCAAGCAAGCACCAAGCCTAACATAACCTATTTTACAGTCACCATTTTTTCCCATTTTTGACACATTTTTGTTTTCTACTTCTGGAGGAGGTCATATTCAGATAAGTTCTTCGTTTTTTTAAATATTTTTAGTTTTGTCTCGTTTGTTCATGAAATCCTCGAAAAAGGCTCACGCAGAAATATCAGATGTTGTATGTCTTTCATTTATACATTCTCATACTTTCTATTCGTTTTTTCTCACCTTACTCACTCCCTCCTTCACTTTGTAAAACTGCACCATACACCTCTATCTACCATTTTTTTCCTAGTCACGTTCAACAGAAGCTGCAGAGAGCAGAACCCAGTTGCCGTCGATGGGAAGGTTAATGTTCTCATAAGCAGAAACTCCAACAACGCAGATGCTGTGATCTACACTGATGGATCTGGTTGTTAGCCATCAGAGGAGCGGCTGAGTATTGACAGCACGCTGTGGTGGCAGAACAGTCCAGGAAACCAGCAGTGTATATGTTATGACGATCAACATCATGACGATGTAAACATGGCAGTGAGGAAGGTATTTATCTGATTGGAATCACAGGATTACACCCGTGTCTGTGTTCTCAGGGATTTCATGAGCATTCTCTGACAGTTTCAGATGTGATCGGTGGACAGGCATTGGCTGGAGTCAGAAGTCAAACACTCGCTGTGTCACCGTTATTTTCGTACCAGGTCACGCTGGTGACGGAGGAAATGAGAGAGCTGACAGACTGGCTAGTTTGGCCACCATAGATGACAGGCAACCGATTTATCGTGCTGATATTGTTAATGTCCTCACAGAGCTTGCAGACTGGAAGTTGTACAAGTTGAGAGTGAAGAATGACATGGCAGAGACTCAGCGATATTCCCGGCACGTAGGAAGAACTGTCAGTCAACAACGACCTGGCACACTTTGTCGCTGTAGGCTGAGGGCTATACTGAAGAGGTGATCGAAGAACCTATGGAAATGTCCGGAGTGCGATGATGATGATCCATCTATAACATAACATAACAACACAGCCATATATTTCTAAAATAATAATATCCATAAATCGCATGTTCCTTACCTACTCCAGAGAGTGATTTCAGAGCACTTGAAAGAGAAACTGGATTCTTTCAGACTGTTCCACATTAACTGAAGGACTATTCTTAGGCCAGCCATTTTATATACATGTCCTGAGATCGTGGATCTTACTATTGCTGTTCTCGTTGTCACATTTGACCAGGGCCACCTGTTAGTTTTTGAATTATGCTCTCTGTTTTATTCTACTTAAGTATTCTCAGATGAAGAGGAATGTGAGCTGCAGATATTCTCTAACCATTATCTTGTATCATCTCCTAGGGAAGTGCCACCATCTTTAATGAGCTTATTTTCAAATTAAATTTCATTTCTTTCTGATGCGTCCATAAATGATATGATATAATAAAACACAGATGAAAATTAAAACAATTCAGCTCTCGCATCTCATATTTCCTCTAACGCGTTACTTTCATTAGCAAATGTAGGCAAATGTGTTATATAAAGATACTGCATTGTTTTAAAAAAAAAGCCATTGACGAAAAGGAATGTAACAGGAAATATAATCAATTACCTGACAGCTCTTTGACTGACAGACTGCTGACAAAACCGAGGATACAGAAAAAATACGTTTATTAATCATACATTTCTAGCACAAACATAAGAACAAACAACAACAACAACAACAACAACAACAACAACAACACTACAATTGGTCTTCCTTTCCCCCAGAATGTGATTTCCAGGCAAGATTGGTGAGAAAATGCAGCCAATGGAATTACACTCTGGGATTAAAAAAATCTGATTAAGCATTTTCAAGCTTGTGAAGAAGTATGAGCCATTCAAATATGGACATGTAGATTAATGGTATGGTTTTTAATGCACAGAATAGAGGACACATAAAGAAGTACTTGAAATAGTGAAAATAGGAAAAGATGATAATGAAAAATGATTACATTCATTCACTTAAAACAAACACTTTATAAGTTGCTTGTACTCTCCTCTTTAAATGGGGTAGATCAGTGTTTCTCAAAGTAGGAGATAATGGCCCCCTCCCCCTGTGGACTTTTGGAAAGGACCAGGGGTGAGGGGGTGTAAAAGAAAAAGGATCAGTGTTGGAGAGGGGCAGTGGAAGAAAAGGAAAGAATAGGGATCGTCAAGGGAAAACGAAGCAGCAGACGGGGGCAGTAGCACCTCCCTTCTTAGCACTTTTCAACCTGACATTGAGAAACTTGTGTCCCTATATGAAGCTCATCCATCACATTAAAAGTTGAGGAAAAAATACGGCAGGTGAAATAGAAATGTGTTCTTTTATACTGTTAAATAAATTGGTTTGCTAGGTGAAGATTTTAGTTGTGTAATGAATATGCTAGTTGAACTGGCCATTGCACGAGTAGTATTACTACACTGGGGGGGGGGGCTTTGATGACGTGGTGTGGAAGGATAAGGGGCGGCAACCCGAACAAGCGTGGGAAACACTGGGGTAGATCGAAGGAGTTACTATAAAAGTTGTGGAAATCCTTTAGTGTTTTTCACGTGTGTTACTTCAGTCTTGACCAAATCACCTGACAGTTGGTGCAGAGAAAACCTTGGCATAATTAATTATGACATTATATTAATATCAGCATTTATTATACTCGTAGACACAAAAAAGAAAGACTTTTGATGATCTTTTCTGGTCAAAGAGATGCTCTTGTTACTGTTAATTTAGCTTTGATGTTTTTCTGCTCAACCAAAATCCCTTTGTACTTCTCAGTCTTGTACGATTCTACAGAATGAAAACTCTACAAAAATAATGTAAATGTTCATCATGTTTACTGCAAACCTATTTCATTTCATAACCGCTTGCACAGTCATTTTATTCTTTCATAACTGTGCTAAGCTAGCTCTTGTGAGTCCATTCACCTGGACCAGCCGAGCCTCTTTCTGGCAGCCTGATGGGAACAGTTTCCGAACATGCGCAGATGAGACAGTTGTGTGACTACACGAGATCATCAAGGTATGACTCTTCACTTCTCTCTCTCTCTCTCTCTTACAACCTCTCTCTCTCTCTCGTAACCTCTCTCTGACGAGGAACTGCCCAACCCATGACACTGCAGGCTGCAGGGTACAATGTGGAACAGTTCTTACCAAATATTCACATTAACAGCTGAGTCCTAAAACAGACGAGGAAGTTTAAATTACTTGGGTAGTGTCAGGGTGCCCTCTTTCTAACCATACAAGAAAGGGTCCTGCAGTGACAGTTATGCTCTATCTGCTTGACCTGCTGAGTGTGAGGTCTAAATACAAGTAGGCCCAGGTTAAGATGCCCATCCTGGTTGCTGGCATTAAAGATCAAATTGAGAGAGAGAGAGAGTGAGAGAGAGAGAGAGAGAGAGGTCGATAAATGGCAGACGCCTCAAATACGACAGATCCTGGATGAGACAGAGGCTGAAGATAAAACAATGTCAGTTTGCCATCTCGATGAGGCTGTCAGAGGTAATGATTGGTTTAAGGGCAGTGCCGTCTTAACGCATCGATCTACCTGGGCACTGTCTAAAGGCACCAAGTGCATGGAAATCGAGACTGTGTTGACAGCAATGGAATGGCTAGTAGCCCATGACATGGTTAGTGGTGTCATTGTTACGGATTCACACAGCATGCTTCGTAAAACTGAGAAGAAATTGCTTGGAAAAGAACACTTACTCTGTTACGCCGTTTATATGTGTTAATTCTAGCGTGGATTTACTGTCCAGGCCATATTGCAGTGCTTGAAAATGAAACAGCTGACTGACTTGCTGGACAAGCAAAAATAAATGGCTGGCTGAGAACGGACAAGGGTGATATTGCTAAGCTTCATTGAACAGACTGAGGGAAAATGAAGGGCGGGAATAGAATGACAAGGAAGTTATAAGGAGGTTACTGCAGCTGGGACAAATCAAGGGGCGCTGGTAGGACATCCGAACTGTGTGGCAAAAAAAAAAGTGAGCAACCAAGATTTAACGGGAACTAATAGCAAGCAAACTCCTGGGTGGATGCTACGTCAGTCTCGGAGCATACATGGGGCTGTCCTGGGTGGATGCTACGTCAGTGGCGGAGCATACATGGGGCTGTCTTGGGTAGATGCTAAGTCAGTGGCGGAGCATACATGGGGCTGTCCTGGGTGGATGCTACGTCAGTGGCGGAGCATACATGGGGCTGTCTTGGGTGGATGCTATGTCAGACGCGGAGCATAAATGGGGCTGTCTTGAATGCAGTGACTACGGAGTCTGAATTTTTAAACTTGAACCTCAATCATGCAAGAGAGAGAACGTGTTACCGTTATCTGATAAACTGAAAAATAGTTGTAAAATTGTGTCTTTCTAACCTTGTTAAAAACAAGCGAAGAGCTTCATGTATCAACTGGTTAAAACAAATAAAAACTTTGCATATCAACATATACTATCATGAATACATCCAGTGGATGTGCTTTCTTTTTTACCCCTCTTTCTGGAATATCAATTTTCAAGTGAATCAAAGCCGTGATTATACAAGTAAGAAAATTGATTTGTCATGATACACAAAACTGAGACCTAACGCTAAAGCTTGACCTGACTGGCTAGTGAAGCAGCGGGTTCAGTGCTTACGCATTATTCTGTCATATGGTTGCTCGCCTCCACCTGATCTCAATTCTCAGCTTAGCTTTGTCTGGAAAACTCCTTCCTTGGTTCAACTAAAGTCACGGTCATATTCTTTGCTGAAATTTTTTTTGAAATTACGTCTATGGACTGATGATTTCCTCGGTTATCTTTTAAGAAGCTTCTTTCTTGGGGTTTAGTGATCACAAAGTGTGAAATACACTAACAGAAATGGAGATATTGAAAAATTTCTTCATAGATTTTATACTTAGTAGTAAGTACCTGGGCAAGAGCAGAAAAAAAGGTGAAGGACAGGCATTTGTGGAAAACCCTTGCAGAAGCCCCATGTGCCCTGGGCACTTAAGGTTCAGAGAGAGAGAGAGAGAGAGAGAGAGAGAGCGAGAGAGAGTAAGTACACAAAGTAATTAAATCCTCGCATAAAAATGGACTTAATTAAACGAAATTAATTTTTCTTGTAAGTCAAGAAAGACTTGGTATCTCCACAGCATATTTAAATATGTGGACTTTTGCAGATGTCAAGAATAGAGACAATTCTTATTTATATACACATACACCCGGGCAAGAGCGAAAAAAAAAGGAAAGACAGGCGTTTGAAGAAAAACCTTGTGGAAGCCACATGTGCCTTGGGCACTTAAGGCTCTGATATATATATATATATATATATATATATATATATATATATATATATACATATTACTTTTCTTCTTACATCCTTCCCATGCCGTAAAAAGTCACATAGGACTGGCATGGTAGTTCCCCAAGTTTTCTTGTTTTCGCGAGCTTTTCAACCTCATCAAGGAATTTTATGCCTACTAAATCAGCCTCTCTCGTAGCAATGTCCTCTTTTGTATTTCACGCGGTCGGCCACTTTTTCTTTGGCTATTTGTGTTGAATTTAATAGCCTGTTTTGGGATTCTCTGACTGCTTCTTCTCATCACTTCGTATAAACTAGGAAAAAAGTAGGGACAGCTTTATTACTTAACGAAGACAAAGTAGTGACGTTTTGACGTTAGCCTTAATCACTCGTACAAACACAAACAGGACGAAGAAGTAGAGAGAGGGGATAAAGTATAGATTCACATGAATCCTATGTTAAAGAAATAATAAATAAATGAAATGAATGAACACTCAGCTCAGTCTTGGAAGAACACAAGTTGAAACTCAAGTCAGCATTTCCAATACACTATGAGAAATGCGCCTGTTACTACGTTCAAAATGCATTCGTTCTGAAATGTGCAAACATGTGCATGGTGGAGTGTAGAAAATGTTTTAAACAGAGACGCGATTTATGATAGTAGATGATGGTAGTGAATGGGGAAAGAGGAGAGAAAGTGAGAAAATGGTAACCTAGCTAGGAGAAGGTGAAATGAATGATTATGGCTGTGATAGAGGGGTTGTAAAACAATAATGTATGTAGATTCTAAATTATGTGCAACAAGTGAAGATAGAGCTTAGTGGAGAGTGATTATAATAGTGGAAGAGGAGAATATTATGTGTAGCTGAATAACGAATTTAAACCATATGGTTCCAGCGTCCCACAGTCCTGAATGTAGCGGTTATCAAGCGCCAGGCGGCTTGTGTCATCTGAGTGGCATTGTTTTATAGCTGTTACCAGAAAATCAGATTTCCCTCTGTGGTTGGGGCCATTGAAATCTTCTTCTTCTTCTTTTTTCTTCGTTCACATTGTTTGTCTATATCTGCAGTCCTGTCTCTTGGATAAATTTCACTGCTTTTTTTTTTTTTTTTGTAATTCATGTATGGAACCATAGAGCTTATCTTCTTTAGTGGTTTAACTGAGCCAGTAATTATTTCTCAGAGTCTCATAGTTGGTGCAGTTTTGTAGGATATGTTCCACAGTTTGGGGCAAGTGAGCACATGTACATAGATTAGTAGTACCAACCTTAAACTTTGTATACATATGACTTCTGAATCGGCTGTGTCCTGTTCGGAGACGGAAAATGGTGACTTGTTCCTTTCTGTTTAGCATGTGATAGTCATGTGGTGGGCTTCCTGATTATAGGTGATTGGTATATCTGGTTGCCCAGTGCCCTCTTTGGCCAGACGACCAGCTTTCTCATTGGATGGTATCCCACAGTGGGAGGGAATCTACTGCAAAGTGACTCCGTGGTGTAAGCCAGTTTTTGACAAGGCATCCTTAAGGTCTGGTAGTTTGTTGCACTGAAGAGTTTCCAGTAGTGATCTTGCATCTGTGAGAATTACTACGGGGTATGTATTAATTCTGGAGTCTGACAGTTTTTCAGCTGCAGCAATAATTGCCCTAACTTCTGCATCATAGTTGTTGCAGTATTTTCCAGTGGGTATGGAAATCTTGTAAATGGTGTTGTTTGGATATTCAATATGTGCTCCTGCCCCTCCATTCTTTATGGCATTATGTGCAGATCCGTCTGTATACACACGTATCCAGGTGTCACATGGATATTTGTCATCTAGAACACTAAGTGTGGCTGTTGATCTTACAAGACTGCTCTGCATCTCACCATTCTGCACACCTTTCACTTCAGTTTGAATAGTAATTTGTGTACAATCTGCTTCTTTCCATGGTGTATGCTCTGGTACAGATGATAATGGAGGGACTACAGTTGGAAGGTCAGTATCAGCTTACGCATACACTTGCCTTGATGAATGAAGCTGCTTCTTTTAAGTCATCTTAGTGCCACGTTATTGAATCTCTCCTTCAGGGGATGGCTTACAGAGCTGAGGAATTTCTTCCCAAGGTCATGGCCTTTGTGTCTCTACGTTCCTTTAGCGCTTGAACACCATTTTCTGCATTTCTACTATTGGTGTGGACATCATGGCACCTGTGATAATCCATAGTGACTGATTTTGTACCTTGTCTAGATTATGCAGCGTAGTGTTTGATGCTGTGCACCAAGATGTTGAGCCATAATCTAAATGTGGTAGAATACTTTGCTGATATACATTCCTGAGGATTCTTTCACTAGCTCCCCATGTGATTCCACTCAATTTTCTTAATATGGCTAGTTTTCTTCTGGCTTTTGCTTCTGCACTGTTGATGTGTTGCCTCCAGGTCAGTTTTGAGTCAAGAGTCACTTCTAAGTAAGTGAGTTGGTTGTCCATCCTTAAGGATATTTCGTTTACAAAGATCTTACCTGCTTTCTGTTTATATGAGAGAGTGAACAGAGTGGTACTTGATTTCTCTGTGTTGATACTTACATACTATTTGTTTGTCCATGATGTCAAGATATCTGCTGCTCTTTGAAGTCTCTGTGTAGCAACTGTCGCATATTCATCTGTTGATCAGGTCATTAATGAATACAAGGAATAGTCAATGATGCGTTCCATCGTTTTGCAGAGGGAGCTAATGAGACTGAATGGCTCCAGCACATACTGAAAATATCCAACAGCTTTCCCATTGCTGGCATTCCCAGGTTCTTGATCATTTCACTGGACACTCCATCTAGTTCTGGCGATTTCCTTGGTTTCAGTTTACTGAATACTAGGTATAACTCGCTGCGTGTGATTGGTGCATCCATGACCTCCACTTTTCTGACTTCTTCCTCTTCTTTCTGTGGGTCAATGCGGACTGTGCGCTCTTTCTCTGGATAAATATCAATATTGCAGTCTTGTGCAAACATGCGAGCAAAGTGATCTGCTACCTGCTTACCTGTAAGAGTTTTCCCATCCTCTATTAGTGTGATCTTTGTACTTCTTCCAGTACTCTCATCGTTTAACTGTTTGGTTAGTTTCCATAGTTTTCTTCCATCCTTTTCAAAGTTTAGGGACTCTGTTTTCTCTCTCCAACTTTCCCGTCTGGCTTGCAGCTTGGCTCTCTGAAATTTGGCCTTAGCATGTTGGTAATTATTGTGGTGTTCTTGGCATGGTCTATTTTCTGCTTGCTTTCGAGCTGCTTCCACATCATCATGGAGTTTTCCCAGCTCACTAGACCAGTATGGTTTATATTCCCTACGAGCTCCTCTGGGAATGGTTTCACGGGCGGCCTGAAGGATACGAGCATTGAATTCCTTCACTATGCTGTTAATATCTTTACCTTAATGTTGGGGGATCCATTGGCTTGTTGATCAGGAGAAGTCCATTATCATCCTGCCAGCTATCAGCTTCCTCTCCCCTCTTGTCTATGTGGTCATAGCCCCAGCTCTGGGAATGGTTGCTAAAATCGCCACAGACCATCAGTCTCTCTTTGTGTGGGATTGTTTCTAGAGCAAGTGGGCGGTCATTAGGACAGTAATAGTTAAGGAAGTGGAAGTCTGTATTACTGGTCTTTAGATGGATCATCTGGTATTCAACTCCTTCCATGTACACTCCCACTTGACAAGCACTGATGTTATTCTTAACAAGTGTGAGTACTCCTCCTTTTCTTCTGTCCTGTCGGTCTGATCTAAAAACTGGTAGCCTCTGATTTTAAAGGCGGCATCTTTGGTTAGGTGTGTCTCCTGTATGCAGCATATACTTACCTGTTCTGCAAAGAATTTGTTCTCTAGTTCCACCCTTTTGCTATAGCCATCTCTAACACTGCTGACACCCTTAGCATTCCACTGCATTATTTTAAGTTCTTGCTTTTGGCAGTTTTCTGATGTTGTATTTTTTGGCCAGTAGCTCTACTCTCATGTCTCCTGACTCCACAAGACGAAATGAGAGGAGCTCCAGTAGCACTGGGTGGACCCTTTTGAGGCAGGGGGCCCGGCACTGCACCTGCCTGGTTAGTCTTCACAGGGCGAGCACCATGTTTGAAAACTGCAGATAGAGACATTTCATTAGCGATAACGCGTGTTACCCTGATTTTTGCGATGAACCTTTTGGCTGGGTAAATCCGACTTCAGCACCTTTCCTTGCTAGGGCAGACTGTGGTCTTGCTCGGACTGCCATGAAGACAGTGGTGTGGGCTGGCCTGGCCAAAACTTTGTTTTCCAGCCTCTGATGGCCGTACTTAAGTTACTTCTCCTTGTCAGACGGTTTTGAGACAGTTCCACAAAGACACTCCGACTTTGGGATGAGGAATCCGATGAATGCTTCAACGATATCCATTCCCCGCCATCTGTAGTCTACTGGCTCTGTTTTGTTTACATCATTCTGATAGCCATTGTTGTAACGACCCATAGACTTGTCACGTCCTGGATTCATTGGTTTCACACCAGACTTTCCTCATCCCTGCCAGAGATCTCCATGTCCCCATCTGTCCACCAACCTGACATTACATTTTACAAAAAATAACAATTACAATTAGTGTTGATTGCTACAAGTTTCTGGGCTACAGAAGTAGGTCAGAGTTTTTAAGCAAACAGATCTATGTTCCCTGTCTCACAAAGAGTATGTTAAGATAAGTGTGTTCTTAATACAGTTGTTCCCAGGGAAGGGCCATTAAAATTCGGGACTGATTTCGAAGCATGCTCCACTGTTGGCGAGATTCTTCAGCTGCCGTGCGTGGAGCGGTGCTCTTCCCGGCCAATGAAGAAAGGTGCAAATGGGGTTGCCGCGCAGCATCACTATGGAAAAGGTGGTTGAAAGGATAAAGCGAAACAAGCAGTCAAATCACGGCACCTCTGGTCTGGAGGTCGGCCACGTCCTGAGTGCAGTCATATCGGGTGAAATGCATGAACCGGCTTGTCCCAGAGGTTAAGACACTGCTGGCGAGACTCTTCGAATGCCGCACGTTGAGTGAAGCTCCTCCCGGTCAAGGAAGTAAATACAGAAAAGAAATAAAGGTTGCTGTGCGGTGCCGATGTGAAAAGGTGGTGGAAAGGATAAAGCGAAGTCTAATCGGTATGTCCAGTAGTATCACTGTGAGAGCTACACATGCCACGGCACCTCTGCTCTAGAAATACACCTACACTGGTGAAATATGCTTAAACTGGCACACACCAGGGGTGGAACTTGATGGCTAGACATGTCATGCCACCTCCGCTCTAGAGGTTGGTCACGCCTGATATACACCCATACTGGTGAATTTTGCCTAAACCGGCTCACACCAGGGGTGAATCTTGAAGGCTACGCATGTCACAGTACCTCTGCTCTAGAGGTCTGTCACGTCCCAAACACGCCCATACTGGGATAATATGCCTAAACCGGCTCAACCCAGGGGTAGAAGTCACTAGTGGCGAGGATTCGTCCTCCTGGACAAAAGCTCCATCCTGGTCACAACTAGGAAGGGTAGCGGCCACGACCGCAAAATGCTGAAGTCGAAGACACTGGACCAGGGAAGTCTAGATAGGCAACCACCTCTCACCCGGCGGGGATGTTTGCGTATCCTAATCACGCTGAGGTTTTCCGGTGAGAAAGTCCAACTCTGGACTGGATGGGCAACCACCTCTCACCCGGCGGTGATACACGGGTATCTCAAAACACGTCGAGGTTTTCCGGTGAGAAGGTCCAACTCTGGCCTGGGTGGGCTACCGCTTCTCACCCAGCGGGGATGCACTGATATCCTAAACACGTCGAGGTCTTCCGGTGAGAAAGTCCAACTCTAGACTAAACTGGTGCAACGAAAACCGAGGTGTCACGCAATCCGCTTCAGAGACCCACCAAGAATACAGGCTAAAGCCCTGCGATACTCTGAAACCCTTGTGGTCCTCTCGTGGATCTCGTGTGGTCCTTTCGTGGACCACACAGGAGACGACAGGACCTAACGAGGACCACAGGCGTAAATTCAGTAGGATCACAGGGCGGTTTTGGTGGTAGAAGCGAACGAAGAAGAAGAAGAGAAGCATGCTGGGTGATATCATACAGATGTTTCTGCATGCGGTCCCCTAGTCTGAGGTCAGTTTCACCAATATAAGTTATCCTGCATTTTTGCATACGGTGACATATATTACATTACTGGACTCGCATATGAATCCCTCATGAAGAGTGAGGATAGTTTTAGGAAAGGTGATTGTTTTCGTTTCCGAAACTACAGGGCAGGTAACACAGCCAGAACAGTTACATTTTCTGGTCCAAACATATGCAAGGTTACGCCTCAAGTGGCTGTGGACGAGGATGTCCTTAAGATTTGGCTCATGCTTGTATGCTAATAGGGGTGGATCAGAGAAAACGTCACGAGTGTCAGGGCCGAGTTGGATTAGTGACAGGTAACGATAAAGAATTTTCTTAACCATCTGACTATGCGGGTGGAAAGGAAGTGCTAACTTATCTCTGTCAGATGAGGTAACAGGTTTTCTTCTGAATGTTTCTTTGGGGCTCACTAGTTGGATATGGTCGAAGGCTTCACGAAGGATATTTTCCGGGTAATGGCGATGACGGAGAAATTCTAATAGTTTGTTGGACTGATCTATAAAGCCTAAGTTATCCTGATATATCCGGCGAAGAAGGAGGAGTTGAGAGTATGGGATGGAGTTCTTACAGGCTTCAAGATGGGAGGAGGTGTAAAGTAAATGGGTGTGGCTGTCGGTGGGCTTGTAAAATACAGAGGTAACAAGTCTGTTTGTGCCAATAGATACGTTAATGTCTAAAACGAAATTCTCATCACTTGACCGACATATGCCCATCTTCTTTTTCTGATCACCCATGAGACAAATTGTTGTTCGATCATCTGCCTTATCTCTGCTTGGTTCTTGAATTCATTCCACTTTATACCGAATATTTTCCTTAAGCATTGTTTTCAAAATAGTCCAATTTGGTGTCACTTTCTTTAGTTGTTTCCCAACTTTCCCATACATAAACGAGGGTGGATATTATATTTGATATTATCTTAATAACAAGAGCTGAAGACATGGTTCCAGTAAAGAAAACACAAAAAAGAATGGATGGATTACAGCAGGCACACGAGAACTGATAAAACAACGTAGAGAAATGAAGAGGCAATGGAAAATGACAAACAACAACAAAGAGGAATATAAATCTTTTTCAAAAGAAGTACGAAGAAACATAAGAAAAGACAAAAAACAATACATACACGATTGTTGTGAAAGAATGGAAGGACATCAGAAGTGTGGAAGAAATAGTGAAATGTTTTTAAAAAATGAAGACATTGACGAGAAATGTCACACCTAAGCTAAATTTAATTTGTGACAAGATGGTGTATACCTTGACAGAGACAGAGGAAATTCTAGAAAGATGGAAGGATTGCAGAGGAATGTATGAAACAACCGACTGTGGAAACAGAAATCAACAGTGTGAATTATTATTGGAGGAGAAAGAACCCGAACCGACAATAGAAGAAGTTTTATGGGCAATAAAGAATCTCTGAAAAATGATAAATCACCAGGATGTGATGAGATAACAGCTGAATTTATTAAAGCAGGAGGAAAGGAATGTGCAACAATCTGTCATGCACTATGTACAAAGATATGACATTCAGGTATTTGGTCAAAAGAATGGAAAAGAACTGTATTCATACCACTGTCAAAAAGGGTAACCTCAAATTATGCACAAACTACAAAACTGTTGCCCTGATTAGTCATGCCAGTAAAATTCTGTTAAAAATCATAATTGGGTGGATTTCGTAAGAAAATAGAAGAAATCAATGTGGTCTGAGCTGGTTTAAGGCAAGGAAGGGGATCAAGAGATCATATATTCAATATAAGATTAATAATAGAGAAATGCAGAGAGTTTATTGTGAATCTATATTTATCCTTTATAGACTACCCAAAGGCATTTGATTGTGTATAACACCAGAAACGTTGGAAAATAATAGAAAAAATGGGATTTCCAACACATTTGATACAATTAATATCACTGCTGTATCTAGACCAACACGCAGCAGTAAGAATAAATGGTGAAACAACAACTTGGTTTGACATAAAACAAGGGGTCCGTCAGGGGTGTATATTGTCGCTTTACTTATTTAACTTCTATACAAAAAATATAATGAGGAATGTTAGAGAAGATGAAGACAAAGAATATTACGATGCCATAACAATTAGAGGTTATGAAATACCAGAGATTAGATATGCTGATGACACAGTATTACTGTCCACAATACAAAAAGGAATGGAAAAACTAATTATGTCAGTCCGTAAGAACAGCGAAGAGCAAAACTTTTATCTTAATGCAAAGAAAACTAAATTGATGACAACTGACAAAACAAATAAGGCAGCTGAAATATGTATAAATGAGGAAAAACTGGAAGAAGTGGAGAGTTTTGGATATCTTGGATCACTACTAACTAATAATGGAGGTACAATGAGGGAAATTAAAAAGAGGACATCTATTGCTCTTCAGAAAGTAAAACAACTAAATAATCTGTGGAGAGGAACAGACAGAACTACAGAAATAAGATTTTTAAGGGCATGCATCTTTCCCATCGCAACATATGCATGTGAGACCTGGACACTTAACAAAACAGCTGAGAAACACATAAATGCCTTTCAATGTAAATGCTACAGAAGAGTTTTTCAAATATCATAGACACAAAAAAGAACAAAGATGTAAATACTACAAGAACATAATATTGAAGAAAGCTGGCTAGTAAAGAGGATTAAAGAGAGAAAACTTAAATATTCTGGACACATTAAATGTCGTGATAATTAAGAGAAGACTGTATTGGAAGGGTACATAATGGGAAAAATAAAGAGAGAAATACCAAGGCGAAGATGGCTGTAAGACATTTTTGATGATCTTCCCGTGCCACAGGAAGAAAAGCGGACGATCACTTGTTTACCAGAGTAAAAGCGCGGGTCTTGATATGTTAGGGGGTCTAGTTGTAAAATGGAATGGAAAACAGTATTTACATGTACTTCCGTGTACTTATTATGTTTCAAAGTATAACTAAATGTATGAAAATTTCATAAATGCAGAATTTATTAGGAAAAAATGTAATATCATGTTTTTAGACACTGATTGTGCCCAGCTCACTATCGGCTAGGTCTAGATATGCACTACGTACCATCTGAGATGTCTAGATCTACTTGTCGATCTCATATTTTGATTCTATATTGCATTCTCGCTAAATTAATATCTGAAACAACCTTCTAACTACTTCTCCCGTCGTCTAATATGTCTAGATCTACTTGGGATACATTCAAAAGCAGTGGGGTTGTCACAGGCTATGTCCATACCCCTATCTACATCATCAAAAATTGAAAAATTTCGGTCTTTCTCTTCCTTTTTCTCGCTCGG
The DNA here is from genome assembly GCA_009760885.1 of Achatina immaculata. Lineage (NCBI taxonomy): Eukaryota > Metazoa > Mollusca > Gastropoda > Stylommatophora > Achatinidae > Lissachatina > Lissachatina immaculata. The sequence continues at coordinate 46,140,775 of CM019696.1, read as the reverse complement.
CATCGCTCGTAACTAGGCACTCTTTCGTCATTTTGAAAAGTGTCACCGGAATCGCGGAGGAAATATGTACAATCTAAATGTTACACCGGTTGTTTTATTGAAACAAACCAAGGATCACTAAAGTGACCATTGGTAAGCATCGGGAAACCGGAAATATCATAAAAATGACCAAAGGCACGGAAAGAGATATGGATGCAGGCCATCTTGCTCACAACAGAGTGGCCTACAGGAGTGCTGTTAGGGAGGCAAGGTTGGGCAAGGGGCATTCAAATGAATGAATCTTAACTTGCTTTTTTGTGCTTATAACTTTTGAATATCATATGTTCTCCAGATTCTTGAAAGTCACTAGTGCTTTTACAATTATAATTCATTCTAACTTCTTTTCTCGTGTCACCATTCTGGTCCATGTAGCCGGTAAGGTACGCAAATTGGTGTGCTTCTTCAATAGCTGTTCCTTCTACATATCTCTTTCCAATGTGATTAACGAGAAGTTTCATTATTTTTTTGCCTTGTTAATTTCAGATCATATTTTGCTAGACAGTGAAGTCAGGGTATCTGTTTTTTTTCTTGCATCGAATTCACTTTGTCATTGATAAGAGTTATGTCATTTGCAAAATCAAGATCTTCTATTTGGGTCCCGTGTACCCAATCATTGCCAGTTTTACAAGTGCAGCATTTTTTAAATTATGACGTCTATGGTAATTCCAAACAGCAAGGGATATAATATACATCCTTGTTTCACGTCTGTTTTTCAATCTGGAACCATTTACTCATTCCTTCTTCTGTGTTGGCTGAACACATATGTCCGTTGTAAAGATCCATAATGATGTTGACAGTTTTAGATAGTACGTATATATATATATATATATATATATATATATATATATATATATATATATATATAGCTTGTTAATTAATTGGTATGAATTTTTAAAATTAATACCAAAGACAGAGCCACAGATTTAGGATAACCCAAAGAATGAATTAGGAATAAAATGACAAAACAAACTCGTAAGACTAGACCACCAAAGTGTTTTGTTTCAGTAAAGATTTATTGTGCTCAGTAGATAACATCAATAACTTGAGATAACCTAATAACACAGTCCTAACAGCAGACAATGATAAAGGTCTACAAGAGCTGTTAGATATAGTAATGGCAGAAAAGATCTACAAGAGCTACAAGATATAGTAATGGCAGAAAAGATCTACAAGAGCTACAAGATATAGTAATGGCAGAAAAGATCTACAAGAGCTACAAGATATAGTAATGGCAGAAAAGATCTACAAGAGCTACAAGATATAGTAATGGCAGAAAAGATCTACAAGAGCTACAAGATATAGTAATGGCAGAAAAGATCTACAAGAGCTACAAGATATAGTAATGGCAGAAAAGATCTACAAGAGCTACAAGATATAGTAATGGCAGAAAAGATCTACAAGAGCTACAAGATATAGTAATGGCAGAAAAGATCTACAAGAGCTACTAGATATAGTAAAGGCAGAAAAGATCTACAAGAGCTACTAGATATAGTAATGGCAGAAAGTGAATATAAAGGACTCTCGCTGAGCAGTAAGAAACAGAGACAATGGTCGTGTCCAGAAAGAAACCTGTACTAGGAAGCAACATAAAAATCAAAGGAATAACTTTAAAACAAGTGCACTAATTCAAATATCTTGGTACAACGATAACATCTGATGGTAGGTGTATCACAGAGGTCAAAAACAGAATATGCCAGGCAAAGGTAGCATTTCAGAAAATGAGATCTATTTTCTGCAGTCCATCTTTTGTCAATAGATACTACGAAGAAAAAGTCTTAAAATGCTACTTCGAGCAAGTACTACTATATAGAAGCGAATCATGGTCACTAACAAAAACGGCAAGAGCATTAGAAACAGCTGAAATGTGGTTCCTACGAAAAATAATAAGAATACCATGCTCAGGCAGAATAAGACATGAAGAATGCCTAAGCAAAGTCAATGAGAAGCGTATCATAGTGAACACACTTCGGGGGGAGACAGTCAAGGTTTATTGACCATATAGTGAGACGAGGAGGGATAGAAAATGTCTGGACAACGGGAGAAAATAGAGGCAGGAAAGGGATAGGTAGACATAAAGAGAATATTCTAGAATGCTTGTCGAAATAGCATGCAACAGGCACAACAAAAGAACAGACGAATATCATGAAAGCTGGAGAGACATCATTGACACCGCCTGCAGGCATGCTGTATGATTATTATTATTATTATTACATAACATCTATTATTGCGTGCAAAATATTACAGTTTGATTACAGGTACTTTTGAATCATTCCTGCAATTCTTGATCCCGCCATTTTCTCTGCAAAAATGCGATTGAGTGTCTCATTTTGTTCTACAGTAAAATGGTTCTTCCAGTCACCAATGGCACCAGCTCTGAAGAAAATGTCAGCTTTTTCAACAAATCTCTCAACAGTGTTCAGTTTCCCCTCTTTAATGAGGCTAGTTTTCATGTTGTTGAATTCTACTACCTTAGCAATCTCCTCTGCCTGAGATTCTGGTTTTTCTAGAAAGGAGCAGAGTTCCTTGATCTTTCCCACAGGATCTTTCTTCATTTCCTCGAAAACATGAATGTAGACAGGACAATCGGGGTATTCTTTGATGAATGTGTCTGTGGCCAGGACATGATCAAACCATGAACCACAGAATGAAACCCCAGACATCTGTAGTTGCAAGAATTCATCCCATGTTTCATTGAAATGTAAAGGACTTTGAAGAAATTCAGACTGAAGCCTGTACAGAGAAACGAAGACATCTTTTGGATTTCTTAGCAAATACACAATTTTAATTCTCTTGCTTACCGCTTGTGAAGGGATGCGGTTTATCGGATGGTGAAGACACATGATTCTAGGAGATGTCATCTTGTCAAGAATTTCATGTATATCATCTCCCAGTGTACAAATGATTGCGTTGCGAAAATATTGAGGAGTAAACATTGCAGTCTGATTTATGATCATATGCAGAAGCTCAAAGGCCCAATGGTTACCTGCTCTTGGAAAGCCAACAATTAAAACATCATCATCCCGTATCTGTACCTGTCGTATATGGTCCAGATGGTTGGGGTCATCGAAGGAGTTGGAATAGTTAAAGTAGACAGCGTCGTTCATGCTCTTGGGTGTATTACTCATGCTCTCTATAGTCCTTTCTGGTAATCTACCTTTTTTACTGTACCTGATGAAAGTAAGAAACTGACGCAGTTAGGTGTTGTTATTCAGTATTTAGATAATGTTATATTTCAGTTATACGAGCTTTTATAGTGATAGTAATAAACGCTATTGAAATTCAAATGAAAGTGTTGTTATACTGTTTCGGGGACTAAATTATTTATAAATATATCCAAACTTATTAATATTTTCAAGCATTTAAGAGACTAATAGGCGCTTTCATACTGCTTAACTTGTCTGATGTGTTTTCTGATCTGTGTGTTGATTATTTGTTTCTAGATACAGGAGTGTACAATAGAAATATGAATGTTGATGATTATTAAACTGTCACAATAAAAGATGAATTGAAGCCACAGACTCGGGGAGAAGTAACTTGAGAAAAATAATAAGTGTGAAAACAACTAAAAAAGAACAGAACTGCAAAAAAAGAAAAAAAAAGAAAATCAATTATTTAGCTGTTTTTAAAATGTAGTTTGAATTCATTTTCTGATAGGAAAAGCAAAACTAAAGTTTATCTCGTATATACATCTTAAGAAGAGTCAAAGTGCTTCATAGAAAAATCTCTCTCTCTCTGAACCTTAAGTGCCCAGGGCACATGGGGCTTCCGCAAGGGTTTTCCACAGATGCCTGTCCTTTGCCTTTTTTTTCTGCTCTTGCCCAGGTGAGCCCTCTATTGCTCAACATCCTTTCTGTTGTTCTTCTCCATGTCTCTTTTGGTCTACCCTTACTTCTGTTCCCCTGTGGTGTCCATCTTAGTGCTATTTTTGATAGTGAGTTGTCAGTCATTCAGAGCACATGTCCCAACCATCGCCAGCGTCTTTCCTCAACAATTGTTGTCATTGGCTTCTTCTGCATTTCTGTCATAGAAAAATACTAGACCTGTAATGACTTGACCTTTCACAATGCGGTCCGTCGAATAGGCAAACATTAGTCACTCATTGGTTTTCTTTGGCTGACTACAGTTCGGAAAAGTAACTGTCACAGTGTGCACACTGAATAAGGCTTGTGACAGGGGAGAACCTTGTAGAAGCCCGGGACAACTTGTCACTGCTTCTGAAGACCATCTGCCACATCCGAGCGCATACTTCTTCTTCTGCAACATGGCTGCAGGCAGCTATCTAACGAATAGAGAGTATATCTTAAGTCTCAGGAACGTGTGAATGAGTCAAACGAGTCCATGTTGTACTCATCTTCTAAGTGTGTTGCAGCTACACATGTCTTCTTGTGTCTGTGAAATTCTTTTAAAGCATCAAAGACGTAGACTGCTGCGTTGAAACATGTCTCAATTTAGACTGATACCCTAGGAGTGGGTGGGAATGTGTGACGAGAATTAATGTTCCATGAAAATTAACAAGCAACGATCTTCTCAAGAAGCTTACAGGTAGTGGTTTATAACGTGACTGGCCTTGGCAGCGGCAGAAGATAACTGTTGAGATACTCATTTCTTCTCTGACCACTCTGGATGTTTGTGCTAACTCATTTGCTAGGTCCTTCATCTCGTCATACGATATCCTGGTACTGTATGCCATCATGACCTGGGGTAGTGTTGTGAAATCTCCTTAGTGTTGTACGATTGGTTTCTGTTGTGTTGTAGTGTTCATTATCCAGTACGACGTATTCACACAACTCTGAGATTATTGTTTTTATCATCAGTCTTGTAGACTCGTCTTTCTGAACAGTTTGCTGTATGTAATGTGCGCCGAGGGACTTTCATTCGTTGTCGTCAGATTTCAGTCATATCTGGTCTTTAACCTGAGAATCAGGAATAGTTCTACGCCATGCAGTACCTTTCATAGTCTGATGAAGACGCCAAAACGTAACAAAGTAATTTTCAGAGCACACTCTTTGTAGAATTCGCCTCACATGGCAGTCTTAGCCAGGTCTCACGCGATTTGGAGCACATCAGTCTCCAATCTTAGGCAGGTCTCAGGCGATCTGAAGTACATCAGTCTTCCATCTTAGCCAGGTCTCACACGATCTGGAGCACATCAGTCTCCCATCTTAGACAGGTCTCACGCGATCTGAAGTACATCAGTCTTCCATCTTAGCCAGGTCTCACACGATCTGGAGCACATCAGTCTCCCATCTTAGACAGGTCTCACGCGATCTGAAGTACATCAGTCTTTCATCTACCTCAGGCTTAAACCAACGAAGAGTTTGAAGAGCCTGAAATCTGCCAAACCTCTGAATTTCTCCCACGCTTATCTAGCATCCCCCGTTCAACCTCCTCATTCCTGAAGAGAGGCAAATCTTGCATGGATCAGACTGAACATTTCGTCCAAAATATCTGCGGATTGATTAGCGCAATCTTCGTGTGCAATGGACACTAGCGTCTGCAGGTTTCGGACACATCTTTTCTGTTATCGTTGCGCTCGACAGAAGCTTCAGAGAGAAGAGCTATTTGTCGTCGACGTGGAGGTCATCGCTTTCATAATAAAAAAAACTACAAAGACACGAATTCTGTGATTTACTCTGATGGGTCTCTTTGGCACCATTAGAGGAGCGACCTGGCATTGATAGCACGCTCTGTTGGCAGAATAGCCCAGGAAGCAAGCAGTGCCTTTTCAATGACGACCAGCAGCATGACTATGTAGATCATGGTACTAACGAAGACATTTATCTGCCAAGAATCATAGGATTACACCCGTGTCTGTGTACTGAGCGACTCAGTAAACATGATCCGAGAGGTTCAAATGGGATCAGTGGGAAGGCAGTGGCTCGAGTCTTTGCAGAAGTCAAAGAATCACAGCGTCACCTTCATTTAGTTCCAGATTACTTTAGTATCCGAAACAATGAGAGAGTTGATGGACTGTTTGGCCAAATGATGGTCAACAAATGGATCTTGCTGACATTGGTCAGAGTGCTTGGAAGGAAGGAGGACTTTGAGAGCGATAAATTGACATCAATTTGTCGAATGTGTGAGTTGGGAGCTAAGAATGGTATGGCAAGGACTGAGAGTTAATCCCGGCGCTTGAGAGGAGTCGTCACTCATCACCCAAGTGCCACACTTAGTCGCCTTAAGCTGAGGAATATACTGAGGAGAAGGTGGAAGCAACCATGGATGTGTCTGGAGTGCAGTGATGATGATCCATCTACAGTATAACGTTAAAACTTAACAAATTTCTAACATAAATGCATGCACAAATCATATGTTTCTTACCTGCTTCAAAGATTTCAGAGCCACTTGAGGGAGAAACTGAATTCTTTCAGGCTGTTGCCCATGAAGTGAAGGACTATGCTTAAGCCAACCAGTTTATATTCTTTTCCTGCCATAATACTATTAGCTCCTCGCAATGTCACATCTTGTCTGAATCACATGTGAGTTGTTTTAATTATACTGGATATTTTATTCTACTTAAGTATTCTCACTTATAAAAGGGACGTAAGCCGCTGAAATCCTCTCATAATTATCTTAAAAAGGGACGTAAGCCGCTGAAATCCTCTCATAATTATCTTAAAAAGGGAAGTAAGCCGCTGAAATCCTCTCATCATTATCTTAAGCACGTATTATTGCACTTGTGTGAAGTTTTCTGCGGGCTTGGGTAAGACCCGGCTTGAGACAAACTGATCTCTTCACTGTTTAGAAGTGTATTAATGTGGTTTGTAACATAATCTTGGTAATTAACCAAGTACAGTCTAACCAGCATTCATAATTATTTTTCTTTTTTTTTTTTTGTTTCCTGTATTTGGATGCCTTTTAGATGTACGGGACACGAAGCGATTGTTGATATTTTAAAAATTTTTCTCTGTCCGGATTATAATGATGTCATTGTATTTTGTGTCTGAATTCGCGAACAACTTTTCGTATGACATGCACTTCGTTGTTTTGTGTGCTTCGTTGTTTTGTGCGCTTCGTTGTTTTGTGCGCTTCGTAAGAGAATTTCGGTTGTCAAGTAAGATGTTGCGAGGCATTAAAAAAGGAAAAGTTAAAAAAAAAAAACCCAGTTTTTTCTTGTGTCAAACTGGAACTACAAAACTAAGTCGGCTTGTCTTCTATTTTCCTGATGTAGTGAAGTCAATTGTCGGTGAAGTTTACTGACGGTAAAACAACAATTTCTACAATTTGTCACGGTCAAATTTCTAATTTTGGTGCCGTGGCTAAAAGACTAAAATGCAAAAATTGGTACAAACAGAGCAGACGAGGAAGGATATGTTTGGGGAAATTTAATATAGGATATAGAAATTCAAACACCTTGGAGCAGTAATAACTTCAGATGGGAAATGCAGAACAGAAATTAGGAACAGAATAGGCCAAGCAGAGACTGCATTTGAGAGAATGAGAAACATATTAGCTAACACGTCTTTATCAATAAATGTTAGAAAACGAGTCCTAAAATGCTATATTGAACCTATCTTGTTATATGGAAGTGAATCATGGACAATAGGCAAGTCTGTAAAAAAATCATTGGAAGCAGCAAAAATGTGGTTTATTAGAAGAATGTTGCGAATCCCCTGAACAGCAAAAATAACTAATGAAGAATGTATGAGAAGAGCTGGAGAGACAAAAAATCTTGTCAAAAAGATAAGAGAGAGACAATGTACTTTCATAGGACATGCAATGAGAAGAGGGGGCATTGAAAATATTATAACAACAGGAAAACTAGAAGGAAGAAGATCAAGAGGAAGACCAAGAGAAATGATACTGGACAGTCTGACGGGATGGTGTGAGAGGAGATAACCAACTGAACTGATTGCCTGCATGAAGGATCGGGTACTCTGGAGAAGCATAATAGCCAACGCCTGTCGGCACGGCACCTGATGATGATGATGATGATGCTAATGATGATGATGATGATGATATAGAAATGAGGCAGATGACATGCTAATGCCTTTTTGCATTGAGAATGAGCTAATGATCGCTAACACACTTTTTAAACAACATCCAAGAAGACTTTACACATGGACATCACCTGATGGGAAAACTAAGAATCGAATAGATTACATTTTAGTGCAAAGAAGGTGGAGATCATGTATAACATCAGTAAAAACCTTTACCAGGCGCTGATTGTGACACGGACAAGAAATTATTAATAGCAGTCATGAAGATAAAGATAAAAAAGACAGGGGATCAAGACCACTCCGCTTTGATTTTACGAAAATACCAGAACAGTACAGTATAGAAGTGAAGAACTGTTTCGAAATCCTGATGGCTGTACAGGAGGAGATGACACCGGATGAACTGGCTACGCAGACCACATATATCTTAATGACAACAGCTAAAGACGTGAACCCAGTAAAGAAAACACAAAGGAATGGATGGACCACATCAGTCTCCCATCTACCTCAGTCAGCCCTTGAAGAGGTTGAAGATACTGAAATGTGATAAAGCTCTGAATTTCTCCCACGCTTGTTTGGCACCCCCCTTCATCCACCTTATTCCTGAAAAGATGCAAATTTTGGTTGGATCAGGCAACAGGTCTGACGACTGACTAGCAGCAATCTTAGTGCGACCTGGCATTGATCGTACGCTCTGGTGGCAGAACAACCCAGGAAGCCAGCAGTGCCTTTACAATGACGACCAGCAGCATGAATATGTAGGTCATGGTATTAACGAAGACATTTATCTGCCAAGAATCACGGAATTACACAAGTGTCTGTGTACTGAGCGACTCAATGAACATGATCCGAGAGGTTAAAATGGGATCAGTGCACAGGCAGTGGCTGGAATCATTGCAGAAGTCAGTAAAGATTTATTGTGCTCATTAGATAACATCAATAACTTGAGATAACCTGACAACACAATTCTGACATCTGGCGATGAAAAAGATCTAGAAGAACTGCTATATATAGTAGCGGCGGAAAAGATCTACAAGAGCTGCTAGATATAGTAGCAGCAAAAAAGATCTACAACTGCTGCTAGATATAGTAATGGTGGAAAGGATCTACAAGACCTGCTAGATATAGTAATAGTAGAAAAGATCTACAACTGCTGCTAGATATAGTAGCAGCAGAAACGACCTACCAGATATAGTAATGGTATAAAAGATCTACAAGAGATGCTAGATATAGTAATGGTTGAAAAGATCTACAACTGCTGCTAGATACAGTAAAGGCAGAAAAGATCTACAAGAGCTACTAGATATAGTAATGGCAGAAAGTGAATATAAAGGACTCTCGCTGAGTAGTAAGAAAACAGAGACGATGGTCGTGTCCAGAAAGAAACCTGTACCAGGAAGCAACATAAAAATCAAAGGAATAACTTTAAAACAAGTGCACTAATTCAAATATCTTGGTACAACGATAACATCTGATGTTAGGTGTATCACAGAGGTCAGATACAAAATATGCCAGGCAAAGGTAGCATGTCATGAAATGAGCTATGTTTTCTGCAGTCCATCTTTTGTCAATAGATACTACGAAGAAAAAGTCTTAAAATGCTATTTCGAGCAGGTACTACTATACAGAAGCCAATGATGGTCACTAACAAAAACAACAAGAGCATTAGAAACAGCTGAAATGTGGTTCCTACGAAGAATAATAAGAATACCATGCTCAGGCAGAATAAGACATGAAGAATGCCTAAGCAAAGTCAATGAGAAGCGTATCATAGTGAACACACTACGGGGGAGACAGTCAAGGTTTATTGACCATATAGTAAGAAGAGGAGGGATAGAAAATGTCTGGACAACGGGAAAAATTAAAGGCATAGGGATAGGTAGACAAAAAGAGTATATTTTAGAATGCTTGTTGAAATAGCATGCAACAGGCACAACAAAAGAACAGACGAATATCATGAAAGCTGGAGAGACATCATCGACACCGCATGCAGGCATGATGTATTATTATTATTATTATTATTACATAACATCTATTATTGCGTGCAAAATATTACAGTTTGATTACAGGTACTTTTGAATCATTCCTGCAATTCTTGATCCAGCCATTTTCTCTGCAAAAATGCGATTGAGTGTCTCATTTTGTTCTACAGTAAAATGGTTCTTCCAGTTACCAATGGCACCGGCTTTGAAGAAAATGTCAGCTTTTTCAACAAATCTCTCAACAGTTTTCAGTTTCCCCTCTTTAATGAGGCTAGTTTTCATGTTGTTGAATTCTACTACCTTAGCAATCTCCTCTGCCTGAGATTCTGGTTTTTCTAGAAAGGAGCAGAGTTCCTTGATCTTTCCCACAGGATCTTTCTTCATTTCCTCGAAAACATGAATGTAGATAGGACAATCGGGGTGGTCTTTGATGAATGTGTCTGTGGCCAGGACATGATCAAATCATGAACCACAGAATGAAACCCCAGACATCTGTAGTTGCAAGAATTCATACCATGTTCCATCGAAATGTAAAGAACTTTGAAGAAATTCAGACTGAAGCCTGTACAGAGAAACGAAGACATCTTTTGGATTTCTTAGCAAATACACAATTTTAATTCTCTTGCTTACCGCTTGTGAAGGGATGCGGTTTATCGGATGGTGAAGACATATGATTCTAGGAGATATCATCGTGTCAAGAATTTCGTGTATATCATCTCCCAGTGCACAAATGATTGCGTTGCGAAAATATTGAGGAGTAAACATTGTAGTTTGATTTATGATCATATGCAGAAGCTCAAAGGCCCAATGGTTACCTGATCTTGGAAAGCCAACAATTAAAACATCATCATCCCGTATCTGTACTTGTCGTATAAGTTCCAGATGTCTGGGGTCATTGAAGGAGTTGCAATAGTTAAAGTAGACAGCGTCGTTCATGCTCTGGGTTGTATTACTCATTCTCTCTATAGTCCTTTCTGGTAATCTACCTTTTTTACTGTACCTGATGAAAGTAAGAAACTGACGCAGTTAGGTGTTATTATTCAGTATTTAGATAATGTTATATTTCAGTTATACGAGCTTTTATAGTGATAGTAATAAACGCTATTGAAATTCAAATGAAAGTGTTGTTATATTGTTTCGGGGGGACTAAATTATTTATAAATATATCCAAACTTATTAATATTTTCAAGCATTTAAGAGACTAATAGGCGCTTTCATACTGCTTAACGTGTCTGATGTGTTTTCTGATCTGTGTGTTGATTATTTGTTTCTAGATACAGGAGTGTACAACAGAAATATGAATGTTGATGATTATTAAACTGTCACAATAAAAGATGAATTGAAGCAACAGACTCGGGGAGAAGTAACTTGAGAAAAATAATAAGTGTGAAAACAACTAAAAAAGAACAGAACTGCAAAAAAAGAAAAAAAAAAGAAAATCAATTATTTAGCTGTTTTTAAAATGTAGTTTGAATTCATTTTCTGATAGGAAAAGCAAAACTAAAGTTTATCTCGTATATACATCTTAAGAAGAGTCAAAGTGCTTCATAGAAAAATCTCTCTCTCTCTCTGAACCTTAAGTGCCCAGGGCACATGGGGCTTCCGCAAAGGTTTTCCACAAATGCCTTTTTTTCTGCTCTTGCCCAGGTGAGCCCTCTATTGCTCAACATCTTTTCTGTTGTTCTTCTCCATGTCTCTTTTGGTCTACCCTTACTTCTGTTCCCCTGTGGTGTCCATCTTAGTGCTATTTTTGATAGTGAGTTGTCAGTCATTCAGAGCATATGTCCCAACCATCGCCAGCGTCTTTCCTCAATAATTGTTGTCATTGGCTTCATCTGCATTTCTGTCATAGAAAAATACTAGACCTTATCTTAAAAAGGGAAGTAAGCCGCTGAAATCCTCTCATCATTATCTTAAGCACGTATTATTGCACTTGTGTGAAATTTTCTGCTGGCTTGGGTAAGACCCGGCTTGAGACAAACTGATCTCTTCACTGTTTAGAAGTGTATTAATGTGGTTTGTATCATAATCTTGGTAATTAACCAAGTACAATCTAACCAGCATTCATAATTATTTTTCTTTTTTTTTTGTTTCCTGTATTTGGATGCCTTTTAGATGTACGGGACACGAAGCGATTGTTGATATTTTAAAAATTTTTCTCTGTCCGGATTATAATGATGTCATTGTATTTTGTGTCTGAATTCGCGAACAACTTTTCGTATGACATGCACTTCGTTGTTTTGTGCGCTTCGTTGTTTTGTGCGCTTCGTAAGAGAATTTCGGTTGTCAAGTAAGATGTTGCGAGGCATTAAAAAAGGAAAAGTTAAAAAAAAAAAAACCCAGTTTTTTCTTGTGTCAAACTGGAACTACAAAACTAAGTCGGCTTGTCTTCTATTTTCCTGATGTAGTGAAGTCAATTGTCGGTGAAGTTTACTGACGGTAAAACAACAATTTCTACAATTTGTCACGGTCAAATTTCTAATTTTGGTGCCGTGGCTAAAAGACTAAAATGCAAAAATTGGTACAAACAGAGCAGACGAGGAAGGATATGTTTGGGGAAATTTAATATAGGATATAGAAATTCAAACACCTTGGAGCAGTAATAACTTCAGATGGGAAATGCAGAACAGAAATTAGGAACAGAATAGGCCAAGCAGAGACTGCATTTGAGAGAATGAGAAACATATTAGCTAACACATCTTTATCAATAAATGTTAGAAAACGAGTCCTAAAATGCTATATTGAACCTATCTTGTTATATGGAAGTGAATCATGGACAATAGGCAAGTCTGTAAAAAATCATTGGAAGCAGCAAAAATGTGGTTTATTAGAAGAATGTTGCGAATCCCCTGAACAGCAAAAATAACTAATGAAGAATGTATGAGAAGAGCTGGAGAGACAAAAAATCTTGTCAAAAAGATAAGAGAGAGACAATGTACTTTCATAGGACATGCAATGAGAAGAGGGGGCATTGAAAATATTATAACAACAGGAAAACTAGAAGGAAGAAGATCAAGAGGAAGACCAAGAGAAATGATACTGGACAGTCTGACGGGATGGTGTAAGAGGAGATCACCAACTGAACTGATGGCCTGCATGAAGGATCGGGTACTCTGGAGAAGCATAATAGCCAACGCCTGTCGGCACGGCACCTGATGATGATGATGATGCTGATGATGATGATGATGATGATGATATAGAAATGAGGCAGGTGACATGCTAATGGCGTTTTGCATTGAAAATGAGCTAATGATCGCTAACACACTTTTTAAACAACATCCAAGAAGACTTTACACATGGACATCACCTGATGGGAAAACTAAGAATCGAATAGATTACATTTTAGTGCAAAGAAGGTGGAGATCATGTATAACATCAGTAAAAACCTTTACCAGGCGCTGATTGTGACACGGACAAGAAATTATTAATAGCAGTCATGAAGATAAAGATAAAAAAGACAGGGGATCAAGACCACTCCGCTTTGATTTTACGAAAATACCAGAACAGTACAGTATAGAAATGAAGAACTGTTTCGAAATCCTGATGGCTGTACAGGAGGAGATGACACCGGATGAACTGGCTACGCAGACCACATATATCTTAATGACAACAGCTAAAGACGTGAACCCAGTAAAAAAAACACAAAGGAATGGATGGACCACATCAGTCTCCCATTTACCTCAGTCAGCCCTTGAAGAGGTTGAAGATACTGAAATTTGATAAAGCTCTGAATTTCTCCCACGCTTGTTTGGCACCCCCCTTCATCCACCTTATTCCTGAAAAGATGCAAATTTTGGTTGGATCAGGCAACAGGTCTGACGACTGACTATCAGCAATCTTAGTGCGACCTGGCATTGATCGTACGCTCTGGTGGCAGAACAACCCAGGAAGCCAGCAGTGCCTTTACAATGACGACCAGCTGCATGAATATGTAGGTCATGGTATTAACGAAGACATTTATCTGCCAAGAATCACGGAATTACACACGTGTCTGTGTACTGAGCGACTCAGTGAACATGATCCGAGAGGTTCAAATGGGATCAGTGCACAGGCAGTGGCTGGAATCATTACAGAAGTCAAAGATTCACAGCGTCACTTTCGTTTAGTATCAGATGAGACTGGTATCCGGGGCAAAGAGAGACCCGATGGATTGTGTTTGGCCACTCTAGATGATGGTCAACAAATAGATTGTGCTGAGATTGGTCAGAGTGCTTGGAAGATTGGAGGACTTTGAGAGTGACAATTTGACATCACTGTGTTGGATGTGTGAGTTGGGAGCTAAGAATGGCAAGGCAAGGACTGAGAGTTAATCCGGCGCTTGAGAGGAGTCGTCACTCATCACCCAAGTGCCACACTTAGTAGCCGTAAGCTGAGGAATATACTGAGGAGAAGATCGAGAATCATAGATGTATCTGAAGTACAATGATGATGATCCATCTACAGTATAACATTTACCATATTTCTAACATAAATGCACGCACAAATCGTATGTTTCTTACCTGCTTCAAAGATTTCAGAGCCAGTTGAGGGAGAAACTGAATTCTTTCAGGCTGTTCTCCATGAAGTGAAGGACTATGCTTAGACCAGCTAGTTTATATACATGTCAGGCCATACGTGGATCTCAATATTGCTGCCCGCATTGTCACATCAGTTCTGACCCTCTTGTCATGTGTTTGAATTATACTCCCGATTGTATTCTACTGAAGTGTTCTTAGATGTAAAAGGAACATAATCCGCTGAAATTCTCTAATCATTATCTTCTATCATCTCCCACAGAAGTGCCTTAATCTTTACTGAACTTACTGGTAAATTACTTTTTGTTTGTTTGTGATTTGCTCGGCAGTTTTAACCTTCTTGGAAAATTTAAACAATTCAACCTTGCATCCCACATTTCTGCTGACATATCACTTTCATTAGCAACTGTAAATACACTTTATTTACAAAGACACTGTATTTTATAGAAAAAAAAAGTTATTCAGGAAATGGAATGAAATGAAAGTTGTAACCAATTACTTGACAGCTCTTTGGCTGACCGACTGTTTATAACACTAGGAAAAGACATTTGTAAGTTGTATATTTCGAGCTCAAATATAAGACCAAACAACAGCAACAACAACAACAGAAGCAAGAACAACAAAAACAACAGCACCAACATCATTATCATCATCATGTGCCGTGCCGTGCTGACAGAGTACACAATCCTTCATGCAGGCCATCAGCTCAGTTGGTGATCTCCTCTCACACCATCCCGTCAGACTGTCCAGTATCATTTCTCTTGGTCTTCCTCTTGATCTTCTTCCTTCTATTTTTCCTGTTGTTATAATATTTTCAATGCCCCCTCTTCTCATTGCATGCCCTATGAAAGTACATTGTCTCTCTCTTATCTTTTTGACAAGATTTTTTGTCTCTCCAGCTCTTCTCCTACATTCTTCATTAGTTATTTTTGCTGTCCAGGGGATTCGCAACATTCTTCTAATAAACCACATTTCTTTTGCTTCCAATGATTTTTGTGCAGACTTGCCTATTGTCCATGATTCACTTCCATATAACAAGATAGGTTCAATATAGCATTTTAGGACTCGTTTTCTAACATTCATTGATAAGGATGTGTTGGTCAATATGTTTCTCATTCTCTGAAATGCAGTCTTTGCTTGGCCTATTCTGTTCCTAATTTCTGTTCTGCATTTCCCATCTGAAGTTATTACTGCTCCAAGGTATTTGAATTTCTGCACCTGCTTTAGAATGGTTCCGTTTAATTTAATACTGCATGCTGGTGGATTCTGTTTCTTAGATATAACCATAGTCTCTGTCTTTTTGATGTTCAAAGTAAGGCCTTTCTGTTCACTTTCTTTGGCGACTTTATTCAAGAGATTTTGCAGGTCTTGTTGTTTCTCAGCTATCAGTACTGTGTCGTCAGCATACCGAAGGTTGTTAATATTGTATCCTCCAATTTTTATGAGTGGTTCTGTGATGATTGTTCTTAGAATATTCTCGCTATACAGAGAAAAAAGGTCTGGAGATAGTACACATCCTTGTCGCACCCCTTGTTTTATAGGTTGATATTTTCCAATTCTATTTTCAACTCGAACTGCTGCTTCTTGCTGCCAGTATAGATGTTTTACAATCCTCAGGTCTTTGCCGTCTATATTGATGTCTTCAAGCATTTTAATAATTTCATTATGTTTCACCTTGTCAAATGCCTTGGTGTAATCAATGAAGCATAAGTAGAGATCTTTCTGTACTTCTAAAGCTCTTTCTGTTAGTGTTCGTAAAGCATAAATGGCATTGTGTGTTCCCTTTCCTTCAACAAATCCAAACTGTTCATCTGCACCAACAACAGCAACAAAATCGTTCTCGAAAGACGATTTCTATCAAGAATGTTGAGAAAATGCAGCACTTGATACATTCTTTTGCTCAATTAACCTTTCTCTAGTGTATAAAGAATTGTGTGCTTTGAAATATGAATACACAGGTTAATGGTATAGCTTTTAATAAGGGAAACAATTGGAAGAAAATGAAAATGAAAAATGGAAATAACGAAAACTAATTTCAACCATGCACTTATAACATGTTTGTGTGAAAGTTGCGTGCGCTTTCCCTGTTATGGGGTAGATCGAGAGAATTATTACTAAAGTTATGTAAATCCTTTAGTGATTTTTTTTATGTGTATTACTTAGACCTGTCTAAAGTGCCTGATATTCGTTACAGAGGAAAGCCTTTCACAATTAAATATGATATTATATTAATATCACTATTTATTATGACGGTAGGAAAAAAAGACTTTTGATGATCAGTTCTGTCCAAAGATGTACTTGTATTATTATTATTATTACTATTATTATTATTATTATATTATTATTATTATTTCCGCTTTAAGTTTGTTTTTTGTTAATCAGCCAAAATCCTGCTTTACTTCTCCGTCTTGATAATTTTACAAAATTAAAAACTCTTAAAAGAACGTAAATATTATCCAGTCGTTCATTACAAACTTGTTTTCTTGGAAGGCTTTCCATACCCGTAACTTCATATTCCTTCATAGTTTCAGAACAGTGCAAAGCTAACAGGTGTGAGTCCATCCATCCGGGTCAGGCCAGCCACGTTTCAGCAGCCGTGTGGACACAGTTTCTGAACATACTCAGATGAGTTAGCTGTGTCACCAAGCCAGATGAGTTAGCTGTGTCACCAAGCCAGATGAGTTAGCTGTGTGACCAAGCCAGATGAATTAGCTGTGTGACCAAGCCAGATGAGTTAGCTGTGTCATCAAGCCAGATGAGTTAGCTGTGTGACCAGGCCAGATGAGTTAGCTATGTCATCAAGCCAGATGAGTTAGCTGTGTGACCAAGCCAGATGAGTAGGCTAGAGCTTTTCACTTCTCTCTCTCTCTCTCTCTTTGTCTCTCTTTCTTTCTCTCTCTCTCTCTCTCTCTGATGACAAACTGGCTGACGCTTGTCCAGTGTGGACTGACTCTTTCTAAATAGTCAGACTAGCAGCTCAGTCATAAAACAGATGAACTAGTTTAATATTTACTTATTTATTTATGTAGCTGGAGGTTTGTTACATCATTATATCTTCTTATTTTACATCAACTTATGTTACTAAGCATTCTTTTATTCCACTATAAAACTCTTCTTCATCTCCGTAATCTTCTAATGGTTCCGTCGTCCACGGTGCATCTCTGGTACTCTGGCTTAAATAGCTAGCCTTTCTCTACCGGGTACTGGTGCCTGGAACGTCCACGGTGCATCTCTGGTACTCTGGCTTAAATAGCTAGCCTTCCTCTTCCAGGTATTAGTGCCCAAAGATCACAGCTGTGCCTGGAACACCCCGGGTTGCGGTACCCACAGGACGATCTTCTGCCCCAGGTTCTCCCTCTTTCAGTCGTCGCCCAGCAAGGTTCCCCAGCTCAGATGTTAAGGAGTTTAATCATCGGTTTTACTCTCACTCTCTCTGTCTCCACCAACAAGTAATGATCACTCTGAAAATCAGATAATTTTGGTATCATGGAAAAATTGAAAGTCACCCTGGACTACATAATATAACAATGCGACACAGTACAATCTCCTCCACGCCAACATATAATTTATGCGAAATACTCATTGATGACAAAGCTGATAGATTACAGATAAAATATAACAAGGTGGCACTTAGTGACTCTCATCTTTTAATACTACTTGAAGTCACAACTTCTAGGTCCTTATTTCAATCCTGTGGTAGTGCATTCTTCTTACACTTTTCTCATTTACAGCTTCTATACATTCCATATTCTTTGGCACGCTTTACTAAAGTTCACAAAATTCACGTGGCCACACACACAAGAAAACACTTAAGCCATGACCATCATAGAAATCTCCCCTAACGGCCATTGGACGACGATAAAGAATGACTAAAGTTAAAAGATGAAGAAGTGAGATAGGGGGTGAGAAGCGAGTCTATGGAGAGAAGTAATAAGTGGAGAAGTTAAAAAGGAGATAAACTATATAAGAGTTAATAGGGAGAAGTAAGAAGAAAATAACAAGAAATAATCATCAGCTCATCTTCAATAACCATCCCAAATAAAACCCAACCAGTTAATATCATATATTTTAGAATTTTATCCGTGGCCTATGCTCTTAAGGAAGTGAAAGTCGATAGTGATATATATATATATATGGATTACTAATTAATTAATTGTTATGAATTTCCTAATAAATACCAACGGCCGAGCTACAGATTCAGAAAAACCCACAGAATGAGTTATAAATAATATGAAATAACACTGGACCAGCAAACTATGTTTTTTTTCAGTAAAAATTTATTGCGCTCATTAGATAGCATCAATAACTTGAGATAACCCGACAACACAATCCTGACATCTGGCAATGGAAAAGAACTACAAGAACTGCTAAATATAGTAGCAGCGGAAAAGATCTACAAGAGCTGCTAGATATAGTAGCAGCAAAAAAGATCTACAATTGCTGCTAGATATAGTAGCAGCAGAAAGGATCTACAACTGCTGATAGATATAGTAATGATGGAAAGGATCTACAAGACCTGCTAGATATAGTAATAGTAGAAAAGATCCACAACTGCTGCTAGATATAGTAGCAGCAGAAACGACCTACAAGAGTTTCCAGATATAGTAATGGTAGAAAAGATCTACACGAGATGCTAGATATAGTAATGGTAGAAAAGATCTACAACTGCTGCTAGATATAGTAAAGACAGAAAAGATCTACAAGAGCTACTAGATATAGTAATGGCAGAAAGTGAATATAAAAGACTCGCTGAATAGTAAGAAAACAGAGACGATGGTTGTGTTCAGAAAGAAACCTGTACCAGGAAGCAACATAAAAATCAAAGGAATAACTTTAAAACAAGTGCACTAATTCAAATATCTTGGCACAACGATAACATCTGATGGTAGGTGTATCACAGAGGTCAGAAATAGAATATGCCAGGCAAAGGTAGCATTTCATGAAATGAGCTATATTTTCTGCAGTCCATCTTTTGTCAATAGATACTATGAAGAAAAAGTCTTGAAATTCTATTTCGAGCAGGTACTACTATATGGAAGCGAAAAATGGTCACTAACAAAAACAACAAGAGCATTAGAAACAGCTGAAATGTGGTTCCTACGAAGAATAATAAGAATACCATGCTCAGGCAGAATAAGACATGAAGAATGCCTAAGCAAAGTCAGTGAGAAGCGTATCATAGTGAACACACTACGGGGGAGACAGTCAAGGTTTATTGACCTTATAGTGAGAAGAGGAGGGATAGAAAATGTCTGGACAACGAGAGAAAATAGAGGCAGGAAAGGGATAGGTAGACAAAATAGAGAATATCTTATAATACTTGTCGAAATAGCATGCAACAGGCACAACAACAGAACAGACGAATATCATGAAAGCTGGAGAGACATCATCGACACCGCCTGCAGGCATAGTGTATGATTATTATTATTATTATTATTATTATTATTATTACATAACATCTATTATTGCGTGCAAAATATTACAGTTTGATTACAGGTACTTTTGAATTATTCCTGCAATTCTTGATCCGGCCATTTTCTCTGCAAAAATGCGATTGAGTGTCTCATTTTGTTCTACAGTAAAATGTTTCTTCCAGTCACCAATGGCACCAGCTTTGAAGAAAATGTCAGCTTTTTCAACAAATCTCTCAACAGTTTTCAGTTTCCCCTCTTTAATGAGGCTAGTTTTCATGTTGTTGAATTCTACTACCTTAGCAATCTCCTCTGCCTGAGATTCTGGTTTTTCTAGAAAGGAGCAGAGTTCCTTGATCTTTCCCACAGGATCTTTCTTCATTTCCTCGTGAACATGAATGTAGACAGGACAATCGGGGTATTCTTTGATGAATGTGTCTGTGGCCAGGACATGATCAAACCATGAACCACAGAATGAAACCCCAGACATCTGTAGCTGCAAGAATTCATACCATGTTCCATCGAAATGTAAAGGACTTTGAAGAAGTTCAGACTGAAGCCTGTACAGAGAAACGAAGATATCTTTTGGATTTCTTAGCAAATACACAATTTTAATTCTCTTGCTTACCGCTTGTGAAGGGATGCGGTTAATCTGATTGTGAAGACACAGGATTCTAGGAGATGTCATCTTGTCAAGAATTTCATGTATATCATCTCCCAGTGCACAAATGATTGCGTTGCAAAAATATTGAGGAGTAAACATTGTAGTTTGATTTATGATCATATGCAGAAGCTCAAAGGCCCAATGGTTACCTGTTCTTGGAAAGCCAACAATTAAAACATCATCATCCTGTATCTGTACTTGTCGTATAAGTTCCAGATGTCTGGGGTCATCGAAGGATCTAGAATAGGTAAAGTAGACAGCGGCGTTCTTGTTCTGGATTGTGTTACTCATGCTGTCTATAGTCCTTTCTGGTAATCTACCCTTTTACTGTACCTGATGAAAGTAAGAAACTGACGCAGTTGGTGTTATTATTCAGTATTTAGATAATGTTATATTTCAGTTATACGAGCTTTCATAGTGATCGTAATAAATGCTATTGAAATTTAAATGAAAATGTTGTTATACTGTTCCGGCGGACTAAATTATTTATAAATATATCCAAACTTATTAATATTTTCAAGCATTTAAGAGACTGATATGCCGTTCAGACTGACTAACGTGTCTTGAGTCGTCTTCTAATCTGTGTGTTAATTATTTGTTTCTAGATACAGGAGTGTACAATAGAAATATGAATGTTGATGATTATTAAACTGTCACAATAAAAGATGAATTGAAGCCACAGACTCGGGGAGAAGTAACTTGAGAAAAATAATAAGTGTGAAAATAACATTAAAAAGACAGAACTGCAAAAAGAAGAAAAAGAAAACCAAGTATTTAGCTGTTTTTAAAATGTCGTTTGAATTCATTTTCAGACAGGAAAAGCAAAACTAAAGTTTATCTCGTATATACATCTTAAGAAGAGCCAAAGTGCTTCATAGAAAAATTCTAGACCTGTAATGACTTGACGTTTCACAATGCGGCCTGTCGAATAGGCAAACACTAGTCACTCATTAATTTTCTTTGGCTGACTACAATCCGAAACATTACACCAGGAATTGATGCGATCAAATTCGCTTTCCATAGAATAATTGATCTTGTTTTTGTTTTTCTTCTCTGGCACAACAAGAGAATGTCATTAGCGACTGACAATATCCATTCCTTTCCTTCAAGAAGCTTACAGGTAGTGGTTTATAACGTGACTGGCCGTGACAGCGGCAGAAGATAACTGTGTAGATATTCATCTCTGATCTGATCACCCTGGATTTTTGTGCTAACTCATTTGCTAGGTCCTTCATCTCGTCATACGATATCCTGGTACTGTATGCCATCATGACCTGGGGCGGTGTTGTGAAATCTCTTAAGTGTTGTACTATTGGTTTCTGTTGTGATGTAGTGTTCATTATCAAGTACGACGTATTCATACAACTCTGAGATTATTGTTCTTATCATCAGCCTTGTAGCCTCGTCTTTCTGATCAGTTTGCTGTTTGTAATGTGCGATGAGGGACTTCCCTTTGTTGTCGTCAGATTTCAGCCATATCTGGTCTGTAACCTGAAAATCAGGAATAGTTCTACGTCGTGCAGTACCTTTCATAGTCTGATGAAGACCCCAAAACGTAACAAATTAATTTTCAGAGCACAGTCTTTGAAGAATTCTCCTCACATGGCAGTCATAGTCAGGTCTCACACGATCTGAAGCACATCAATCTCTCATAATAGCCAGGTCTGAATTTCTCCCACGCTTGTCTAGAATCCCCCCATAAACCTATTCATTCCTGAAGAGAGGCAAATCTTGATGGATCAGACTGAACATTTCGTCCAAAATATCTGCGGACTGATTATCAGCAATCTTCGTGTGCATTGGATACTAGCGCCTGTAGGTTTCAGACACATCTTTTCTGTTATCGTCGCGCTCGACAGAAGCTCCAGAGAGCAGAACCATTTGTCGTCGACGTGGAGGTCATCGCTTTCATAACAGAAAACTACAAAGACACGAATTCCGTGATTTACACAGATGGGTCTGCTTGGCACCATCAGATAGCACGCTTTGTTGGCAGAATATCCCAGGAAGCCAGCAGTGCCTTTACAATGACGAGCAGCAGCATGAATATGTAGGTCATGGTATTAACGAAGACATTTATCTGCCAAGAATCACAGGATCACATCCGTGTCTGTGTACTGAGCGACTCAGTAAACATGATCCGAGAGGTTCAAATGGGCTCGTGAGCAGGCAGTGCTGGAGTCATTGCAGAAGTCAAAGATTCACAGCGTCACCTTCGTTTAGTATCAGATGAGGCTGGTATTCGGGGCAAAGAGAGACCGGATGGATTGTGTTTGGTCACTCTAGATGATGGTCAACAAATAGATTGTGCTGACATTTGTCAGAGTGCCTGGAAGATTGGAGGATTTTGAGAGTGACAACTTGACATCACTGTGTCGGATGTGCGAGTTGGGAATTAAGAATGGCAAGGCAAGGACTGAGAGTTCATCCCTGCGCTTGAGAGGAATAGTCACTCATCACCCAAATGCCACACTTAGTAGCCGTAAGCTAAGGAATATACTGAGGAGAAGGTGGACGCACCCATGAATGTGTCTTGGATGCAGTGATGATGATCCATCTACAGTATAACATTTACCATATTTCTAACATAAATGCACGCACAAATCGTATGTTTCTTACCTACTTCAAAGATTTCAGAGCCACTTGAGGGAGAAACTGGATTCTTTCAGGCTGTTCCCCATGAAGTGAAAACCAGCCAGTTTATATACATGTCCTGTGATAGTAGATCTTAATGTTGCTGCCCGCATTGTCACATCTGTTCTGACCCTCCTGTCAGTTGTTTGAATTATACTCCCTGTTGAATGAACTCACCCAGGAAGTGAAGGACTATGCTTAAGCCAACCAGTTTATATCCATTTCCTGCCATAATACTAATTTGTATATATATTTATAGCTGCTGGCAATGTCACATCTTGTCTGAGTACAGATGTCAGTTGATTGAATTATACTCGATATTTTATTCTACTTAATTGTTCTCACATATAAAAGGGAAGTAAGCCGCTAAAAGTCTCTCATCACTATCTTAAGCACGTATTATTGCACTTGTGTGAAGTTTTCTGCGGGCTTGGGTAAGGCCCGGCTTGAGACAATCTGATCTCTTCACTGTTTAGAAGTGTATTAATGTGGTTTGTAACATAATCTTGGTAATTAACCAAATACAGTCTAACCAGCATTCATAATTATTTTTCATTTTTATGTGTCCTGTATTTGGATGCCTTTTAGATGTACGGGACACGAAGCGATTGTTGATATTTTTTTTTCCTCTGTCCGGATTATAATGATGTCATTGTATTTTGTGTCTGAATTCGCGAACAACTTTTCGTATGACGTGCACTTCGTTGTTTTGTGTGCTTCGTAAGAGAATTTCGGTTGTCAAGTAAGATGTTGCCAGGCATTAAAAAAGGAAAAATAAAAAAAAAAAAACGTTTGTTTCTTGTGTTAAACTGGAACTACAAAACTAAATCGGCTTGTCTTCTATTTTCCTGATGTAGTGAAGTCAATTATCGGTGAAGTTTACTGACGGTAAAACAACAATTTCTACAATTTGTCACTGCCAAATTTCTAATTTTGGTGCCGGGACTAAAAGACTAAAATGCAAAGATTGGTACAAACAGAGCAGACGACGAAGAATATGTTTGGGGAAATTTAATACAGGACATAGAAATGAGGCAGGTGACAATCTAATGGCGTTTTGCTTGGAAAATTGGCTACTGATTGCTAACACACTTTTTAAACAACATATAAGAAGACTTTACACATGGACATCACCTGATGGGAAAACCAAGAATCAAAAACTTTACCAGGTGCTGATTGTGATACGGACCATGAGTTATTAATAGCAGACATGAAGATAAAGATAAAAAAAGACAGCTAAGGGATCAAGACCACTTCGTTTTGATCTTACAAAAATATCAGAACAATACGGTATAGAAGTGAAGAAACGTTTCGAAATCCTGATGGCTGTACAGGAGGAGATGACATCAGATGAATTGGCTACGTAGGCCAGAGATATCTTAGTAACAACAGCTAAAGACATGGTTACCGTAAAGAAAATACAAAGGAATGGATGGACTACATCAGTCTCCCATCTTAGCCAGGTCTCACTCAATCTGAAGCACATCAGTCTCTCATCTTAGCCAGGTCTCACGCGATCTGAAGCACATCAGTCTCCCATCTTAGCCAGGTCTCACGCGATCTGAAGCACATCAGTCTCCCATCTTAGCCAGGTCTCACAAGATCTGAAGCACATCAGTCTCCCATCTTAGCCAGGTCTCACTCGATCTGAAGCACATCAGTCTCCCATCTTAGCCAGGTCTCACAAGATCTGAAGCACATCAGTCTCCCATCTTAGCCAGGTCTCACAAGATCTGAAGCACATCAGTCTCTCATCTACCTCAGCCTTAAAGCTCTTGAAGAGCTTGAAGAGATTGAAATCTGCCAAATCTCTGACTTTCTCCCACGCTTGTCTAGTACCCCCTTCACCCATCTCATTATTGAAGACATGCAAATTTTAGTTGGATCAGACAGAAGGCTTCGTCCAACATGTCTGTGGACTGAGTAGCAGCAATCTTGGTGCGGAATGGACACTAGCACCTCCAAGTTTAAGATACATATTTTCTGTCATCGTCACACTCGACAGAAGCTCCAGAGAGCAGAACCATTTGTCGTCGACGTGGAGGTCATCGCTTTCATAACACAAATCTACAAAGACACGAATTCTGTGATTTACACAGATGGGTCCGCTTGGCACCATCAGAGGAGCGACCTGGCATTGATAGCACGCTCTGGTGGCAGAATAGCCCAGGAAGCCAGTAGTGCCTTTTAAATGACGACCAGCAGCATGAATAGGTAGGTCATGGTATTAACGAAGACATTTATCTGGCTGGAATCACAGGATTACACCCGTGTCTGTGTACTGAGCGACTCAGTGAACGTGATCCGAGAGGTTCAAATGGGACCAATGTCAGGCAGTGGCTGAAGACTTTTCAGAAGTCAAAGATTCACAGCGTCACCTTCATTTAGTACCAGATTACTCTGGTATCGAGTGGAATGAAAGAACTGATGGAGTGTTTGGTCACTATAGATGATGGTCAACAAATGGATCTAGCTGACATTGGTCAGAGTACTTGGAAGGAAGGAGGACTTTGAGAGCGATAAATTGACATCAATTTATCGAATGTGGGAGTTGGAAGTTAAGAATGGCAAGGCAAGGACTGAGAGTTAATCCCGGCGCTTAAGAGGAGTCGTCACTCATCACCCAAGTGCCACACTTAGTCGCCTTAAGCTGAGGAATATACTGAGGAGAAGGTGGAAGCAACCATGGATGTGTCTTGGATGCAGTGATGATGATCCATCTACAGTATAAGGTTAAAACTTAACATATTTCTAACATAAATGCACGCACAAATCATATGTTTCTTACCTACTTCAAAGATTTCAGAGCCACTTGAGGGAGAAACTGGATTCTTTCAGTCTGTTCCCCATGAAGTGAAAACCAATCAGTTTATATACATGTCCGGTGATAGTAGATCTTAATATTGCTGCCCGCATTGTCACATCAGTTCTGACCCTCTTGTTTGAATTATACTCCCGATTGTATTCTACTGAAGTGTTCTTAGATGTGAAAGGAATGTAAGCCTCTGAAATTCTCTAATCATTATCTTCTATCAGCTCCCAGAGAACTGGCTTAATCTTTTCTGAACTTATTGATAAATAAATGTTTTTTTTTGTTTGTTTGTGATTTGCTCGGCGGTTTTAACCTTCTTGGAAAATTTAAACAATTCAGCCTTGCATCCCACATTTCTGCTGACATATCACTTTTATTAGCAACTGTAAATACACTTTATTTACAAAGACACTGCATTTTATTTTTAAAAAAAATTTATTCAGGAAATGGAATGAAATGTGAAGTTGTAACCAATTACTTTGACTGACAGATTGCTTACAATTCTGAGGACATAGAAAGAAAAGGCATTCATAAGACCCCCGTTTTCGCACCCGCATGGACATAGTTTCTAACATTGCCAAATGAGATAGTTGTGTGACCAAATGAGATAACAGGTTACGACTTTTCACGTTTATCTATCTATCTATCTATCTATCTATCTATCTATCTATCTATCTATCTATCTATCTATCTATCTATCTATCTATCTATCTATCTATCTATCTATCTATCTATCTATCTATATATCTATCTACCTATCTATCTATCTGTCTATCTGTCTGTCTGTCTGTCAGTCCGTCCGTCCGTCTGTCTGTCTGTCTGTCTATCTTTCCATCTATCTGTCTGTCTGCCTGTCTATCTATCTATCTATCTATCTATCTATCTATCTATCTATCTATCTATCTATCTATCTATCTATCTATCTATCTATCTATCTATCTATCTGATTATGTGGTGCCATTTTTGTCGACTTTAAAAAGGCATTTGATATGATTGACCACGATATTCTTGTAAGAAAAATAAAGACTTATAGACTGCACCCTGACCTAATAAAATTAATTGCATCGTTTCTGTCAGACAGACAACAGGTAGTATTCTTCAACAATTCTCTATCAAATTCTGCTAAAGTTGACACTGGTGTTCCGCAAGGTTCTATTCTAGGTCCGTTGCTCTTTGCTATCTATATCAATGATCTTCCACTTCATCTTAAACACTCTTCTTGTGACCTTTTTGCCGATGATTGCACAATCTACACCAGTGACTACGATTGTGTTAATCTAGAATCAACTCTTCAGGTCGAGTTATACAATTAATTGGATGGAGCAAAAATAATGGCATGATTATAAACACCGATAAACAAAATCAATGCTCATAACAACAAGACAGAAACTACAAAACGCAACAAAAACAACACTTCGGCTCTGTACAGAAACATCACAGATAGAAAACGTTAGCGAGCATAAAACACTAGGTCTTATTATTGACCAACATCTGACCTGGAACTCTCATGTGCAATGTCTAACAAAACTCATCGCACAAAAAGTATACCAATTAGCTAAAATTAAGCACTTCATAGATCAAGACACTAGGAAGACATACTACATAGCTCATATACAAACACATTTAGACTACTGCTCAACAGTTTGGGATGGTTGCTCAGTGTCAAATACAAAAAGGCTTTGCTCTCTTCAAAAGCGAGCAGTAAAGCTTATTAGTGACAAAGATCAAGCACAATCAACTAATCATCACAAACGTATCAAAATACTACCTCTTAAGAACAGGTTCCTCTTCAACAAGGCCAAGTTAGTACATCAAATTCTTTCACGGCATGCCCCGCCTTATCTATGGAACCTGTTTAAATTTAACCCAAAGTGCAGCCAACGCTTGAACAATATGTCTTCCAAAACCTAGACTTGATCTTTACAAGAAAAGCTTTAGTTATTCTGCTGCTCATCTTTGGAATACCCTCCCATCCTATATAAAAAATATAAATTATACTCCTTCCTACAACTACAAGCTTTCCCAATATCTATTTGATGTCGACTACATGCCTCCATGAATTATAAAACTTAAAAGTTATCTTAAGCTGCTCTTACAGACACCGAATACAATTAATTGTTTTCTGAATAGTCCCGAAAATTTTGTTTAGTAGATATTCATTTATATATGTATGTAGTTACTTCTGTACTGAGTGAATGTGTAAGAGCGAAACGTAAATGTTATATATTTTTTTATGTCTCTCAGATTCAATGTTGTTATGTTTGTTATATGAACAGCATATTTGTAGAATGTCTGGAATAGAGTGAAAGATGTATGATAAAGGGCAGAATGTCAGACGGGCCTGCGTGCCCAATTCTTAACCCTTTTGAAATAAAGATCAATCAATCAATCAATCAATCAATATGTCTGTCTGTCTGTCTGTCTGTCTATCTGTCTGTCGGCTTATCTATCTATCTGTCGGCTTATCTATCTATCTATCTATCTATCTATCTCTCTATCTATCTATCTATATATCTATCTACCTATCTATCTATCTGTCTATCTGTCTGTCTGTCTGTCAGTCCGTCCGTCCGTCTGTCTGTCTGTCTGTCTATCTTTCCATCTATCTGTCTGTCTGCCTGTCTATCTATCTATCTATCTATCTATCTATCTATCTATCTATCTATCTATCTATCTATCTATATCTATCTATCTATCTATCTATCTATCTGATTATGTGGTGCCATTTTTGTCGACTTTAAAAAGGCATTTGATATGATTGACCACGATATTCTTGTAAGAAAAATAAAGACTTATAGACTGCACCCTGACCTAATAAAATTAATTGCATCGTTTCTGTCAGACAGACAACAGGTAGTATTCTTCAACAATTCTCTATCAAATTCTGCTAAAGTTGACACTGGTGTTCCGCAAGGTTCTATTCTAGGTCCGTTGCTCTTTGCTATCTATATCAATGATCTTCCACTTCATCTTAAACACTCTTCTTGTGACCTTTTTGCCGATGATTGCACAATCTACACCAGTGACTACGATTGTGTTAATCTAGAATCAACTCTTCAGGTCGAGTTATACAATTAATTGGATGGAGCAAAAATAATGGCATGATTATAAACACCGATAAACAAAATCAATGCTCATAACAACAAGACAGAAACTACAAAACGCAACAAAAACAACACTTCGGCTCTGTACAGAAACATCACAGATAGAAAACGTTAGCGAGCATAAAACACTAGGTCTTATTATTGACCAACATCTGACCTGGAACTCTCATGTGCAATGTCTAACAAAACTCATCGCACAAAAAGTATACCAATTAGCTAAAATTAAGCACTTCATAGATCAAGACACTAGGAAGACATACTACATAGCTCATATACAAACACATTTAGACTACTGCTCAACAGTTTGGGATGGTTGCTCAGTGTCAAATACAAAAAGGCTTTGCTCTCTTCAAAAGCGAGCAGTAAAGCTTATTAGTGACAAAGATCAAGCACAATCAACTAATCATCACAAACGTATCAAAATACTACCTCTTAAGAACAGGTTCCTCTTCAACAAGGCCAAGTTAGTACATCAAATTCTTTCACGGCATGCCCCGCCTTATCTATGGAACCTGTTTAAATTTAACCCAAAGTGCAGCCAACGCTTGAACAATATGTCTTCCAAAACCTAGACTTGATCTTTACAAGAAAAGCTTTAGTTATTCTGCTGCTCATCTTTGGAATACCCTCCCATCCTATATAAAAAATATAAATTATACTCCTTCCTACAACTACAAGCTTTCCCAATATCTATTTGATGTCGACTACATGCCTCCATGAATTATAAAACTTAAAAGTTATCTTAAGCTGCTCTTACAGACACCGAATACAATTAATTGTTTTCTGAATAGTCCCGAAAATTTTGTTTAGTAGATATTCATTTATATATGTATGTAGTTACTTCTGTACTGAGTGAATGTGTAAGAGCGAAACGTAAATGTTATATATTTTTTTATGTCTCTCAGATTCAATGTTGTTATGTTTGTTATATGAACAGCATATTTGTAGAATGTCTGGAATAGAGTGAAAGATGTATGATAAAGGGCAGAATGTCAGACGGGCCTGCGTGCCCAATTCTTAACCCTTTTGAAATAAAGATCAATCAATCAATCAATCAATCAATATGTCTGTCTGTCTGTCTGTCTGTCTATCTGTCTGTCGGCTTATCTATCTATCTGTCGGCTTATCTATCTATCTATCTATCTATCTATCTATCTATCTATCTATCTATCTATCTATCTATCTATCTATCTATCTATCTATCTATCTATCTATCTATCTATCTATCTGTCTGTCTATCTATCTATCTGTCTGTCTGTCTGTCTATCTATCTATCTATCTGTCTGTCTGTGTGTGTGTCTGTCTATCTGTCTATCTATCTATCTGCTTGCTGCCTGCCTGTCCGTTTGTCTGTCTGCCTGTTTCTGATGAGAAATTGGCTGACCCTTGTCCGATATGGAGCAAGTCTTGTTAAATATTCAAATTAGCAGCTCAGTCCTAAAACAGATGAGTTAGTTTAAAATACTTCGGCAGCGTGATACTGCACTCTTTATAATCTTCTTATCTTATATCTTATATCCTTCCCGTGCCGTTAGACGTCACATAGGGCTCGCAAAGTAGTTCGCCAATTTTTCCTGTCTTTGGCGAGTCTTTCAACCTCATCAAAGGATTTTATGCCTGTTAACTTGGCCTCTCTTAATAATGTCCTCTTTAGAGTTTCACGTGGTCTGCCCCTTTTTCTTCGTCCTGTTGTGTTCCACTTGATAGCTTGTTTTGGGATTCTCTGATCATTTCTTCTCATCAAGTGACCAACATATGTCCATCTCCTTTTCCTGATCACTTATGAGACTGGTTGTTGTTCAGTCATCTGTCTTATCTCTGCATTGTTCTTGAATTCATTCCACTTGATGCCAAGTATTTTCCTTAGGCATTTGTTTTCAAAAGAGTCTAATTTCTTTTCTATTTCTTTAGTTGTTTTCCAGCTTTCGCATGCATAAATGAGGGTGGATATTACATTTGAATTGAATAGTCTTAACTTGGTTTTTGTGCTTATAACTTTTGAAGTCCATATGTTCTCAAGATTCTTGAAGATTGATGCTGCTTTTGCAATTCTGATCCTAACTTCCTTTCTAGTGTCACCATCCTGGTCTATGTAGCTGCCAAGGTATGCAAATTGATTGACTTCTTCAATATCTGTCCCTTCTATGTGTATTTTTCCATTTTGATTGATGGGAATTTTCATTATTTTTGTTTTGTCCTTGTTAAATTCAAGTCCTATTTTGCTAGCCAGTGAAGATAGGCTATCTGTTTTTCTTGCATGGAATTCACATTATTACTGATAAGAGTTATGTCATCAGCAAAATCAAGATCTTCTAGTTGGGTCCCATGTACCCAGTCAATACCTGTGTTACCTGTGCAGCATTTTGTCATTATGAAGTCTATTGTAATCCCAAAAAGTAAAGGAGACAGTATACATCCTTGTTTCACGCCTGTTTCAATCTGGAACCATTCACTCATCCCTTCTTCTGTCTTGACTGCACAACCATATCCATTGTATAAGTCCTTAATGATGTTGACAATTTTAGATGGTATTCCATATAGACATAAAATTCTCCATAATGAATCTCTGTGTAAGCTATCAAATGCCTTCTTAAAATATATATTTTATATATATATTTATATATATATAAATATATATATTTTATAATACTATCAATCAAATGGTAGGACAAGGTCTCCTTATGTTACGAGTATACATTGAACAGATTTTCTATAACTGTGGGCTTGTTAACACTGGCTTACCACATTAAAAACAAATAAGAGCTTGTTGTATCAACATAAACTAGAAATGGAAGTGTTTTTTTATTTTGCTCTTTCTAGAACATCAGTTATAAGGCATATAATCGAAGCAGGTTACGTAGCAATAAGAAAATTGATTTATTCAAATACAGAAAAGCAAACGCTGAAGCTTGACCTGATTGGCTACTGAAACAGCAGGAGGCAGTGTTTTCGCATTATTCTGCCATATGGTTGCTTGCACTCAACTGGTCTCAATTTTCATTTTAGCTTTGTCCGCATAGCTCTTTCCTTGGTTCTACTAAAATCACAGTCATATTCTTTGTTGAATGTTACTTTAAAGTAAATCTGTGGACTGATGATTTCCTCGGTTATCTTTTAAGAATCCAATAACTTGTCCATGTTTAGTCGTTATAAAGTGTTAAATAAAACAAAAGAAATGAAAATTTGACATTTCTTCATGGGTTTTATACATAGTAACAAGAACAGAAAATCATAAAATCCTCACATAAATCTGGACATAATTAAACGAAATGTATTATTTATGCGAAAGATTTGGTATCTCTACAGCATATTTACATAAATAAATGTTTACAGACATTTGATATTACAACTGAAGAATGGAGACAAGTCTTAGAAAGCTGTCAGAATATATAAATCTTGACTGAGAATTTAAAAAAATTGCGTTAAAATTAAGACGCAGCCACCAGGGTAGGAAATATGACAGGCAAATCATCATGTTATCATCTCGTCCTGTCTCGCTATACAAAGTCTTGACCTCAATGTGTCTCAAGGCTGTCCTATCTCGCCATACAAAAGTATTGACCGTAATGTGTCACAAGTCTGTTCTGTCCTGCCATACAAAGTCTCGACCGCAATGTGTTTCAAGTCTGTTCTGTCTCTCCATACAAAGTATTGACCTCAATATGTCTCATGTCTGTTCTGTCTCGCCATACAAAGTCTTGACCGCAATGTGTCTCAAGTCTGCTCTGTCTCGCCATACAAAGTCTTGACCGCAATGTGTCTCAAGTCTGCTCTGTCTCGCCATACAAAGTCTTGACCGCAATGTGTCTCAGGTCTGTTCTGTCTCGCCATACAAAGTCTTGACCGCAATGTGTCTCAAGTCTGTTCTGTCTCGCCATACAAAGTCTTGACGGCAATGTGTCTCAAGTCTGTTCTGTCTCGCCATACAAAGTCTTGACCGCAATGTGTCTCAAGTCTGTTCTGTCTCGCCATACAAAGTCTTGACCGCAATGTGTCTCAAGTCTGTTCTGTCTCTCCATACAAAGTCTTGACCGCAATGTGTCTCAGGTCTGTTCTGAGTTTTGCCTTCATAGTGCACTCGCTCAGACTGGTTCCTGTCCATCTCTTCAGAATTCAGTGTTAGGTTCTTGGTATCATCCTGAACGAGATACTCCCATAATAGCTCAACCACCTGCGCCAGTGAGTATCGCACAGAGTATTCATCATTGGTCCTTCACATCAGTCCTTGATGAGAAACCACGCAGTGAGTATGCCACCTCTGGAACTATAAAAATCCAAATGCGAAACTAGTCAGCGTCGCTCTCAGCACTAACTCCATAGCCAAAGCGTCAAGCCGAACCAGGACACACAAAGACCACCATAGTTCATCATCGGTCAGTAAACATAACTAAAAATCATTAATGTTGTCTGCGTGAAGTTCACAGCTCACAGTGGTGCTACAGCACTAAGCTCAGTAGCTCGGGACACATAACCGACCTCCATCTTGAAAGCAATGACGACACTTTTGCTATTTGACACGTTCGTAAGTTCCTGTTCGCATTGCACTCAATCAAACTTCGAAGAGCCACCACAGGTCATAAGAACCATCAACGGACATCGCAGATGTAGATTTGCCGATTTTATGACAGTTTGGGTGTTACTTGTGCGAGCATGAAACCCTCAAATGCGACCTATCGCCATTGCTGAACCGAAAGTCTAGATCTCTTGATGTTGTACACCCATCTATGTTGTTGTCGTCCTCTTGTTCTTTTCTCTTCGATCTTGCTCTCAAGTAGATTCTTCACTTATGCTGTTTGACGCGCCCAAAATAATTCAGTTGTCTTGATGTTATGATTGTCAATATTTCTCTTTTAAGTAGCAGCTGATCTAACACTTCTTTGTTTGCTTTCTTATTTACTGACTTTAAACGCCATATTCTTCTTTATACCACATTTCGAGGGCTTCTGTTTAATTTTCTATTGATTATTCAAGATCCAGGCCATAATCCGTACAGGAAGGTTGAATATATATAGCATTTTACGATATGTGGTCTCAGTTACTGCAATATTTGCTTTCATGTAAAGATCTTCTTCATTCTGTTTAAGTTTGATTTTTGCCTTTCCTTCTCTGCTGTTTGTGAGAGTTCGCGAGGGCGATGTGCCTCAAATTAATTTTACACAATTAGTGAAGTACAGAGACAGCCGTGACGTGATTCACGCTCGTGACGCGAGATCACTTGATTAGATCCGAGCAGAAGATTCAAATCCATTCAAGGACCGGTCGCTGAAGACACAGCTTCGGAGACATCACAGAACACAATAAGAGACATAGCACAAACACTCTCAACACAGATACACAGAGAAAAACTGAGACAAGAGAAAATAATAGAAGAAACAATCAAACTAATAAAACGGACAAAAAATCACCGTATCTACTCACACTACAAGAGGGGCTAGATACACACAGACAACACAAATATCAAGGTGCACATTAGAGATGAAAACCTGACATCATCGCACAGGAAATACCCACCAAACAATACCTAGGCATAGAACACAACATACAACGCAGCAGACAGATATGAGAGATAAAACTGACACACAAAACATAGTAGACGGTGTTAGAGAATAATACACAAATCTATACAGTGAGGAGAGAAGAGAACCGCACATAGAAGATAAATACATGCAGTACACAGAGCAACTTACAGACTCAGAAAAACGAACACTGGACACACTACTAACACTAGAAAACCTTACACAAGCAGTACAAACACTAGACACACCACTTACACTAGAAAACATTACACAAGCAGTACAAACAGACACTAGACACACCACCAACGCAAAGAATTTCCACACATCATGAACTTATCATACATTACATTTATAAACACAAACATCTCAGACAAGAGATGACTCAAAAACTACAGACACATATCTTTGCTAAATGTAGACTACAAAATCCTTACAAAAGGGCTCACCATCGTGCTCAAGCCTTTCATGCTCAAATTTGTACACGAAGACCAACAATGTAGTATATAAAACAGAAACATACATCAGCACACACACTTCAAACGAGGCATCATACGCTACAAACACCAGAAGCACTGCCAGTCGTCAGTTCTTTCTTTAGAGTGATAGAGTGTCACACCAACACAATTACACAAGACATTACTCTGTTGTAACCCAGGGAATTATTCTTCTTCATACGCAATTTTATTATCGATAATGCGTGGTACCTTGAATTTTGCGATGCGCCTTTTGGCTGAGTACTTCCGACTTCAGCACCTTTCCTTGCTAGGGAGCACTGTGGTCTTGCTCGGACTGCCATGAAGACAGTGATGTAGGCTGGCCTGGTCAAAACTTTGTTTTCCAGGTTCTGGTGGCATTAAGCCCCTTTTTGACGACAGACCCAGCGTGCAATGCGGGCAGGCCAGACGGCTTTGAGACAGTTCAACAGAGACACTCATACTTTGGGATGAGGAATCCGATAAGTGCCTCAGTGATATCCATTCCCCGCCACCTATAGTCTGCTGGCTCTGTTTTGTTTACATCATTCTGATAGCCATTGTTGTAGAAACGCATAGGCTTGTCACGTCCTGGATTCATTGGTTTCACACCAGATTTTCCACATCCCCACCGGTGATCTCCATGTCCCCATCCGTCCACCAACCTGACATTACATTTTACAAAAATAACAATTACAATTAGTGTTGATTGCTACAGGTTTCTGGACTATAGAAGTAGGTCAGAGTTTTTAAGCAAACAGATCTATGTTCCCTGTCTCACAAAGACTATGCTAAGATAAGTGTGTTCTTAACACAGTTGTTCCGAGGGGCAAATAGGGAATTGATTCACATTCTCTGTCACAACCTTGAGAGCAAAGTCTAAGTAAACGCTTGTAGAACTAATTAGATCTGCTTGGCAAGGCTGTCCCCTCTCTTTTTCACTGTACGTACTCACTCTAGAACCAGTTCTAGACAAAATCAGACCAGATACAACGATTCAAGGGACATTCGTACATGGCAGAGGAGAAAGTTGTTTGGTACGCAGACAACACTATCTTCTTCCAACCAAGAGAGAGAACAACAACACATATCTTTGAATCGCTCACAGAATTTGGTACAGGTAGCGGAGCCAAACTCAACATACAGAAACCAGTAGACATGAGCATAGACAAATGGCGAGGCAAAAAGGACTTCCTCTTTCGTCTCACACATATAGACAATATAAAACTGTATGGCATCACTTTCACATCACATCCAGACAAAACACACAAACCCACATGGAGGAACCTCCTACCATAAATCTCAAACATGTTACACCGACACAGATACAAAACTACAACAATTTTTGACAGAAGCATCATAGTAAACACATACATCATTCCATCTACATTGCCACGGTACTAGACCCTCCACAACAGATAATTAAGGAAATCAACAAACAGATCCGACACTTTATCTTCACAAACTCCATGAACAACATTCAACATAAAAATCTCATACATGACAAACTACACGAAGGAAGTGTCATACAGGACATACCAACAAAGCTACAAGCTCTCAGAATCAGCCACGTAGGTCGCATCATCAAACTCCCATAACAGCACCCACTATCTCACTACTACATGGGACTCGTTCGTAAGTTCCTGTTCGCATTGCACTCAATCAAACTTCGAAGAGACACTACAGGTTACAAGCACCATCAACGGACATCGCAGATGTAGATTTGCCGATTTCATGACAGTTTGGGTGTTACTTGTGCGAGCATGAAACCCTCAAATGCGACCTATCGCCATTGTTGAACTGAAAGTCTAGATCTCTTGATGTTGCACACCCATCTATGTTGTTGTCGTCTTCTTGTTCTTTTCTCTTCGATCTTGCTCTCAAGTAGATTCTTCACTTATGCTGCTTGACGTGCCCAAAATAATTCAGTTGTCTTGTTCTTATGATTGTCAATATTTCTTTTTTGAGTAGCAGCTGATCTAACACTTCTTTGTTTGCTTTCTTATTTACTGACTTTAAACGCCATATTCTTCTTTATACCACATTTCGAGGGCTTCTGTTTAATTTTCTAATGATTATTCAAGATCCAGGCCATAATCCGTACAGGAAGGTTGAATATATATAGCATTTTACGATATGTGATCTCAGTTACTGCAATATTTGCTTTCATGTAAAGATCTTCTTCATTCTGTTTAAGTTTGATTTTTGCCTTTCCTTCGTGTCATACAGGACATACCAACAAAACTACAAGCTCTCAGAATCAGCCATGTAGGTTGCATCATCAAACTCCCATAACAGCACCCACTACCTCACTACTACATGAGACTCGGACTGTCTAACTTAATTCCACCAAACAACTCACAGGCGCATCATTTTAGCACACTAACACCATTCTACAAGATTTGCAAAGAGATAATTCAAGGACATGAGACACCTATTCATAGCAAACCAGATCACACATACAAACATCTAGTTAGAAATCAAGCACCTCCACTACACTTCAGGATTAAGATAGAACGCAGACATCCCACCACAAACTACACTGATACGTTAAAAAAATCCCCATCTTAGAAATATCACACCAGAAGACAGAGAAATCACATTCAGACTCATATACAACATGACACCCACCACACAGAGACATACACATAAAAACATGGCACCCACCACACAGAGACATACACATAAAAACATGGCACCATGTCGTCTATGCAGAAGAAACAGACAAGAAACAGAAGAACATTTGGTGTGAGCTTGGAGAAACAAATCTAGTTTTCATTTCTGCGCGATTAGTCCTGCCACTTTCCTATTTAAACAAAAAATATTCAAATTCATGACCTGGGGCGTGAGAGAGACACCGAAGGAAGGCAATGTTAAGATAAAATAACCAGTTTCTCACTAGAGAAAGGGAAGACAATGTAATGACAAATTAACCGGGTTCGTGTACATCCTCGGGGAGAGAGAGTAGAGGGAAAGAGAGAGAGAGAGAGAGAGAGGAAGAGAGAGGGTGATAAGAAATGAGATATTGTTGTAATAATCTACACTAGAGAGATGTAATGTATCAGAATTGCAATACTTACTAAAAGAAATCCTGGTTTTGGAGAACAATTAAAGAACCTTTACAAAAAAAAATATGTGAAACATGATGACAGGAAGAACATCACTTATAAGTTTCTCAAATCATACAGTATATGGTCTTGACAGATCATTCACTGAGTCTGAGATACACAAACGGCCGGCCGCTGTTCCTGCGCTTTATGCCAACATGCCCTAGGATACATGTGAGTGAGAACCTTATCTATGATATTTTCATTCAACTTGTGTATGTAGAATATTTTGATGCGACTATGCTATTTATTTTGTCCTATTTTAATGTAGGATCAAGATTTTTTTTTTTTTTAGAAATAGTTTTCCAGTGTTAGTTTGACTCCGAATTAAGAGATAACATGTGTTCAAAATGCCAAATCTTTTTTGAGGTGTTTATACTATATTTCATATTAATTTATACCTTAAATATTACCTAGTGATTTAAATGAGGCTGTAGTATACAGTAATTTGATATTTTCATTTATCAAATATGGCGGAGTAGCTTCTTCTGCTTTGGAACAAAGACCACGTGTTGTAGAGATTAGGTGCTTTTTCTGGTTTGGTTCCGGCATTATCTTCTTTCGTCTAAGTTACCACATGCAAACTCTTTCTAGTTTAGGAGGCCATTGAGGTATTACTTTGATGTAATTATTTTACTAAATCTAAGGTAGTTATATTACTTATAGGTAATTATTTTACTAAATCTAAGGTAGTTATTTCCCTCGTGTGGTTACTGGGCTTCTGGAGAGAAAAGAATAGTCTCTGCCATGCATGTTCTCAATACAGCTTGCTTATTAGCCTGATGTCTCTGCCATGTATGTTCTCAATACAGCTTGCTTATTAGTCTGATGTCTCTGCCATGTATGTTCTCAATACAGCTTGCTTATTAGTCTGATGTCTCTGCCATGTATGTTCTCAATACAGCTTGCTTATTAGTCTGATGTCTCTGCCATGTATGTTCTCAATACAGCTTGCTTATTAGTCTGATGTCTCTGCTATGTATGTTCTCAATACAGCTTTCTTATTAGTCTGATGTCTTTGCCATGTATGTTCTCAATACAGCTTTCTTATTAATCTGATGTCTTTGTCATCATTATTAATCTCCTTCAGACATTCTATCATCTGTCCGTTCATGACTGTTCGAAAGCCTTTGTATAGTCTATAAAACAAACAAAGATGTCTTTGTTATCTTCCATGTACTTCTCAATTGTCATCCTAATGCTGAAAATCGTGTCTCTTGTTCCGCTATTTCTTCTAAATTCAAACTGCTGATCACGGATTATTTTACTTCCAAGTCTCTCTAGAATGACTTTACATAAAATCTCCCCACGTTTATTTTATTTCTGAGAGTAATTCTGTCTAGAATGATTTTACATTATATTTTTGCCACATAGCTCTTTAAACTGATGGTTCTAAAGTCGGTACATTCCATTGAATTTTCTTTTCTTTTTGGTAGTGCTATAAATCAGGTCCTGTTTACAGGCTCTATCAGTGGTAGGGATCTCTTTTCTATTACACTGGTCTATATAAAATTCTATAGGATGTTCGGATAATCACTCTACAGTAACGTAGTATTGATGCAGATATCGCAGTGTTTGCGATTTCTAGGTTAAGCATCTGTATATACCGATCATGTTTGCCGGTGAGAAAAGTATTATGTAATCGATACTACGCTACTGTATTGTGATTATCCGAACACCTTGTACTAGGGTTTCTAACATTTCTACGCTGATGTCAACCAGGCCAAAAATTTGTTCCGCTGTTATCATAATCTTTCTATTTCTAATTTTAATATTGTTGGAACTGTCTTACTATCTATGTTTGGGCTTTTATTTCTATGATCTGCATAAAGCTTCCTGATGTATCCCTTCCATCATTTATTTATGTCTGAGTATTCTGTCAAGAATTCTTCTTGTTGTTGTTAATGCAGACTCATTTATTTACTTTGTGATTCGTGTTTGCGTGTCTGTTTTTTTTTTTTTTGTTTTTACATACATTTCTCTTGTTTTCTGTTGGTTCTCAAGAACGTCTATTTCTCTGCAGTTGTTATCTACCCAATTTTGCCTTTGCATGCGCCACACTGTGCGTATTTTCTTCTCTATATTATTATAAGCGTATTTTTTTTTTGTCACGCTATCTTTCTTTTATTTTTGTTAGTATTTCGTTGGTCATTCACTTTTGCCCAGTATTCTGTTCTTTCTGTGGGAAGTTCTTTCTTTGTCATTTTCGTTTGTTATCTGTCGAGTTTTCTTATCTATATTGCTCTATGCTCTCTTCTAGCAGATATTCTTACCCCTTATTCGCTTCAGATAAATATTTCTATCTCAAGTAGTTGGTTTGTTTATAGGGCTGCGATGTTTATTTTCAGCACGGCGTACTTCTTGTTTTGATAACTGCTCTTTAGTTGACCTTCCATCTTATCACTGCCGAGGTGTGATCGAAATTTATGTCAGCCCCTGTGTAGATTTTTTTTTACTTAACATTATTTCTAAATCTGTCTTTGTCATTACAAAATCAGTCTGATTTTTTTTCTTTAATCTCAAGGACTTTTCTCGTGTATATAGTTTCCTCTTCTTTCGTTTGCATCATTTGTTGTAGATGATTAACTGGTTCTCCCAGTAAAACCGTATCAGTCTGCCTGTCTCCATTTCTTTTTCCAAGTCCCTATTCTCCTACGATCATCCTCCTATGTTTGAATCCATAGCTCCCATTACTATTAGAATGTCTGGTTTGCCCGACGGCTTCAGTTTCTCCCCGCGTGCTCGAACATGAAGCACAGCTGAGGCACACTATAAAAGCTGGCCTCAGACCGTAAGAGGTGGAGAGAATTTGCTGCTGTTCTGCAAGACACCACAGGGCGTACTGGGCAGTGATAGCTTAACCGATCGCCGACGAAGGAGATGGATGGATGGATGGATGGATGGATGGGTGGATGGATGGATGGATGGATGGATGGGTGGATGGGTGGATGGATGGGTGGATGGATGGGTGGATGGATGGATGGATGGGTGGATGGGTGGATGGATGGGTGGATGGATGGATGGATGGGTGGATGGATGGATGGATGGATGGATGGATGGGTGGATGGATGGATGGATGGATGGATGGATGGGTGGATGGATGGATGGATGGATGGATGGATGGATGGATGGGTGGGTGCTTGAACAGATCCTGGGTGTGCCCGTCCATGATCTTGAGTATTTTTGCTTCGGAGTACGTTGCGAAACACCACCCACTTTTAACACCTCTGTATCCTGATCCATCGGTGTAGTTGACCTTCAGGGCTCGAAATTTTCTGAATTAATTCGTTTATTTCTTGTGTGTTTTCCCTACAGGCCAGTTCCGGCATTCCCTGGTTAGTGTGACGTGTACTTTAGTTAGAGTTTGGTAGACTGTGTGGCTACACCGAATCCAGTCGGGCTCTGGGGAAATGGGCTTTCTGTCAATTATTGTCCGTAATGAATCTTCCGCACCCGCCATCCACGATTTATCCTTCCTTAATCTGGGCTTTTTTTCCCTAATATTTACGATGAACATTTCTAAATACCATCCCAGGCACACGCATGTCAAGTATGTCATCTGACTCTGTCAGCAGGCGAGTGATGTTGATTTTTACCTTGTAACTTCTGTTAAACCAATCGTTTCCATGAAGTAATTAGCAGAAGTATGACGCGATTTTCACTTGCAGTGGGCCACTGTTATTTGATATATGAAGACATACTTTTGCACTGAAGTCGCTTATTCTCTACTTTCAGAAACACCAGAAAAATGTCTTGTATTGCAGTAGAGAGTGGCATCAAATATACCGCCGTAATCTCTATCACAACA
Source organism: Achatina immaculata (assembly GCA_009760885.1). Classification (NCBI taxonomy): domain Eukaryota; kingdom Metazoa; phylum Mollusca; class Gastropoda; order Stylommatophora; family Achatinidae; genus Lissachatina; species Lissachatina immaculata. The sequence goes on along the minus strand of CM019696.1, from coordinate 46,098,774 downwards.
GAAGACAAACTGATTCAACGTGATACAATGTACATAAACAGAACCAGCAGGTGATATTCAACATTGCCAACTTTGTTACAACGAGCAAAGAACTGAGGAGCCTGCTGTTACAGTTGAGGACTCGTAATGTTTAATGTGCACATGATGACAATGAAAACATCGAACTGGTGATAAAGTGACCGAGCAGCATGTTGACAGATTAAAGCAGAATCACGGCGCCACTGAAGCAGAATCACGGCGCCATTGAAACAGGCTTCCCCTTACAAGGAGACTACTGGATTGATTGAATCCTCTTGTGGAGTACAGTTTCAACTTATATAAGTTTCTTCTTGTTGCTGGTGTTCTAACCATCACCTAATTTTCTGTATTATACACTAAGAAAATACAACAAGACACCCAGGCTTTCCACTCCACAAAATTAGTACGAATACAACAACTTGAACATAACTTGCCAGTCTTCCGACCAAAACAAACTGGTCAACAATGAGAATTTCCACAAAGCCGATTTGTTGTAGTTTATCATCAGACACACACATTTATTACAGAAATTCACAGCAACAAATGCCCGGCGTGAAATATCTACGCCACATGGGCAAGGAAAACCTTACAATGATTTATTCATACCAAAAACCATACTTACAGGCTTACCAAGGACTGCAGCCACACAGAAAAACAAACTAAACTAATTCTGACAACAAGACTCGCTCTACCCCATTCTCGTTCGCCCAACACGTCCATCCAGTTCAAAGTTCCACACATAGACTGCTTACGACCGGCTTTTTCACACGGACCTTTCTAACGACTTTTTGCACACGGGCCTTCCTAATGACGTAGTCTACGCAACACAATTTATTAGCGCTACACAATTAATCTCTGAACAGAATTGCTATTCTGTTACAAGATACAGCATGAAATACACAACACAGTTCCGGGCGGATAAATGCTGACACAGTAGTAGCTTCCGGCATAAGCAAAGAAAAAAAAACGTAACTTACACACTCAACCTATCTACGGTACATCCATAACTTACACACTCAACCTATCTACGGTACATCCATAACTTACACACTCAACCTATCTACGGTACATCCATAACTTACACACTCAACCTGTCTACGGTACATCCATAACTTACACACTCAACCTGTCTACGGTACATCTATAACTGACTATACGAGAACAACATCCATCTGCACGTTACGAAACTCAAAACTAAATTATCCACTCGCACAAGTTTTCTATCACACCAGTCCTCAAACTCACTGGAATCACGTGAAAAAACCAGTTATATTCCTCACAAATAAAAACCTAGGGCGAGTACTATGAAAAAAAAACTTTGTTAACTTAAATCAATTAATCTTAGGTTATTTACCTCTCATAGCAAATACTGCTACACTTCTTCAAAACAACAGTTAGAAGTTCTAGATTTCTGAGTAGTCTCAAATTCAGACTCAGCATATCCCAGGCACATTCAGGAGTGAAGAGCACTCACCAGAACGTTAACTATCAATCATCTCCATGTCCAGTGTGGAACTTTGCATCCCTAACAGCTCTCCTGTAGGCCTCTCGTTTGAAAGGAGGATGCCTTGCTGCTGATGCATCCATTTGCAGATTATCAACGATATCTTGCAGCCAATTTTGCCTTGCTCCTCGACTCTCTCTTTTTTCCATTATGTAAACTTCCAAAACGGTTTTCTCTAAATTCTCATGACGTTTAATGTGTCCAAAATATTTAAGTTTTCTCTGTTTATCCCTCTTAACTAGCCAACCTTCTTCAATATTAAGTGACAGGGCTACAGATGTAGTATAACCCACCGAATAAATGATGAAGAAAAAGACTACATGAACTCGTAAGAGTAGACCAGGAAAGTGTTTTCTTTTCAGCAAAGCTTTATTGTGTTCATTACATAACAAATACCATTGTGTGCACAATATTACACTTTTGTTTAGAGGTGCTGGTGAATCAGTGGTGCAGTTCTTGATCCAGCCATTTTCTCAGCAAAGAAGCGGTCGAACATCTCATTTTGTTCTACAGTGAAATGGTTTTTCCAGTCACCAACGACACCAGCTTTGAAGATAATGTCAGCTTTTTCAACATACTTTCGAAAGTCTTTTAGTTTTCCCTCTTTAATGAGGCTAGTTTTCATGTTGTTGAATTCTACTACTTTAGCAATATCCTCTGCCAGAGATTCTGGTTTTTCTAGGAAAGAGCAAAGTTCCTTAATCTTTGCCACAGGATCTTTCTTCATTTCCTCGAAAACATGAATGTAGACAGGACAATCGGGGTATTCTTTGATGAATGTGTCTGTGGCCAGGACATGATCAAACCATGATCCCCAGATTGGAAGTCCTGTCATCTGTAGGTGAAGGAATTCATCCCAGGTTCCATTGAAACGTAAACATTCCCGAGAAAATTTACGCTGAAGCCTGTACAAAGATACCATGACATCTTTTGGATTTCTTAGCAAATACACAATTTTAATTCTCTTGCTTACCGCTTGTGAAGGGATGCGGTTAATCTGATTGTGAAGACACAGGATTCTAGGAGATGTCATCTTGTCAAGAATTTCATGTATATCATCTCCCATCATAGTAAGCATTGCATTGCGAAAATATTGTGGAGTAAATATTGTAGTCTGATTTATGATCATATGCAGAAGCTCAAAAGCCCAATGGTTACCTGATCTTGGAAAGCCAACAATTAAAACATCATCATCCCGTATCTGTACTTGTCGTATAAGATCCAGATTTCTGCGCTCACCGAAGGAGTTAGAATATATAAAGTAGGCAGCGGCGTTCATGCTCTGGATTGTGTTACTCATACTCTCAGTGGCCTTTTCTTGTAATTTATCCTTTTACTGTACCTTTTTTACCGTAAAAGTAAAAGGAAAAAAACTAATTATGTCAGTCCGTAAGAATAATGAAGAGCAAAACCTTTATCTTAATGCAAATAAAAAGTCAATAGATGACAACCGACAAAACAAATAAGGCAGATTATATATATATATATATATCTGCCTTATTTGTTTATATATATATATATCTTATATCCTTCCCGTGCCGTTAAACGTCACATAGGGCTCGCAACGTAGTTCGCCAATTTTTCCTGTCTTCGGCGAGTCTTTCAACCTCATCAAAGAATTGTATGCCTTTTAATTTGGCCTCTCTTAATAATGTCCTCTTCAGAGTTTCACGCGGTCTGCCTCTTTTTCTTCGGCCTGTTGTGTTCCACTTGATAGCTTGTTTTGGGATTCTCTGATCATTTCTTCTCATCAAGTGACCAACATATGTCCATCTCCTTTTCCTGATCACTCATGAGACTGGTTGTTGTTCAGTCATCTGTCTTATCTCTGCATTGTTCTTGAATTCGTTCCACTTGATGCCAAGTATTTTCCTTAGGCATTTGTTTTCAGAAGAGTCTAATTTCTTTTCTATTTCTTTAGTTGTTTTCTAGCTTTCACATGCATAAATGAGGGTGGATATTACATTTCAATTGAATAGTCTTAACTTGGTTTTTGTGCTTATAACTTTTGAATTCTGTATATTCTCAAGATTCTTGAAGATTGATGCTGCTTTTGCAATTCTGATCCTAACTTCCTTTATAGTGTCACCATCCTGGTCTATGTAGCTGCCAAGGTATGCAAATTGATTTACTTCTTCAATATATGTCCCTTCTATGTGTATTTTTCCATTTTGATTGAGAGGAATTTTCATTATTTTTGTTTTGTCCTTGTTAATTTCAATTACTATTTTGCTAGCCAGTGAAGACAGGCTATCTGTTTTTTCTTGCATGGAATTCACATTATTACTGATAAGAGTTATGTCATCAGCAAAATCAAGATCTTCTAGTTGGGTCCCATGTACCCAGTCAATACCTGTGTTACATGTGCAGCATTTGTTCATTATGAAGTCTATTGTAATTCCTAAAAGAAAAGGAGACAGTATACATCCTTGTTTCACACCTGTTTCAATCTGGAACCATTCACTCATCCCTTCTTCTGTCTTGACTGCACAAACATATCCATTGTATAAGTCCTTAATGATGTTGACAATTTTAGATGGTATTCCATGTAGACATCAAATTCTCCATAATGAATCTCTGTGTATGCTATCAAATGCCTTTTTAAAATCTGTGAAGTTCAGTATTAATGGTTTCTGCTTTTCAATATGTTCTTCAAGTATTATTCTGAGAATATATATATATATATATATATATATATATATATACAATGAGGAAAAACTGGAAGAGGTGTGGTGTTTTGAATATCTTAGATCATTACTAACTAATAATGGAGATACAATTAGGGAAATTAAAAGGAAGACATCTATAGCTCTTCAGAAGGTAAAACAACTAAAGAAGCTGTGGAGAGGAAGAGACAGAGTTACAAAAATACGATTTTTAAGGGCATGCATCTTTCCCGTCGCAACATATGCCTGTGAGACCTGGACACTTAAGAAAACAGCTGAGAAACACATAAATGCCTTTGAATGTAAAAACTACAGAAGAGTTCTTCAAACATAATGGACATACACAAAAAAGAAAAAAAAAACATACCCATACTACAAGAATTTAATAGAGGATTAAACATAGAAAACGTAAATATTTTGGGCACATTAAACGTTATGAGAATTTTCCGCCTTGGAAGGGTACATAACAGGAAAAAAGAAACAGAGGAAGACCACGGCGATGATGGGTGCAGAATATCGTTGATAATCTGCGAATAGATGCACCAGCAGCAGGGCATCTTGTTTTAAACCGAGAGGCCTACAGGAGAGCTGTTAGGGAGGCAAAGTTCTGCACTACATGAAAATGACTGACTGACTGACTGTACCCGATGAAAGTAAGAAACTGACACAGTTAGGTGTTGTCATTCAGTATTTAGATAATGTTATATTTCAGTTATACGAACTTTTATAGTGATGGTAATAAATGCTATTGAAATTCAAATGAACGTGTTGTTATACTGTTTCGGAAGACTAAATCATTTCTAAATATATCCACACTTATTAATCTTTTCATGTGTTTAAGAGACCGATATGGCCTTTAATAGTATCTAATGTGTCTTGAGTAGTCTTCTAATCTATGTGTTAAGTCTATGTTTCTAGATACAGGAGAGTTCAATAGAAATATGAATGTTGATGATTACTAAACCCTCACAGTAAAAGATAAATGGAAGCCACAGACGTGGGGAAAAGTAACTTGAGCAATAGAAAAGTGTGAACACATCTTAGAAATAACAGAAATGCACCAAAAAAAAAATAAACTAAAGTAATTAGATATTCTTAAAAGGTCGCGTTAATTCATTTTCAGATAGGAAAAACAAAACTGAAGTTTATCTTGTACATACATTTTAAGAAGCACCAATGTGAATATTTGCGCAGGGAAATATAGACCTGTAATGATTTCATGCTTCACAATACAGCCTGTCGAATAGGCAAACCAGTCCTTCAATTTGCTGACCAGTTACTGTCACAGTGTACACACTGAATAAGGCTTGTGACAGCGGCGAACCTTGTAGCAGTCCTGGACAACTTGTTTCTGCTTCTGAAGACCATCTGCCACATCCGAGAGTCATCCTTTTCTGCAACATGGCTGCAGCCAGCGATCTAACGAATAGAGATTATACTTCAAGTCTCAGCAACATGTGAATGGGTCAAAATGTCCTTGTTATATTCATCTTCTAAGTGTGTTGCAGCTGCGTACAGGTATGTCTCCTCAGGTGTGTGAAATCCTTCTAAAGCATCAAAGACGTAGACCGCTGCGTTGAGCCATGTCTCATTTTATACTGATACCCTAGGAGTGTGTGGGAATGTGTGAGGAAAACCAAGGTTCCATGTGAATCCACAAGCAACGATCGTCTCTACAAGCTTACCAGTAGTGGCTTATGTCGTGACTGGCTTTGGCAACGGCAGAAGGTATCTGTGTAGCCACTCCTCTCTAATCTGACCACTCTGGATGTTTGAGCTGAACTCATTTGCTAGGTTATTCTTGTCGTCATCAGATAAGTGACCTATATCCTAGTATCGTACGCCATCACGACATGGGGCGGTGTTGTAAATCTCTTAAGCGTTGCAATATTAGTTTCTGTTATGATGTCGTATCCAGTACGACGTCCTCATACAACTCTGAGATCATTGTTTTGATCCTCAATCTTGCAACCTCGCCTTTCTGATCAGTTTGTAGTATGTAGTATGCGAGGAGGGCCTTTCCTTTGTTGTCGTCAAATTTCAGCCATGTCTGGTCTGTAACCTGATAATCAGGAATAGATCTACTTCGTGCAGCTCCGTTTAAATTTTGGTTGGATCGGGCAGAAGATTTCGTCCAACAGTTCTGCGGACTAACTAGCGACAATCTTGATGCGCAATGGACACTATTTACTCCAGGTTTCAGATACAACCTTCTGTCGTCGTCACACTCGACAGAAACTCCAGAGAGCTGAACCATTCATCGTCGACATGGAGGTCATCGCTCTCATAACAAAAAACTACAAAGACACGAATTCTGTGATTTACACAGATGGGTCTCCTCGGCACCATCAGAGGAACAACCTAGCATTGATCGGATGTTATGGTGGTAGAATAGCCCAGGAAACAGCGGTATCTTTACAATGACGACCAGAAGAAAGACTATGTAGGTCATGGTATTAACGAAGGCATTTATCTGCCAAGAATCACAGGATTACACCCGTGTCTGTGTACTGAGCGACTCAGTGAACATGATCCGAGAGATTTAAATGGAATCAGTGCACAGGCAATGGCTGGAGTCTTTGCAGAAATTAAAGATTCACAGTGTCACCTTCATTTAGTACCAGATCAGGCTGATATCCAGGGCAACGAGAAAGCTGATGGAGTGTTTGGTCAGATGATGGTCAACAAATGGATCTTGCTGACATTGGTCAGAGTGCTTGGAAGAATGGGGGACTTTGAGAGTGACAACTTGACATCACTGTGTCGGATGTGCGAGTTGGGAGTTAAGAATGGCATGGCACGGACTGAGGGTTAATCCCGGCGCTTGAGAGGAATAGTCACTCATCACCCAAGTGCCACACTTAGTCGCCGTAAGCTGAGGAATATACTGAGGAGAAGGTGGAAGCAACCATGGATGTGTCTGAGTGCAGTGATGATGATCCATCTACAGTATAACGTTAAAACTTAACATATTTCTAACATAAATGCACGCACAAATCATATGTTTCTTACCTGCTTCAAAGATTTCAGAGTCAATTGAGGGAGAAACTGGATTCTTTCAGGCTGTTCTCCATGAAATGAAGAACTATGCTTAGACCAGCCAGTTTATATACATATCAGGCCATACGTGGATCTCAATATTGCTGCCCACATTGTCACATCTGTTCTGACCCTCGTGTCAGTTTTTTTAATTATACTCCCGATTGTACTCTAATGATGTAAAAGGAACGTAAGCCGCTGAAATTCTCTAATCATTATCTTCTATCAGCTCCCAGAGAAGTGCCTTAATCTTTACTTAACTTATTTGTAAATTATTTTTTGTTTGTGATTTGCTCGGCGGTTTTAACCTTCTTGGAAAATTTAAACAATTCAGCCTTGCATCTCACATTTCCGCTAACATGTCACTTTCATTAGCAACTGCAAATACACTTTATTTACAAAGACACTGTATTTTATAGAAACAAATTATTGAGAACATGCAAGTACACAGAAAGATAAACAGCCACAGCCTACAAGAAGAAAATACTAACATTAATTTCAATCAGGAACTTGCCAATCATTCCAAAACACTCAGTGAAGTAGAGGAGATAGGTATAGATGAATTATGGAATTCTTACAGCACAGCCATAATCACAGCAGCAAAAGCAAGCGCTGGACTGAAAAATCCAAATAGAAAAGCATGGATATCAGATAAAACATGGAAGTATATACATGAAAGACGAGCAGTCAAATTAGACATGTTGAATGCAAAAACAGATCTCGGAAAAGATCTGGCGAAGGCAACATACAAAGAAATAGACAAGAAAGTAAAAAGTTCAGCTAGAAGGGATAAAAGAGAATACATAGACAATATGGCGAAAGAGGCAGAAAAAGCGGCAAAAACAGGAGACAGCAAAACTTTATATAACATACAAAAGAGGCTAACAGGTACTATTACATCTAAAGAAAGACCAATCCTTAGCAAAACTGGAACCCTATTAACATCAAATAAAGACCAAAAGCAAAGATGGGATGAACACTTCCAAGAAATACTTAATCGACCACACCCAAAAGAATTGTTAAACCTTGAAACTGACTTTCCAGCTCCACAACTAAATGTCAACCTAGATGAAATTAAATTGCATGATATTGAAACAGCAGTGAATTTAATGGCTAACAACAAAGCTGCAGGTCAATATGAAATAACAACCGAAATGCTAAAAGCTATCAATAGTGACAACATGAGACAACTACAGAGAATGTTTAACAAGATTTGGAAAGAAGAAAAGGTCCCTTCTAATTGGAAAAAGGAATCATTGTTAAAATACCCAAAAAAAGGGCAAGCTTAGTGACTGTAACAACTGGAGAGGATAAACCTTAATATCAATTGCGTCAAAAGTATTTTGCAAGGTCATTTTGAATAGACTTAAAGATATAGTGGTTACTGCAATGAGAGAAGAAAAAGCAGGATTTCGAAAAGGGAGAAGCTGTCTCGACCAGATCTTTACTCTCAGAATAATACTTGAAGAACATATTGAAAAGCAGAAACCATTAATACTGAATTTCATAGATTTTAAGAAGGCATTTGATACCATACACAGAGATTCATTATGGAGAATGTTATGTCTATATGGAATACCATCTAAAATTGTCAACATCATTAAGGACTTATACAATGGATATGTTTGTGCAGTCAAGACAGAAGAAGGGATGAGTGAATGGTTCCAGATTGAAACAGGTGTGAAACAAGGATGTATACTGTCTCCTTTACTTTTTTGGGATTATAATAGACTTCATAATGAAAGAATGCTGCGCAGGTAACACAGGTATTGACTGGGCATATGGGACCCAACTAGAAAATTTTGATTTTGCTGATGACATAACTCTTATCAGTAATAATGTGAATTCCATGCAAGAAAAAACAGATAGCCTGTCTTCACTGGCTAGCAAAATAGTAATTGAAATTAACAACGACAAAACAAAAATAATGAAAATTCCTCTCAATCAAAATGGAAAAATACACATAGAAGGGACAGATATTGAATAATCAATCAATTTGCACACCTTGGCAGCTACATAGACTAGGATGGTGACACTAGAAAGGAAGTTAGGATCAGAATTGCAAAAGCAGCCTCAATCTTCAAGAATCTTGAGAATATATGGAATTCAAAAAATTCAAAAATTCAAGTTAAGACTATTCAAATAAAATGTAATATCCACCCTCATTTATGCATGCGAAAGCTGGAAAACAACTAAAGAAATAGAAAAGAAATTAGAATCTTTTGAAAACAAATGCATAAGGAAAATACTCGGCATCAAGTGGAACGAATTCAAGAACAATGCAGAGATAAGACAGATGACTGAACAACAACCAGTCTCATGGGTGATCAGGAAAAGGAGATGGACATATGTTGGTCACTTGATGAGAAGAAATGATCAGAGAATCCCAAAACAAGCTATCAAGTCGAATACAACAGGCCAAAGAAAAAGAGGCAGACCACGTGAAACTCTGAAGAGGACAATGTTAAGAGAGGCCAAATTAGACATTGTTAAGAGAGGCCAAATTAACAGGCATAAGATCCCTTAATAAGATTGAAAGACTCGCCGAAAACAGGAAAAATTGGCGAACTACCTTGCGAGCCCTATGTCACGTTTAAAGCACGGGAAGGATATAAGATATAAGATAAGAATGAAATGAAAGTTGTAACTGACCGACGGCTTATAACACTAGGATACAGAAAGAAAACGGATTCGTAAGTTGTATATTTGGAGCTTAAATATAAGACCAAACAACAACAACAAAATCGTTCTCGAAAGACGATTTCTATCCAAGAATGGTGAGAAAATACATCACTTGATACATTCTTTTGCCCAATTAACCTTTCTCTAGTGTATAAAGAACAAATATGAATACACAGGTTAATAGTACAGTTTTTAATATGGGAAACACTGGGGAAAAAATGGAAATGAAAAATGGAAATAAGGAAAACTTATTTGAACCATGCACATATAACATGTTTGTGTGAAAGTTGCGTGCGCTTTCCCTGTTATGGGGTAGATCGAGAGAATTATTACTAAAGTTGTGTAAATCCTTTAGTGATTTTTTTATATGTATTACTTAGACCTGACTAAAGTGCCTGATATTCGTTACAGAGAAAAGCCTTTCATAATTAAATATGATATTATATTAATATCAGTATTTATTATTCCGGTCGGAAAAAAAGACCTTAGATGATCTGTTCTGTCCAAAGATATACGTGTATTATTATTATTATTATGATTATTATTATTAGTAGTATTTTCGCTTTAAGTTTGCTTTTTGTTAATAAGCCAAAATCCTACTTTACTTCTCTGTCTTGATAATTTTCCAAAATTAAAAACTCTTAAAAGAACGTAAATGTTATCCAGTCGTTTATTACAAACTTCTTTTCTTGGAAGGCTTTCCATACACGTAACTTCATATTCTTTCATAGGTTTAGAACAATGCAAAGCTAACAGGAGTGAGTCCATCCATCCGGGTCAGGCCAGCCACGTTTCAGCAGCCGTGTGGACACAGTTTCTGAACATACTCAGATGAGTTAGCTGTGTGACCAAGCCAGATGAGTTAGCTGTGTCACCAAGCCAGATGAGTTAGCTGTGTGACCAGGCCAGATGAGTTAGCTGTGTCACCAAGCCAGATGAGTTAGCTGTGTGACCAAGCCAGATGAGTTAGCTGTGTGACCAGGCCAGATGAGTTAGCTGTGTGACCAAGCCAGATGAGTTAGCTGTGTGACCAAGCCAGATGAGTTAGCTGTGTGACCAAGCCAGATGAGTTAGCTGTGTGACCAAGCCAGATGAGTAGGCTACAGCTTTTTCACTTCTCTCTCTCTCTCTGTCTCTCTCTCACTCTCTCTTTCCCCCCCCCCTCTCTCTCTCTCTCTCTCTGATGACAAACTGGCTGACGCTTGTCCAGTGTGGACTGACTCTTTCTAAATAGTCAGATTATCAGCTCAGTCGTAAAACAGATGAACTAGTTTAATATTTACTTTTTATTTATATAGCTGGATGTTTGTTACGTCATTATATCATCTTGTTTTCATCAACTTATGTTACTAAGCATTCTTTTATTCCGCTATAAAACTCTTTTTCATCTCCGTGATTTTCTAATTCTTCCGTCGTCCACGGTGCATCTCTGGTACTCTGGCTTAAATAGCTAGCCTTTCTCTACCGGGTACTGGTGCCCAAAGATCACAACTGGAACCCCCACCCCCACTCCCCCGGTAGCTGTACCCACCGAAGGATCTTCTACCCCATGTTCTGTCTCTCCAAGTCGTCGTCCAGCAAGGTTCCCCAGCTCAAATGTTAAGGAGTTTAATCATAAGTTTTACTCTCACTCTCTCTGTCTCCACCAACAAGTAATGATCACTCCGAAAATCAGATATTTTTGGTATCATGGAAAAATTGAAAGTCACCCTGGACTACATCATATAACAATGCGACACAGTACAGCATTTCATGAAATGAGCTATTTTCTGCAGTCCATCTTTTGTCAATAAATACTACGAAGAAAAAGTCTTGAAACGCTATTTCGAGCAGGTACTACTATATAGAAGCGAATCATGGTCACTAACAAAAACAACAAGAGCATCAGAAACAGCTGAAATGTGATTCCTACGAAGAATAATAAGAATACCATGCTCAGGCAGAATAAGACATGAAGAATGCCTAAACAAAGTCAATGGGGGAGACAGTCAAGATTTCTTGACCATATAGTGAGAAGAGGAGGGATAGAAAATGTCTGGACAACGGGAAAAATTAAAGGCAGAAAAGTGATAGGTAGACCAAAAGAGAATATCTTAGAATACTTGACAATATAGCATGCAACAGGCACAACAAAAGAACATACGAATATCATGAAAGCTGAAGAGACATCATCGACACCGCCTGCAGGGATGGTGTATGATGATGATGATGGTAATATTTACATAACAAATATTATTGCATGCAAAATATTACGCTTTGATTATAGATACCGGTGAATCCGTGACGCAGTTCTTGATGATTCAAGCCATTTTCTGAGCAAAAAAGCGATTGAACATCTCATTTTGTTCTACAGTAAAATGGTTCTTCCAGTCACCAACGACACCAGCTTTGAAGAAAATGTCAACTTTTTCAACAAATCTCTGAACAGTTTTCAGTTTTCCGTCTTTAATGAGGCTAGTTTTCATGTTGTTGAATTCTACTACTTTAGCAATCTCCTCTGCCTGAGATTCTGGTTTTTCTAGAAAGGAGCAGAGTTCCTTGATCTTTCCCACAGGATCTTTCTTCATTTCCTCGAAAACATGAATGTAGACAGGACAATCGGGGTGGTCTTTGATGAATGTGTCTGTGGCCAGGACATGATCAAACCATGAACCACAGAATGAAACCCCAGACATCTGTAGTTGCAAGAATTCATCCCATGTTCCATCGAAATGTAAAGGACTTTGAAGAAATTCAGACTGAAGCCTGTACAGAGAAACGAAGACATCTTTCGGATTTCTTAGCAAATACACAATTTTAATTCTCCTGCTTACCGCTTGTGAAGGGATGCGGTTAATCTGATTGTGAAGACACATGATTCTAGGAGATGTCATCTTGTCAAGAATTTCATGTATATGAAATTCCTATCGCAGAAATCTTTGCATTGTAAAAATATTGAGGAGTAAACTTTGGAGTCTGATTTATGATCATATGCAGAAGCTCAAAAGCCCAGTGGTTACCTGATCTTGGAATGCCAACAATTAAAACATCATCATCCCGTATCTGTAATTGTCGCATAATTCCAGATAGCTGAGCCTATCGAAGGAGCTGGAATAGTTAAAGTATGCGGCTTCGTTCATGCTCTGGATTGTGTTACTCATGGCCTTTTCTCGTAATTTACCCTTTTACTGTACCTGATGAAAGTAAGAAACTGACGCAGTTAGGTGTTGTTATTCGGTATTTAGTTGATGTTATAATGCAGTTATACGAGGTTTCATGGTGATGGTAACAAGTGCTATTGAAATTCAAATGAAACTATTGTTATATTATTTCGGGAGAATAAATCATTCATAAATATTTTCAAAATTTATTAATATTTTCAAACATTTAAGATACTGATATGCCCTTTCAGACTGCCTAACTTGTCCTGTGTCGTTTTCTTATCTGTGTGTTAATTCTTTGTTTCTAGACACAAGAGAGTTCAGTAGAAATATGAATGTTGATGATTACTAAACCCTCACAATAAAAGATAAATGGAAGCCACAGACGTGGGGAAAAATAACTTGAGAAAAAGAAAAGTGAAAACAACTTAGAAAGAACAGCACTGCAAAAAAAGTAAATCAAGCACTTTCTACTTCTTCTTCTTCTGCTTCAGCTTTCCGAGCCATTGAGATTCTTTGTTGCAGATAAAGTTCACCTCCATTCCTCTCTATTCCTAGTCTTCTCTCTCCGATTGGTGACACTAATTTCTTTTACATCCTTTTCTATGTTGTTTTTCCATCTCTGTCTTGGTCTACCAATTGCTCTTGTTTCCCTCATCTCTTGTGCATACATCATTTTCGTTTGTCTGTTCTCTTACATTTTGTCTACATACCACAGCTGGTGTCTGTTCAGTAAATGAAGTAGCTACACGTTCTTAAAATGTTGTAATAAGTCCTTGTCTGATAGGAAAAGCAAAACTGAAGTTTTTCTTGTACATACATACATTTTAAGAACCACCAATGTGAGTATCTTCACTGGAAAGTATAGACCTGCAATGATTTCCTGCTTCACAATACAGCGCGTCGAATGGCCATTCATTAGACACACATTATTTTTGCTGGGTTGACTAGATTGTTGAAACACTACACCAGGAAGTTATGCGATCAAATACGTTTTCCATGGACTAAGTGGTTTTGTCTCTGTTTTTTTTCTCTGTCAGCACACGAGAAAATCATTAGCGACTGACAATATCCATCCCTTTCCTTCAAGTTGTTGAGCAGTAACTGTGTACACACTGAATAAGGCTTGTGACAGCGGAGAACCTTGTAGCAGCCCGGGACAACTTGTTTCTGCTTCTGAAGACCATCTGCCACATCCGAGCGCCATCTTCTTCTGCAACATGGCTGCAGCCAGCGATATAACGAATAGGAATGATATCTCAAGTCTCAGCAACGTGTGAATGTGTCAGACGGGTCCTTGTTGTACTCTTCTCTTTGTGACATTCCGTGAAGGCGACCAGTCTTAAATTAATTTTAAGAAATTAGTGAAACACGATGACAGCCAGCTCCTGTTTGGACGTGAAGTGACTTCCGCTCGTGATGAGAGATCACGTGACTGAGTCCGAGCAGAACATTCAAATCCATTCAAGGACCGGGCGCCGAAGAGTCAGTTGGGTCAAGGCCGGTCGCTGCGAGACATTAAAAGACTTAATAAGAGACAAAGCACACTCTCAACACAGACACACAGAGAAAGACTGAGACAAGAGAAAATGATAGAAGAGGCAATCAAATTATTAAAACTGACAAAAACTCACTGCATCTACTGAGACTACAAGATGTGCTAGATAAACGCAGACAATACAGATACCAAGGTGCACTTTTAACATCATAGCTTGACACCATCACACAGTAAATAACCAAAACAATACCTGCGGAGAGAACAAAGCATGCAACCCTGCAGACAAATATGAGAGGTGATAGACGTAGCAGGTAGCAGACAGACGGAAATACAAAACATAGTATGTATTCTTTTAGAGAATGCTTCACAAAGTATACACTGAGGAGAGAACAGAAGCAGACATGCAAGGCAAAAACATGCAGTACACACAGCAACTTACTAACTCAGACAAACAAACACTGGACACACCACTAACACTATAAAACCTTACACAAGCAGTACAAACAAACACTGGACACACCACTAACACTAGAAAACCTTACACAAGCAGTATTAGAATTGAAAAAAAAAAGTCATCAGGACCAGACAGTCTCATAGCAGAATTCTACCAGCATACATCCCATACATTAGGTCCTCTCTTTCTTTACCGAAACTTTCCAGCTCAAAGAACTTCAACAGAGCATGAACGTATCATACATTACACTTATAACCAAAGACAACTCAGACAAAGCATAACTAAAAAACTACAGACCCACATCTCTGCTAAATGTAGACTACAAAATCCTTACAAAAGGCCTCACCCGCAAGCTAAAACCATTCATGCACAAACGTTTACACAAAGACCAACAATGTTGTGCAGAAAATAGAAACATAATCAACATACACATTTCAAACGAGCCATGATACACTACACACACGTGTCATACAGGACATACCAACAAAGCTACAAGCTCTCAGAATCAGCCACGTAGATCGCATCATCAAACTCCCATAACAGCACCCACTACCTCACTACTACATGGGACTCGGACTGTCTAACTTAGTTCCACCAAACAACTCACAGGCGCATCATTTTAGCACACTAACACCATTCTACAAGATTTGCAAAGAGATAATTCAAGGACATGAGACACCTATTCATAGCAAACCAGATCACACATACAAACATCTAGTTAGAAATCAAGCACCTCCACTACACTTCAGGATTAAGATAGAACGCAGACATCCCACCACAGACTACACTTCAGGATTAAGATAGAACGCAGACATCCCACCACAGACTACACTTCAGGATTAAGATAGAACGCAGACATCCCACCACAGACTACACTTCAGGATTAAGATAGAACGCAGACATCCCACCACAGACTACACTTCAGGATTAAGATAGAAAGCAGACATCCCACCACAGACTACACTTCAGGATTAAGATAGAACGCAGACATCCCACCACAGACTACACAGACACGTTAAAAAAATCCCCATCTTAGAAATATCACACCAGAAGACAGAGAAATCACATTCAGACTCATATACAACATGACACCCACCACACAGAGACATACACATAAAAACATGGCACCCACCACACAGAGACATACACATAAAAACATGGCACCCACCATACAGAGACATACACATAAAAACATGGCACCATGTCGTCTATGCAGGAGAAACATACAAGAAACAGAAGAACATTTGGTGTGAGCTTGGAGAAACAAATCTAGTTTTCATTTCTGCGCGATTAGTCCTGCCACATCTTTTCTTTTATCGTGACATTCAACAGAAGTGTTGGGTTAGTGCTGGTTTATATTATGTGTTGTGGAAGCGTGCAAGGTGTGCTGTCGATTCCTCCGACCAATCCCGACCCACACATGTATGACTGAGATAATAGAAATAGTACACGAATATAATATAATATAATATAATATAATATAATATAATATAATATAATTCCATTATAACATAATTGTTCTATATAAGATTTTGATGTTTAGTAATGTGAAAATGAAGGTTTATATGTGCACATAAAATATGTATTACTGAATTGTATATGCATGATGTATACGTTTTGTTACAATCAGAATCTTAATCATTTATTAAGTATGATAGTTTGAGATTTACGTATGGAACGATTGCGTTGTAACTCAAACTAACCCACATGCCTAGGATGGTTTTGTTATTAGTATTATTTTTATTATTTTTATATATTAGCAGTTATTCCATTGTTGGTACCTTTTGAAGGAACCAAAATATTGAAGGAAACTTGATTTGATTTTATTGATAAATACAAACTGATGATCCATCGATGATGAATCGTTATTTGTGTTTTTTTTCTTCTTCTTTAAGTATAATGTTATTTGGTTGATGTGTAGGAATGAAGAACAGATCCCAAGCCAGATGCAGTTGATTAAGAACGTATAAGAACATACAAATGTCAGTTTCCTGTACCGTTAACTTACAAAGAGTATAAATAATAAATAGAAAATACATAAGTTTTAATTTGTAATTCCTAGACTGACATAGTTAATGTCCGCAGGAAGCCTGGAAGATCGGAGGACTTGGAGGGAGGTGACTTGATTGTCTCGGATATACGAGCAGGAAGAGGTGACTTGATTGTCTCGGATATACGAGCTGGGAGAGGTGACTTGATTGTCTCGGATATACCAGCTGTGAGAGGTGACTTGATTGTCTCGGATATACCAGCTGGGAGAAGTGACATGTCTGTCTCGGATATAGCAGCTGGGAGAGGTGACTTGATTGTCTCGGATATACCAGCTGGGAGAAGTGACTTGTCTGTCTCGGATATACGAGCTGGGAGAGGTGACTTGATTGTCTCGGATATACGAGCAGGAAGAGGTGACTTGATTGTCTCGGATATACGAGCTGGGAGAGGTGACTTGACTGTCTCGGATATACCAGCTGGGAGAAGTGACTTGTCTGTCTCGGATATACCAGCTGGGAGAGGTGACTTGACTGTCTCGGATATACCAGCTGGTAGAGGTGACTTGACTGTTTTGGATGTACGAGCTGGTAGAGGTGACTTGACTGTCTCGGATGTACGAGCTGGGAGAGGTGACTTGACTGTCTCGGGTGGACGAGCTGAGAGAGGTTACTTGACTGTCTCGGATGGACGAGCTGAGAGAGGTTACTTGACTGTCTCGGATGTACGAGCTGAGAGAGGTTACTTGACTGTCTCGGATGGACGAGCTGGGAATGAAGAGCGGCAGGCAAGGAGTGAGCGGTGGCCCCAGCACGTGAGAGGAACAGTCAGTCAACGCCGACCTGGCACACTTAACCGCTGTAGGTTGAGGAACATTGCGAGGATGAGAAAGGTGCACCCATGGACGTGTCTGGAGTTCAGTGATGATGATCCATCTACATCATGACATAACAACATAACAGAGCAACTTAGCATAACATAGTCACATATTTCTAACATAATAACATCCATAAATCGTATGTTCCTTACCTACCTCAAAGAGTAATTTCAGAGCCACTTAGGGGGAGAAAATGGATTATTTCAGACTGTTCCCCTCGAAGTGAAGGACTATGCTTAGACCAGCCAGTTAAAATACAGGTCCTGAGGTATGTGATTCTTAACATTTCTGGCCGCTTTGTCACATCTGGTCTGAGGCACTTATTAGTTGTTTAATTATACTCTCGATTTTATTTTACTTAAGTGTTTTTACATGTAAAATAACGCTGAAATTCTGTAATCATTATCTTGTATCATCTCACAGGGAAGTGCCATAATCATTACTGAACGTATTCGTAAATTAAATTTATGTGTGATATATATATATATATATCTGAACCTTAAGTGCCCAGGGCCTGTCTTTCGCCTTTTTTCTGCTCTTGCCCAGGTGAGCCCTCTATTGCTCAACATCCTTTCTGTTGTTCTTCTCCATGTCTCTTTTGGTCTACCCTTACTTCTGCTCCCCTGTGGTGTCCATCTTATCTTTTGTTTAGGTTCCAGGAGGTCTGCAGTCGGGCTGGGGACTTCCAGTGGCTGGCTTTCATCCACAACCTTCATGGGCTCAGTTTCCTGATAAGCATTTCTCCTTCCACCTGCATTTGCTTTTTCCCTTGCTTCTGTTTCTGTAGCAGTCTGATAGTTTTTTACCAGATAGGGTTGCTGGCCCTATGCTGAACCCTCCTTAGTCGCCTTTTACGATCATGCATGGTAGGGTACAGTGGTCCTATTCTTTGCAGATCCCGGGTACCACACGGGGGATATATATATATATATATATATATATATATTTTTGTTCGGCGGTTTTAACGTTTTTGAATATTAAAAGAATTTAGTCTGGCATCCCACATTTCAGCTGAATCGTTACTTCCATTAGTGAAATGTATACAAACCTGCTTACCAAGATACTGCGTTCCTTAAAAACACTTTTCACGAAATGGAATGATGTAGAAGTTATAGACAATTAAGCTATTTGACTGACAGACTGCTTACATCGGTGACAATACAAAAAGAATATACTTTAATTACTCATATAATTCTAGCACAAATATAAGACTCAACAATAACAACAACAACAACTATAACAAAGAATGGTTCTTACTTACTCCAAATAGTGATTTCCAGGTCATACAGGGGAGAGAGTGCAGTCAATGGGATTACACTGGGGATTTTTTAAAACAGTAATTAAGTATTCTTAAGTGTGTGAAAGAAATATGAGCTAATGTAATATGGATATACAGAGTAATTGTATGTTTTTATTAGTGGACAGAACTGAGTATAAAATGAAGAAATACTGGCAAAATGTAAATGACGAGAAACTGAATAATAATTACAATCATACACTAAACAATTTTGTGTGTACGTTGCGTGCGCTCTCCTCTTTAAATGGGGCAGATCGACAGAGTTATTACAAAAGTGCGAATGCTTCAGTGTTTTTCATGTGCATTACTTAAACCTGGACTAAATTCCCTGAAACTTGTTACCGAGGGAATCCTTGACATGTTTAAAATTCACGTTACATCGTACGACGTGTCCCTTCCAGAACGTTCTCCCTCTCACTCCCTCCCTGAAAACAATAAGGTCTTGCTCAGGTCAACCAGCATCTCGCAGTGACATATTCAGACTTCCAGTGAAGTCCTGAGTCCATTTGAAACAAGGTCGACCAGCATCTCGCAGTGACATATTCAGACTTCCAGAGATGTCCTGAGTCCACTTGAAGCAAGGTCGACCAGCATCTCGCAGTGACATATTCAGACTTCCAGAGATGTCCTGAGTCCACTTGAAGCAAGGTCGACTAGCATCTCGCAGTGACATATTCAGACTTCCAGTGATGTTCTGAGTCCACTTAAAGCAAGGTCGACTAGCATCTCGCAGTGACATATTCAGACTTCCAGTGATGTGCTGAGTCCACTTAAAGCAAGGTCGACCAACATCTCGCAGTGACATATTCAGACTTCCAGTGATGTCCTGAGTCCACTTGAAGCAAGGTCGACCAGCATCTCGCTGTGACATATTCAGACTTCCATTGATGTTCTGAGTCCACTTGAAGCAAGGTCGACCAGCATCTCGCAGTGACATATTCAGACTTTCAGTGATGTCCCGAGTCCACTTAAAGCAAGGTCGACTCTTTTCCATTTTGCTAGGCACTATGTCTTCTGCTATCAACCTCTCCAAACCATTGTGTCTCTCGATGTGGCTGAAGTATCTGAGCTTTGCAGTTTTGACGGTGCTTACAAGCCAGTTTTCTACGACACCTCATAACATCAATATCTCTTTATTCGACTTTCTTTCTATCCAGGATACACTAAGTGCCCTTCTATAACATTTCATTTCAAATGCTGTTATTTTCTTTTCTAGTGGTTTGTTAAGTGTCCACTTTTCCATCCTTACGTTACCATTGGGAATATGTAAGCTCTTAGTAAACGTGAATGTTTTTTGTTGATGCCTTGCCTCATTTGCACTAGTTTCTGTGATGCAACAGCTAGTCTCCTTTTGATTTCCAATGTGCAGTCACCGCTGCTGGATTTGCATTAGTGTCATCATTCATTATAGAAACAAAAGAGCTTTGATGATTTATTCTGCTCAGAGAGATACTTGCATTGTTGTTAATTCCGCTTTGAAGCTGTTTTATTCAGTCCCGCTTTTCTTTCCCGTCCTGTATAATTATAAAATGTGAATGTTGATCAATGCGTTTACTGCAGTCTGTTTTCTTTGAGGGGTTTCTATACTCATAACTACTTGTTCAGTCCTTCGTGTTTTTATAACAGTGCAGAACTATCTCGTGTGGGTCCATCCATCAAGATCAGGTGATCCTCGTGCTTACAGTCACATGGGCGCAGTTTATGAACACGCTCAGAAGAGTTGGCTGTGCGGCCACACGAGATCTCTTTCTTTCTCTCTCTGTCTCCTTCTCTTCCTCTTTCTCTCTCTTTTTTTCTCTCTCTCTCTCTCTTTCTCCCCTTCCTCTCTCTCTTTCACTCTCTCTTTCTCTCTATCCGTCCCCTCCTTTCTCTCTTTCTCTCTCTCTCTCTTGTACTCTCTCTCCCTCTGTCTCCTTCCCTTCCTCACTATCTCTCTTTCTCTCTCTCTTGCTTTCTTTCTTTCTCTCTCTCTCTCTCTCGCTTTCTTTCTCTCTCTCTTTCTTTCGCGCTCTTTTTCTCCCTCTCTTCTCTCTCTTTTTCTCTCTTTCTCTCTCTCATTTCCTACCTCCATATCTCTCTTTCTCTCTCTTCCTCTTTTTCTCCTCTCTCTCTCTCTCTATCTGATGAGGAACTGACTGACCCCTGATACGGCTGGTTGTAGTGTCCTACATGGACAGATTTCTGTTAAATTAGCTAATTGATAATGTTGGTCCTAAAGCAGATGAGTTAAAGTAAACTATTTCGTTAGCGTATCCTCCTTTGATGGACAAGCGGACAGCGAGACAGAAGCGAGGTTGCAACAGGAAAACAAAAATTATTGTGTCTTGTCTTGTCTCTCCACCTTCCTCTATTCTTTGTTGGGGGAACAAATAGACATCTTCTTGGGACTCGGCGGTTAGTTTCATGTAATAAACTTTCTGTAACTTCCCCCTCCATCTCTTGAGTGGGCGGCCTCTTCGTTTCCTACAATTGTTAGTGTGAATGTTTTCTGTGGTATACTATCTGGTGGTAGTCATATAGGGAGGCCAAACCATTTGACTTGTTGTTTCTGTGGTATACTGTCTGATGGTAGTCACGTAACGAGGGCAAACCATTTGAGTTGTCGTTTCTGTGGTATACTGTCTGATGGTAGTCATGTAGCGAGGTCAAACCATTTGACTTGTTGTTTCTGTGGTATACTGTCTGATGGTAGTCATGTAGCGAGGTCAAACAATTTAACTTATTGTTTCTGTGGTATACTGTCTGATGGTAGTCATGTAGCGAGGTCAAACATTTTTTTAACTTATTGTTTCTGTGGTATACTGTCTGATGGTAGTCATGTAGCGAGGTCAAACCATTTGACTTGTTGTTTCTGTGGTATACTGTCTGATGGTAGTCATGCAACGTGGCAAAACTATTGACTTGCTTCTGGGTGCAGTGTATTTCAAGTGTTACTCCAGCCTTTGCTCGAAGGTATAATTCTTTTATTTGGTCTCTTCTTTTTTATTTAGTATTCTCCATAAACGTCTCTTTTCTGTTGTTATGATTTTCTTTTTTTTGTTTGTTTTGGCTGTTATCGTACACCTTTGACATTGATAGCGTAGAGACTGGGTGAATTTTTTTGTTTACTGTTTCTTTCAGCTGTGATGTTTTTGTTTTAGGGTATAGGTGTTATTTATTTAATGACCTGATTTGCTTTATTCTGTCTATTCTTAATATGACAATCTATTTCTCATGAGGATGATACTGTCTAGGTATTTGACGTGCTTCACTTGTTTCAAGACTGAATGTCCAGGAATATTTTTTTTTTGTTTATTCTCTGGGTAAAGGGCACAACTTCCGTTTTATTTTTCTTTTGTTTTCAGAACTGATTATCATAATGTGGTTTTTACACGCCAATGGATACTAAGTTATCCATGTTCTACTGTAGGTTTTTCCCTGATGTAGCTATAACTGCTTCGGTGTCAGCATGACTCCATTTATCTTAGACAAAAGTAGAAACGCTGTGTGTTGTTTTTTTTTTTTTGCAGAAATGAAGGTGGCGTGCCAAACTCCCTCCCCTCCCAAACCTGAATCATCCAACTGTTCAGATAATGAATGAATGGATAAATAATCATTATATTTAAAGGGTAAAGAACTGGGCACGCATGCCTGTCTTACATTCTGCCCTTCATCGCTCCATCTTTCATTCTTCCCACACACTCGATTTATTACAAGTATGCAAATTACATTATGAAAAAAACATCAAAAGAGTGTAAGATTAAGCTATTAAATTCAAAGTAAAAGAGAAGAAGTAATTAACCTAATAAAATAGCTCTCACACACGCATACACGCAAACACATCCATAAACAAAAATACATTTTCAGTACAGATCTTCTAACATATGTTTTTTTAAACAAACATTAAAATAATTTCTAACAATATCTAACAAATTACTTTTCCAACTATGTCATTTTAGTACTTGGTGGCTGGCAAGTCATGGGTTGAGAGATTGCTGGTTATTCTATGGAGGCATATAATTACAAGTAAGTAAATAATGAAAAAAGTTTTGAGTTAAAGCATAAAGTATTACTAACGTATTTTAAATGGTAGGGGACGGTGTTCCAGAGCTGTACTGCAGAGTATGCAAGCATATAGATAGAGTGAATGAGACATCTGACAAGAACAGTACCTGTACCAATACTTGACTTTCCATCAAATTATTATATGCCGTGCCTGATGGCATTGACTGTCATGCCTCTCCATCTTGCACGATCATTGGTGTTTCCGATCACTTCCAAAAATATTGTTTTTCTGTCATGCCACTTGGTTAGTCCGCTCACATCCAGTTTTCCCTTGAACTTTCCAGGCATTACTAAGTTCTCTAGCTTCTGCCTTCTAGTGACATGTCCAAGTTGTCAAGCTTCTGCCTTCTCGTGGCATGTCCAAGTTCTCTAGCTTCTATCTTCTAGTGACATGTCCAAGTTCTCTAGCTTCTATCTTCTAGTGACATGTCCAAGTTCTCTAGCTTCTATCTTCTAGTGACATGTCCAAGTTGTCAAGATTCTGCCTTCTAGTGACATGTCCAAGTTCCCTAGCTTCTACCTTCTCATAAAATGTCCAAGTTCTCTGTCTTCTCATATCATGTCTAAGTTCTCTAGCTTCTGTCTTCTCATGACATGTCCAAGTTCTCTAGCTTCTATCTTCTCATGACATGTCCAAAGTTCTGTAGCTTTTATCTTTTCATGACATGTCCAAAGTTCTGTAGCTTCTATCTTCTCATGATATTTTAACTAGTTTTCGCTGCTCTGACTTTTTCATAAGAACATATTCGGTTGTTTTTCTGTACGTCCATGTTACTAACTGAATTTTGCCCCAAAACTTCGTGTCTTTCGCTTCCAGTATCTTTTGTTATTTTTTTTTTAATTTCATTTTTTGAATTTGTTAATATATTCTTCCAGGGATAAAGAAGACATTTATCATCAATTGTTAAGTGAGATGCACTGAGGGAAGCAGTGGATAAGACGAATAAAGATGGCTTGAAACGTCCTTTTAATGCATAGTGTAAAATGTTCTTTCAGCGTATTTTGTAAAATGTCCTTTCAGTGCACAGTGTAAAATATCCTTTCATGCATAGTGTAAAATGTTCTTTTAGTGCGTAGTGTAAAATGTTCTTTCAGTGCATAGTGTAAAATATCCTTTCATGCATAGTGTAAAATGTCCTTTCAGTGCACAGTGTAAAATATCCTTTCATGCATAGTGTAAAATGTTCTTTTAGTGCATAGTGTAACATATTCTTTCAGTGCATAGTGTAAAATGTCCTTTCAGTGCATAGTGTAAAAGGCACTTCTGTGCAAGGCGTAACCTGGCATAACATGTGGAAACGATACCTTTTCTTATCGTAATATTATGTTATATTTAACAAATCATCATCAGAAAATCTGTCATTTAGAAACTGATGTTGATACAGAAGATGACATATTAGTTTTCCTTGTTACAGAGTTACAGAAGACACTATAGCTCTGCGCTGGTAACAAGGAGTCATGTAAAAACTGACGTGAAAAAGGAAAGAGTTAGATAATTATTGCCTCACTTACCACCTATCTCCCGATTTGTTTCATTATTCAACTGCTAGATTTCCAGAAACATGAGTCTTGTTTAGACACAGTGGTTTGGAGAGGTTTTTATTAGAAGGCATAGTGCCCGACAGAAGAGAAAATGGACAACCCCGCCACAGCTGGACTCAGGACATCACGGGGAGGCCGAATGTGTTGCTGCGAAATGCTGCTCAGTGTGCGCAAGATCACACTGAGTACAGACAGGCTGTGAAAGTGACAGCGTTTAGGAAAGGATACGTCACGTGAAGAAGAAAAAGGAAAAGAAGAAGAAGAAACAGAAAAAGAAGAAGATACAATCTCACATTCTGCATATCTGCTAGCATCACTTCTACTTCATGGCGTAAACAAATCTGTTTAACAAAATAGACTATCGATAAATGTTGTAGATGACGTGCAGTTTTGAGTCAATTAATTCAGCACTGAAACTCAAAGACTACTTAACCGTAGTGGAGATTCTGAATGTAAGAGTTATCATTATGCGCACATCTCTGATACAAATTCGTTACAAGCAATAAGATATTTCATACCTCAGTCACCAGTTTTCAGATCAGAGAGGAGATAAACTGGATTTTTTTCACAACCTTTTTCTGTATAACATGATGGACTTCTTAAAACGAATCCTTAAATATATATATATATATATATATATATATATATATATATATATATATAACTATTAATAAATATATAACTATACCAACTATTTATATATATGGTATATATATATATATATATATATATATATATATATATATATATATATATATACATGTACATTAGCATGCGTTTTTCTTGCCCGTATGATATGTCTGCGACAATAACACCAGAGCCCGTATCAGTTGTCCAGTGACAATGAATTCTTCTTTGAACGCATTTTCTGTCTATATCTGCAACCAACTACAGAACTGTTGCCCTGATTAGTCATGCCAGTAAAATTCTGTTAAAAATCATAGTGGGTAGACTTCGAAAGAAAATAGAAGAAGAAGTCAATATGGTCCAAGCTGGTTTCAGGCAAGGAAGAGGATCAAGAGATCATATATTCAATCTAAGATTAATAATAGAGAAATGCAGAGAGTTTAATGTGAATCTATATTTAGCCTTTATAGACTACTCAAAGGCATTTGATTGTGTACAACACCAGAAACTTTGGGAAATAATGGAAAAAATGGGATTTCCAACACATTTGATACAATTAATATCACTGCTGTATCTAGACCAACAAGCAGCAGTAAGAATAAATGGTGAAACAACAACTTGGTTTGACATAAAACAAGGGGTCCGTCAGGGGTGCATATTGTCACCCTACTTATTTAACTTGTATACTGAAAATATAATGAGGAATGTTAGAGAAGATGTAGACAAAGAATATTACGATGCCATAACAGTTGGAGGTTATGAAATACCAGAGATTAGATATGCTGATGACACAGTATTGCTGTCCACAACACAAAAAGGAATGGAAAAACTAATTATGTCAATCCGCAAGAACAGCGAAGAGCAGAACCTCTATCTTAATGCAAAGAAAACTAAATTGATGACAACTGACAAAACAAACAAGGCAACTGAAATATGTATCAATGAGGAAAAACTGGAAGAAGTGGAGAGTTTTGAATATCTTGGATCGCTACTAACTAATAATGGAGATACAATGAGGGAAATTAAAAGGAGGACATCTATCGCTCTTCAGAAAGTAAAACAAATAAAGAATCTGTGGAGAGGAGCAGACAGAACCACAAAAATAAGATTTTTAAGGGCATGCATCTTTCCCATAGCAACATATGTCTGTGAGACCTGGACACTTAACAAAACAGCTGAGAAAAACATAAATGCCTTTGAATGTAAATGCTACAGAAGAGTTCTCCAAATATCGTGGACGCAAAAAAGAACAAATATATCTATACTACAAGAGCTTAATATTGAAGAAGGCTGGCTTGTGAAGAGGATTAAAGAGAGAAAACTGAAATATTTTGGACACATTAAACGTCATGATAATTTAGAGAAGACCGTATTGGAAGGATATATAATGGGAAAAAGAAAAAGAGGAAGACCAAGACGAAGATGGCTGCAAGACATCGTTGACGATCTGGAAATGGATGCAACAACAGCAGGCCATCTTGCTCACAACCGAGAGGCCTACAGGAGTGCTGTTTGGGAGGCAAAGTTCCGCAAGGGACATGCAAATGAATGAATGAATCTGCAACCCGGTCTCTTGGATCAATTTCAGTGGGGTTTTTTTTTGTAGTTCATGTGTTTTAGACACATTAAACGTCATGATAATCTAGAGAAGACCGTCTTGGAAGGGTACTTAATGGGGAAAAAGAAAGAGAAGAAGACCAAGGCAAACATGGCCAAGACATTGTTGATGATCTGCAAATAGATGCATCAGCAGCGGGGCATAGTGCTTACAACCTAGAGACCTACATGAGAGCTGTCAGGTAGGATAAGTTCCGAAAGGGACATGCAAATGACTGACTGAGTTAGAGTATATTGTAAAATATTCGTTCTTTTTATATACATGTACATTAGCATGCGTTTTTCTTGCCCGTATGATATGTCTGCGACAATAACACCAGAGCCCGTATCAGTTGTCCAGTGACAATGAATTCTTCTTTGAACGCATTTTCTGTCTATATCTGCAACCAACTACAGAACTGTTGCCCTGATTAGTCATGCCAGTAAAATTCTGTTAAAAATCATAGTGGGTAGACTTCGAAAGAAAATAGAAGAAGAAGTCAATATGGTCCAAGCTGGTTTCAGGCAAGGAAGAGGATCAAGAGATCATATATTCAATCTAAGATTAATAATAGAGAAATGCAGAGAGTTTAATGTGAATCTATATTTAGCCTTTATAGACTACTCAAAGGCATTTGATTGTGTACAACACCAGAAACTTTGGGAAATAATGGAAAAAATGGGATTTCCAACACATTTGATACAATTAATATCACTGCTGTATCTAGACCAACAAGCAGCAGTAAGAATAAATGGTGAAACAACAACTTGGTTTGACATAAAACAAGGGGTCCGTCAGGGGTGCATATTGTCACCCTACTTATTTAACTTGTATACTGAAAATATAATGAGGAATGTTAGAGAAGATGTAGACAAAGAATATTACGATGCCATAACAGTTGGAGGTTATGAAATACCAGAGATTAGATATGCTGATGACACAGTATTGCTGTCCACAACACAAAAAGGAATGGAAAAACTAATTATGTCAATCCGCAAGAACAGCGAAGAGCAGAACCTCTATCTTAATGCAAAGAAAACTAAATTGATGACAACTGACAAAACAAACAAGGCAACTGAAATATGTATCAATGAGGAAAAACTGGAAGAAGTGGAGAGTTTTGAATATCTTGGATCGCTACTAACTAATAATGGAGATACAATGAGGGAAATTAAAAGGAGGACATCTATCGCTCTTCAGAAAGTAAAACAAATAAAGAATCTGTGGAGAGGAGCAGACAGAACCACAAAAATAAGATTTTTAAGGGCATGCATCTTTCCCATAGCAACATATGTCTGTGAGACCTGGACACTTAACAAAACAGCTGAGAAAAACATAAATGCCTTTGAATGTAAATGCTACAGAAGAGTTCTCCAAATATCGTGGACGCAAAAAAGAACAAATATATCTATACTACAAGAGCTTAATATTGAAGAAGGCTGGCTTGTGAAGAGGATTAAAGAGAGAAAACTTAAATATTTTGGACACATTAAACGTCATGATAATTTAGAGAAGACCGTATTGGAAGGATATATAATGGGAAAAAGAAAAAGAGGAAGACCAAGACGAAGATGGCTGCAAGACATCGTTGACGATCTGGAAAAGGATGCAACAACAGCAGGCCATCTTGCTCACAACCGAGAGGCCTACAGGAGTGCTGTTTGGGAGGCAAAGTTCCGCAAGGGACATGCAAATGAATGAATGAATCTGCAACCCGGTCTCTTGGATCAATTTCAGTGGGGTTTTTTTTTTGTAGTTCATGTGTTTTGGACACATTAAACGTCATGATAATCTAGAGAAGACCGTCTTGGAAGGGTACTTAATGGGGAAAAAGAAAGAGAAGAAGACCAAGGCAAACATGGCCAAGACATTGTTGATGATCTGCAAATAGATGCATCAGCAGCAGGGCATCGTGCTTACAACCTAGAGACCTACATGAGAGCTGTCAGGTAGGATAAGTTCCGAAAGGGACATGCAAATGACTGACTGAGTTTGAGTATATTGTAAAATATTCGTTCTTTTTGTATAGTGTATATTGCGCATTGTTTAAAATGTTCGAATTTTCACAGTGCAAATTGTTTTTTTTCTTTTTTATTCTCACTATGTTCCGTGGAGTTTGCGTGTTGTACGAGTGTAAAGTGTTATAAGGGTGTGAAGTGTTGTAAGGGTGTGAAGTGTTGTACGTGTGTAAAGTGTTATAAAGGTATGAAGTGTTATAGGGGTGTGAAGTGATATAAGGGTGTGAAGTGTTATGGGGTGCGAAGTGTTATAAGGGTGTGAAGTGTTATAAGAGTGTGAAGTGTTATGGGGTGCGAAGTGTTATAAGGGTGTGAAGTGTTATGGGGTGCGAAGTGTTATAAGGGTGTGAAGTGTTATAAGGGTGTGAAGTGTTAAATGGGTGTGAAGTGTTATAGCGGTGTGGAGTGTTATAAGGGTGTGAAGTGTTATAGGGGTGTGAAGTGTTATAGGGGTGTAAAGTGCTTTAGGGGTGTAAAGTGCTATACGGGTGTGAACTGTTATACAGGTGTGAAGTGTTATACGTGTGTGAAGTGTTGCATTGGAGTGAAGTGTTGTAGGGGTCTGAAGTGCTGTAGGGGTATAAGAATTGTAGGTGTATGAAGTGTTATAAGGTTGTGAAGCGCAATAGGGGTCTGAGGTGTTGTGGGGGTATGAAGTGTTGCAGGGATGTGAAGTGTTGCAGGGGTGTGAAGTGTTGTACTCGTGTGAAGTGTTGTACTCGTGTGAAGTGTTCTAGGGGTGTGCAGTGTTTTACGAGTGTGAAGTGCTATACGAGTGTGAAGTGTTATATTAGTATGAAGTGTTATACTAGTGTGAAGTGTTATACGAGAGTGAAGTGTTAGACTAGTGTGAAGTCTTATACGGATGTGAACTGTTATATGAGTGTGAAGTGTTATACGGGTCAAGTGTTAGAGGGGTGTGAAGTGTTGTAAGGGTGAGAAGTGTTGTAAGGGTGAGAAGTGTTGTAAGGGTGTGAAGTGTTGTAAGGGTGTGAAGTGTTGTAAGGGTGTGAAGTGTTGTAAGGGTGAGAAGTGTTGAAGGGGTGTGGTGCATTGTGGGGGTATGAAGTGTTATACGGATGTGAAGTGTTGTAGTGGCCTGAAGTGTTATAGGGATATGAAGTGTTAAACCAATGTGAAGTCTTGTAGGGGTATGGAGTGTTGTAGGGGTATGAAGTGTTATGTCAATATGAAGTGTTGTAAGGGTATGAAGATTTGTAAGGGTGGATGAAGTGTCATACCCATGTGAAGTGTTGTAGGGGTATGAAGTTTTGTTGGGTTATGAAGTGTTATAGGGGTCTGAAGTGTTGAAGGCTATGAAGTGTTGTAGGGGTATGAAGTGCTATACCACTGTGAAAATTTGTAGAGGTATGAAGTGTTATATGAGTGTGAAAGGTTATAGAGGTATGAAGTTTTGTAAGGGTATGAAGTGATATACCAATATGAAGTGTTGTAGGGATCTGAATAGTTGTAGGAGTATGAAGTATTGTAGGGTTATGAAGTGTTGTAGGGGTATGAAGTGTTGTTAGGGTATGAAGTGTTTTAGGGGTCTGAAGTGTTATAGTGGTATGAAGTATTATAACAATGTGAACTGTTGTAGGGGAATGAAGTGTTGTAGGGATATGAAGTGTTATACAAATGTGAAATGTTGTAGGGGTATGAAGTGTTGTAGAGGTATGAAGTTGTATATCAAAATGAAATGTTGTTGGAATCTCAAGTGTTGTAGGTCTATGAAGTGTTGTAGGGTTGTGAAGTGTTATATAAATGTGAAATGTTGTAGGGGTATGTAACGGTGTTGGGGTATGAATTATCAGTGTGAAGGGTTGTAATGATCTGAAATGTTGTAGGAGTATGATGTATTGTAGAGGTATCTTCTTCTTCTTCTTCGTTCACTTCTACCACCAAAAACTGCACTGTGATCCTACTGAATTCACGCCTGTGGTCCTCGTTAGGTCCCATGGTCCCCTGTGTGGTCCAAAATAGACCACACGAGATCCACGAAAGGACCACAAGGGGTTCAGAGTATCACAGTGCTTTAGCCTGTATTCTTGGTGGGTCTCGGAAGCGGGATTGCGTGACACCGTGGTTTTCATTGCACCAGTTTAGTCTAGGGTTGGACTTTCTCACCGGAAGACCTCGACGTGTTTAGGATATCAGTGCATCCCCGCTGGGTGAGAGGCGATAGCGCACCCAGGCCAGAGTTGGACTTTCTCACCGGAAAACCTCAGCGTGATTAGGATACGCAGACATCCCCGCCGGGTGAGAGGTGGTTGCCTATCTAGACTTCCCTGGTCCAGTGTCTCCGACTTCAGCATTTTGCGGTCGTGGCCGCTACCTTTCCTAGTTGTGACCAGGATGGAGCTTTTGTCCAGGAGGACGAATCCTCGCCACTAGTGACTTCTACCCCTGGGTTGAGCCGGTTTAGGCATTCCCAGTATGGGTGTGTTTGGGACGGGACCGACCTCTAGGGCAGAGGTACTGTGACATGCATAGCCTTCAAGATTCACCCCTGGTATGAGCCGGTTTAGGCAAAATTCACCAGTATGGGTGTTTATCAGGCGTTACCGACCTCTAGAGCGGAGGTGGCATGACATGTCTAGCCATCGAGTTCCACCCCTGGTGTGTGCCGGTTTAGGCATATTTCACCAGTGTATGTGTATTTCGGACATGGCCGGCCTCTAGAGCAGAGGTGCCGTGGTATAGCTCTCGTAGCGATACTACTGGACATACCAGTTAAACTTCACTTTCCACCACCTTTTCCCATCGGCTCCGCACAGCAACCTTTATTTCTTTTCCGCATTTACTTCCTTAACCGGGAGGAGCTTCACTCCACGCACGGCATTTGAGGAGTCTCGCCAGCAGTGTCTTAACCTCTGGGACAAGCCGGTTCATGCATTTCACCCGATATGACTGCACTCAGGACGTGGCCGACCTCCAAACCAGAGGTGCCGTGATTTGACTGTTTGCTTCGCTTTATCCTTTCAACCACCTTTTCCGCAGTGATGCTGCGCGGCAACCTCATTTGCAAATTTCTTCATTGGCCGGGAAGAGCACCGCTCCACGCACGGCAGCTGAAGATCTCGCCAACAGCGGCAGATGAGCTACCAGACGTGACACTCATCTACCCTAAGTAACTGGTTTTCAGGCGCCAGATATTCGCCCTCGCCCCTTCTCCTGTCAGTTTAAACAGTTCTGCCACGGGAAGGCCAGGAGCTGGACTTGACTGCCAGAGGCTGTTTGTGGCGCGTTTGCAGTCCTTAGAACCTTGTAGAGGTATGAAATGTTGTAGGTGTATGAAGTGTTATACCAATGTGAAGTGTTGTATCGGTCTGAAAAATTGTAGGATATGAAGTGCTGTAGGGGTATGAAGTGTTGTAGAGATATGAAGTGGTGTAAGGATATGAAGTGTTGTAGGGGTCTGAAATGTTATAGGGGTATGAAGCATTATAACAGTGTGAACTGTTTTAAGGGTATGAAGTGTTGTAGGGGTCTGAAGTGTTATAGGGGTATGAAGTGCTAAAGGGGTTTGAAGTTTTATAGGGGTGTGAAGTGTTATAGGTCAGTGAAGTGTTGTAGGGGTGTAATGTGCTATAGGATCGTGAAGTGTTGTAGGGGTATGATGTGGTATACTAAAGTGTTGTAGATGTGTGAAGTGGTGTTAGAGTTGAAAGTGTTTTAGTGGTGTGACTGTTATAAGAGTGCAAAGTGTTGTAGCGGCGTGAAGTGTTGTAATCGTGGAAAGTGATGTAGGGGGTATTAAATGTTGTAAGAGTAGAAAGTGTTGTAGGTGTATGAAGTGTTATACCAATGTGAAGTGTTGTATCGGTCTAAAAAATTGTAGGATATGAAGTGCTGTAGGGGTATGAAGTGTTGTAGAGATATGAAGTGGTGTAAGGATATGAAGTGTTGTAGGGGTCTGAAATGTTATAGGGGTATGAAGCATTATAACAGTGTGAACTGTTTTAAGGGTATGAAGTGTTGTAGGGGTCTGAAGTGTTATAGGGGTATGAAGTGCTAAAGGGGTTTGAAGTTTTATAGGGGTGTGAAGTGTTATAGGTCAGTGAAGTGTTGTAGGGGTGTAATGTGCTATAGGAGCGTGAAGTGTTGTAGGGGTATGATGTGGTATACTAAAGTGTTGTAGATGTGTGAAGTGGTGTTAGAGTGGAAAGTGTTTTAGTGGTGTGAATGTTATAAGAGTGCAAAGTGTTGTAGTGGCGTGAAGTGTTGTAATCGTGGAAAGTGATGTAGGGGGTATTAAATGTTGTAAGAGTAGAAAGTGTTGTAGGGGTATGAAGTGTTATACAAATGTGGAGTGTTGTAGGGGTCTGAAGTGTTATAGGGGTTAGAAGTGTTATACCAATGTGAAATGTTGTAGGGATACGAAGTGTTATAGTAGTATGAAGTGTTATACCAGTGTGAAATGTTGTAGGGATATGAAGGATTATAGGGGTATGAATGGTTATAAGGGTATGAAGTGTTATGCCATTGTGATGTTTTATAGGAGTATGAATTTTATAGGTGTATGAAGTGTTATACCAAGGTAAAGTCTAGTAGGCATATAAAGTGTTATACCACTGAACTGTTCTAGGTGTGTGAAGTTTTATAATGGTGTGACTTTTGTAAAAGTATTAAGTGCTGCAGAGGTTTTAAGTGTTATGTGTGTGAAGTATTATAGGTGTATGAAGTGCTAAAGTGGTGTTAAGTGTTATAGGTATGTGAAGTGTTGTAGGGGTGTGAAGTATTGTAAGGGTGTGAAGTATTGTAGGTGTGTGAAGTGTTGTAAGGGTGTAACGTGTTGTATGGATGTGAAGTGTTTTAGGTGTATGAAGTGCTATAGTGGTTTTATGTGTTATATGTGTGTGAAGTGTTGTATGAGTGTGAAGTATTATAGTGTTGTTAAGTGTTTTATGTGTCTGAAGTGTCATAGGTGGGTGAAGTGTTGTAGATGTGTAAAGTGTTTTAGGTATGTGAAGTATTGTAGGTGTATGAAGTGGTTTAGGAGTATGAAGTGTTATAGTGATGTTAAGTGTTATAGGTGTGTGAAATGTTACAGGCGTGTGAAATGTTATAAGTGTCCGACGTGTTATAGGTGTGTGAAGTGCTGTATGGATGTGAAGTGTTATAGCTGTTTGAAGTGTTGTAGGTGTGAGAAGTGTTGTAGGTGTGAGAAGTGTTGTAGGTGTGAGAAGCGTTGTAGGTGTGAGAAGCGTTGTAGGTGTGAGAAGCGTTGTAAGTTTTGAAAAGTGTTATAGGTGTGTGAAGTGTTGTAGGAGTGTGAGGTGTTGTAGGGGTGTGTATTGTTGTAGGTTTGTGAAGTGTTGTAAGGTTTTGAAGTTTCGAAGTGTGTTATCGTATTGCGAAGTGTTAAATAATTGTGAAGTGTTGTAGGGTTTTAAAGTTTTAAAGAATGTGAAGTGCTATCGTATTGTGATCTGTTGATTAATTGTGACGTTTTGTAGGCCTGTGAAGTGTTACAGAAGTGTGATTTGTTATCATGGTGTAAAGTGTTGTAACAGTGGAAAGTGCTGTCGTGGTTTGAAGTGTTATAAGAGTGGAAAGTGTTGTAGGCGTGTGAAGTGTCGTAAGAGTGGAAAGTGTTGTAGATGTGTGAAGTGTTGTAAGAGTGAAAAGTCTTGTAGAGGTGTCAATTGTTGTAAGAGTGGAAAGTGTTGTAGGTGTGTGAAGTGTTGTAAGAGTGGAAAGTGTTGTAGATGTATGAAGTGTTGTAAGAGTGGAAAGTGTTGCAGGTGTGTGAAGTGTTGTAAAAATGGAAAGTGTTGTAGGTGTGTGAAGTGTTGTAAGAGTGGAAAGTGTTGTAGAGGTGTGAAGTGTTGTAAGAGTGGAAAGTGTTGTAGGGATATAATGTGTTATAAATGTGGAAGGTTTTCTAGAAGTGTGAAGTGTTAGGAGAGTGGAAAATGTTTTAGGGGTGTGAAGTGTTGTAAGAGTTGAAAATGTTGTAGGAGTGTGAAGTGTTGTAAGAATAGAAAGTGTTGTAGTGGTGTGAAGTGTTGTAAAAATGGAATGTTGTAGTGGTGTGAACTGTTGTAAGAATGGAAAGTGTTGTAGTGGTGTGAAGTGTTGTAGGAATGGAAAGTGTTGTAGTAGTGTGAAGTATTTTAAGAGTAGAAATTGTTGTAGCTGCATGAAGTGTGTTAAGAGTGGAAATTGTTGTAGGTGTGTGAAGTGTTGTAAGAGTGGAAATTGTTGTAGTGTCATGAAGTGTTTTAAGAGTGGAAATTGTAGTAGGGGTGTGAATTGTTGTAAGAGTGAAAATTGTTGTAGTGGTGTGAAGTGTTGTAAGAGTGGAAATTGTTGTAGGGGTGTGAATTATTTTAAAATTGGAAAGTGGTGCTGTAGTGGTGTGAAGTGTTGTAAGAGTGGAAAGTGTTGTAGGGATATAACGTGTTATAAATGTGGAACGTGTTGTAGAAGTGTGAAGTTTTGTAAGAGTGGAAAATGTTTTAGGGGTATGACGTGTTATAGAAGTGTGAAGTGTTGTACGAGTGGAAAATGTTTTAGGGGTGTTAAGTGTTACAAGTGTTGAACGTGTTGTAGAAGTGTGAAGTGTTGTAAGAGTGGAAAATGTTTAAGGGTGTGAAGTGTTGTAAGAGTTGAAAATGTTGTAGGGGTGTGAAGTGTTGTAAGAGTTGAAAATGTTGTAGGAGTGTGAAGTGTTGTAGGAATAGAAAGTGTTGTAGTGGTGTGAATTGTTGTAAGAGTTGAAAGTGTTGTAGTGGTGTGAAGTGTTTAAGAATGGAAAGTGTTGTAGTAGTGTGAATTGTTGTAAGAATGGAAAACTGTGTAGTGGTGTGAAGTGTTGTTAGAGTTGAAAGTGTTGTGAGGATATGAAGTGTTGTAAGGGTGTGAAGTGTTATAAGTGTGTGTTATGTTGTAGAAGTATGAAGTGGTGTAGGGGTGTGAAGTATTGTAGGTGTATGAAGTGTTGTAAGGGTGTAACGTGTTGTATGGGTGTGATATGGTTTAGGTGTATGAAGTGTTATAGTGGTGTTAAGTGTTATATGTGTTTGAAATGTTTGTAGGTGTATGAAGTGTTGTATGTATATGAATATTGTAGGTGGGTGAAGTGTTTTAGTGGTGTGAATTGTTATAATGGTGTTAAGTGTTGTAAGTGTGAAGAGTTATAGGTGTGTGAAATGTTATTGGAGTGTGAAATGTTATAGTTCTGTGAAGTGTTTTATGGGTGTGAAGTTGCATAATTCTTTGAAGTGTTATAGGCGTGTGAAGTGTTATAGGTTTGTGAAGTGTTATAGGGGTGTGAAGTGTTATAAGTGTGTGAAGTGTTGTAAGTGTATGAAGTGTAAAGGTGTGTGAAGTGTTAAGGTGTGTGAAGTGTAATAGGTGTGTGGAGTGTTATAGGTTTGTGAAGTGTTATAGATGTGTTCAGTGTTATAGGTTTGTGAAGTGTTATAGGGGTATGAAGTGTTATAAGTGTGTGAAGTGTTGTAAGTGTGTGAAGTTTAAAGGTGTATGAAGTGTAAAGGTGTGTGAAGTGTTTGATGTGTGAAGTGTTGTAGTTGTGTGAAATGTTGTATGTGTGTGAAGTGTAATAGGTGTGTGAAATGTTATAGATGTGTGAAGTGTTTTATGTGTGTGAAGTGTTGCAGAGGTGTGAAGTGTTATAGTGGTGTTAAGTTTTCAGGCTGTATGAAGTGTTATAGGTGTGTGAAATGTGGTGGTGTGAAGTTTTATAGTAGTGTTAAGTGTTAAAGGTGTGTTAAGTGTTATAGGTGTGTGAAGTGTAATAGGTGTGTGGAGTGTTATACTTGCGTGAATTGTTGTAGGTGTGTGAAGTGTTATACGTGCGTGATTTGTTATAGGTGTGTGAAGTGTTATAGGTGTGTGAAGTGTTATAGGAGCGTGAATTATTATAGGTGTTTGAAGTGTTATAGGTGTTTGGCGTGTTATAGGTGTTTGAGGTGTTATAGGTGTTTGAAATGTTATAGGTGTTTGGCGTGTTATAGGTATTTGAAGTGTTATAGGTGTGTGAAGTGTTATAGATGGGTGAAGTGTCATAGGTGTGTGAAGTATGAAATTACAATATGTGAGAGCTATCCTAGCACCCGTTCTCGCTGCCTTTGCTGTCCTAGGGACAAACCCCAGGTACACAGTTTATAAGTTGGATTTTACCCCCAATGCAGATCGGTCCCAAGAACTTTAGCCCGGGTGCTGAATTGAACCAGGGATTTTCTTGTCGGCTGAGGAGTACATTAACAACTATACCTCCGCGCCATCATCTTTTTCTTGTGTAAGCGGCCTCTTTTTGTCCAACTATGAAAAATATTTGTATGTGTATTTCGAACAAAACACTTTATACCCGATAAGATGCACATTCAAACAGGGCACCTCCGTTTACCATTGCCACTTTGAATAGCACGCCCTAGTTATTTTGGCAACTGATCCTCTTAGTGAATATAGTAGCAGTAGATCTCTTATGTTCTGCGTCACCTGACCGATGCCACTGTGACCTGAGAGTTTTGACGGTCCTTTCTTTTCAAGGTTAACTTTTACAGATCAATACTTCAAGTAAAATCACCAGAAATATGTGTCCGCACTTGCTCCTATGACGAAGCTGGTTTGTTAGATGAAATAGCTGGACATTCGCATCTGACCCTTCCCCATAACAAAACTAGCAACGCAAGTCGAGAGCATTCAGAACCAGATAGTTAACTATCCAGTTTAAGGTCCATCTGCATTGTCGTCGTCTGTCACGTCTATTCTACGTCACGCCATTTGTTTATTACAGCTTCGATTATAACTTCTGTACGTATCTCCTGGGTTCCTGTGGGACGTGTGGGCTTTGTACGGAGTTCTAGTAACTGATAGGCAGTCGTCAAATATTTTAGCGCAGATTGGTCAAGACACTTACTCCATAGCAGCTGCATGCGTAAACATGTAAACACACGGTCGCAGAGGTGGATCCTAGTACCAGGTAAAGGAGACACTGTTTCGCCAAGGAGGCACCTAGAAGATGTGGTCTTAGTGTTCATATTTATGGCAGTATCGCCATAGTCAAAGGGAGCTAATTAGCTCAAATGTAAGGAAGCAGGAATATTGTCTCTTAACAGACAGTCTGCTTGTTTACCCTAGCTTGGTAAACATGCGCTAGAGTAACGAAATAAAAATGCTTAGGCCACAAGGTTAAGGTAATTGAGCATAGCAGTGAAAAGTTCACTATCGTAGGAATCTCTCTCTCTCTCTCTCTCTCTCTCTCTCTCTTTCTCTTTCTCTCTCTCTGAACCTTAAGTGCCCAGGGCACATGGGGCTTCCTCAACCGTTTTCCACAAATGTCTGTCTTTTGCATTTTTTTCCACTCTTGCCCGTGTGAGCCCTATCGCAAGAATATTGTAGTGTATACATAAGAGGTTAAATTGTGTAGAAAGTTTCGTGCGAGCTCAGTAAACAGGTAAAGTTACATTTCACGGTTTTTAGAGACGTTGTAGGGTTATAAAACTGATTTTTAAGCAGAGTAAAGACAGATAAGGCAGCTGAAATATGTATCAGTGAGGAAAAATTGGAAGAAGTGGAGAGGTTTTAATATCTTGGATCACTACTAACTAATAATTTAGATACAATGAGGGGAATTAAAAGGAGGGCATCTATCGCTTTTCTAAAAGCAAAACAACTAAAGAAGCTGTGGAGAGAAACAGGCAGAACTACAAAAATAATATTTTTAAGGGCATGCATCTTTCCCATCGCAACATATGCCTGTGAGACCTGGACACTTAACAAAAGAGTTGAGAAACACATAAATGCCTTTGAATGTTAATGATACAAAAAAGTTCTTAAAATATCGTGGACATAAAAAAAACAAATACATCCATACTACACGAACTTAATATTAAAGAAGGCTGGCTAGTAAAAAGGATTAAACAGAGAAAACATAAATATTTTGGACACATTAAACGTCATGATAGTTTAGAGAAGATCATCTTGGAAGGATACATAATTGGAAAATGAAAAAGAGGAAGACCAAGGCGAAGATGGCTGCAAGTCATCGTTGATAATCTGCGACTGGATGCATCAGAAGCAGGGCATCTTGCTTACAACCGAGAGGCCTACAGGAGGACTGTTAGAGAGGCAAAGTTCGGCATAGGACATGCAAATGACTGATAGATTACAGGTCAGACATCAGAGAGATAGACATTAGAACTCAGAACTCAGATTGTTGAGAGTAGACAGCTAGGAAGACTTGATAGTTTCATGATGATTATTGCCAGAGCTAGAAATAGATCTTATTAGACAGCCGTTAGGCCAGAGTTTTGGCTAGATTTTGTAGAAATGTTCCGAGATATAGTTGTGTGTTCTAATGTGTCCTCCTTTTTCGGAAACCATAATTGTTAGCTATTTGACATGCAGCAGATTGTGTCAATTTTCCTCTTAAGCAGGTTCATTATGTTATTGTTGGAATTGTGGTTACATCAGTATAAGATTTCTTACAAATTATAAGTATGGATGTTTAAGTAATTTTTTTTCTCTGGCTGATAATTCTCTCACTTCTAATATGGCGAACAAGTTTCCGCCGGGAAGCAGTGGATATGTATATTTTTTCCTACCTTGTGGCAGAAGTTTTCTTCGTCTTCATGCTTTTCATCCTAGTCTTACCCATCAATAAACTTATTGTTATTCATACTACACCACTGACTCAGTTGGCTCTCCTGTCTATGTCAGTAGTTGAGTCTTGAATGTCTGCCACGTTCCGTTATTGTTCTACGTTGTCGTAGTGTCTGGTGTCAAGTGCCTGGCTTGTGTATGTTCTAAGTGTTTAACAAGGAATGAAGAACTTTGAGATCTAAAACAAGATCTGTCAGAATTCTATCAATAAAGTAAACCACTAGGCAACGTTTCTATCAGTAGTAACATTTTGATTGCTACAACCCTTGTAGTAGCAGGAGCTATTTTGTCTCATAGTATGCACATACTAGTAAATCGGTGCCGAGTCTAGAGAAAAGATCCTGCTAAAATTTTCATTGACCTGTCCATACACTAGAGTGTCATGTAGTCATCACCAGTCCTGGCCGTCACTCCTTCCCCAACTCCAGAAGAGGCCAGATACCCATTTCTACAGCCTGGGTGACTAGGGCGTTTCGAACCCACCGGCCTTCACCATGAGAGTCAAGTGCACTAACTGGTCCGCCACATAGATGCCATTTTTAAAGCCAGGTCTGATAGAAACTTTGCCGCATAATAATGCTCAGAACTTGGACAAAGAAAAGCATGTACTAAGAAAGGTTTAAAGAGAAGGAAGAGAGATCTTGAACGA
Source organism: Achatina immaculata (assembly GCA_009760885.1). Taxonomy (NCBI): domain Eukaryota; kingdom Metazoa; phylum Mollusca; class Gastropoda; order Stylommatophora; family Achatinidae; genus Lissachatina; species Lissachatina immaculata. Next base: position 46,058,498 of record CM019696.1, on the reverse strand, counting down.
AAGGAAGTGGTTAGAAATGGAAATAAATCATCTTAAAGATAGCAAGATTTACAAGAGAGTATCTAAGATTTTTAAACTTCATTATGTAGCCTGCAGTGTTGCAGTTGTTATGAATGCCTTGTTAGTTGCTTGCTTTGCAAATGTTTCTAATAAGGAAGATGAGAATGACTGTAGATGAATGGTGATGATAGCATTTTGATCAAATTTTGCTAGTTCCTAGAGTATATATCAGAAATCTTATCGGAATCTTATCTATAAGTTATATCTTTGTAGGCTCCACCCTGGAGTAAACCATGTTGAAAACTACAATGTTTCCAAGACCTCTGAGGTACAAACTTTTCCTATAAAGAAAGCTGAGTACGTGAGATAAAGTAATGACTTCCTTTGGTTTGCTGTTGCTTTCTCTATAAGCACATACTTCATAAACATTCTATATCAAACTATCCATGGTGTCTTTATCACAGTCTTTTCATGGTGTTTGTATCACTCTCTTCATGGTGTCTGCGTCACACTCTTCATAGTGTCTGTAACACGCTCTTCATAGTGTCTGTACCAAACTCTTCATGGTGTCTGTAACACTATCTTCATGGTGTGTGTGTCATGCTCTTCACAGTTTTTGTATCACGCTCTTCACAGTGTCTGTATCACACTCTTCATTGTTTGCTTGTATCATGCTCTTCATGGTGTCTGTATCGTGCTTTTCATAGTTTCTGTATCATGCTCTTCGTAGTGTCTGTAACACGGTCTTCATACTGTCTGTATCACACTCTTCATGGTGTCTGTATCACACCCTTCATGGTGTCTGTATCACACCCTTCACAGCGTGTGTATCATTCTCTTCGTGGTGTCTGTTTCACGCTCTTCATGGATATTTGTATCACGCTCTTCATGGGTGTCTGCATCATGCTCTTCATGGTGAGGGCATATGGGAACCATCTGTCTCTCTAGAATTCCTAGGGTGCATAAGACCGTAACCAGGGTGGAATATTCTCCACTGATAGTCAGAACTATAAAAGAAGTTATTGGATCTCTACCATGCTTGACATGACATCACTCATGTTGTTGTCTGCCTGACTGATTTTATTTTTCTGCTATTCGTTAATCAAGAGGCAACATTTGTTACTACTGTGTTCCCATGGCAACACAACAGCAGTTTTCATGCTCGCCACTAGGACAACAATAACACCAGAGTCACAAAGATCAAGAACTGGACTTCCATTCGTTCAACGAAACTTTACAGAAGAAGTTGCAACGACTCAAGGACTCCAACTAAATTTAAACGTTGACAAGGTTTATTGATGAGAAAAATGAGCGTTGAACTGATGAGTGATGTGATGAGGCCAAATGGCTTGAAAAGCTGCTGCCACAGGCAGAGAACAGAAAAATGTACAAGAGAACTTCCCGGGCACGAAGTCAGTGCCACAGGGAAGTAAATTTGATAACAGACCAGCATGAACTGTTACAATGATGAGTGTTACAAACAAAAAATCTACTACTTACAATATTACAGAATTTCCATGAACGTGCACAACAATACATCCTCCAAAAGATGAATCAATACATCACATTATCAGTCCTGGCCAGGACTGTGCTACAACACTGCCTACATATTACGCTAAACAAAAGTCTGCCCTAAAAAAGGACAAATGTTACTACAACTGAACTAATGCGTGACTGAAACTCATTAACAACTTCTACTAAAAAAACAAGACTTCTTAATCTAATCCCAGTATAATCCTGCATGGTCAGCTCTTCCTCTTTTGTATGACTGGGATTTTCCCAGCCCCATCTAGAAACTTCTGTCTCGAGAAGTCTAAACCTTCACGTGAAAAACAGTGTTTACTTAACCTTCAAGTACTGGGAAAATCTTAGTTTCTCTTTGTTCCCAAATTCACAGTTTGTTGTGGCTGTTTTTAACATTACTGCGAGCCACCAGTTACTTTTTCACGAGAATTCTGTTTGAGTTGGCATCAAAACATGACCTATACATCCTAGTATGACAATTATTGATTTTTCTACGACCATAGGTCATTGAAAGTTCAAAGGGAAATATAATTATGAGCTATTACAATATGCCAGAATTCTGTCCCTTTGATTGAGCAATCTAGTTTTTTATTTCTACACTTACATAATTCTATTAAAGCTTTCCCCTTCCCTAAAAGCAGAGATTTTTTTTTGCCTGCAAAACTCTCACAAAAACCTATTACAAATAAGAGAAGACTTCAGCTCCGGCTCTGAGATCATCAACTCCAACCAGAGCGCACAGAATGGCGGAACGCCGCTCCAATACTTGTGGTCTATTTCCACATATCCCCAACACCGCAAGAAGCATATGCCTTCAACTTTATACATGTATCTTCCATCTATATCTTCCATCTATATCTTCCATCTATATCTTCCATCTATATCTTCCATCTATGAATCCACACGCAATAACTCTACGCATTAATTCACATGCGTTAAACTGGAATACTTCAAAGCATATTCCGAAAATCACCAACAATAATGCAGGGATCCACCTGCATCCAGCTGCACAATCCAGGGATCCACCTGCATCCAGCTGCAAAATGCAGGGATCCACCTGCATCCAGCTGCAAAATGCAGGGATCCACCTGCATCCAGCTGCACAATCCAGGGATCCACCATCATCCAACTGTACAATCCATGGACCCACCCTCATCCAGCTGCACAATCCATGGATCCACCCTCATCCAGCTGCACATCCAGGGATCTACCTTCATCCAGCTGCACATCCAGGGATCTACCTTCATCCAGCTGCACATCCAGGGATCTACCTTCATCCAGCTGCACATCCAGGGATCTACCTTCATCCAGCTGCACATCCAGGGATCTACCCTCATCCAGCTGCACATCCAGGGATCTACCCTCATCCAGCTGCACATCCAGGGATCTACCCTCATCCAGCTGCACATGCAGGGATCTACCCTCATCCAGCTGCACAATGCAGGGATCTACCCTCATCCAGCTGCACAATGCAGGGATCCACATGCATCCAAAACTCGCAAAGCATAAAGTCGCGTGCAATGCGTAGGAATAGTTAAACCACTTATTCCTCTAAACAAAAATCTTGTTACACCTCTTGTAACACTGTCTTAAATAGGAACAATATTCAACAACTTAATCCTACGATATCAATGACAAATCTACGTCTAATCATGGATCTACAATCATATGACAATCCAGTCATATAGGGCAAATTTCCCTTCCTACCAAAGTCATAATTAGTTCCATCTCTCTCACTGATGTCCGCCAAAGTCCAGATGCAAACTCCAAGTAATCATCACAACCACAGCTGTATAAGCAGCAGGACGCCTCGGTGGGTTGCTAGGCTCTGGAATGTGCTATGTTGTATATGGAAAATACATACTCAGACAAACTAAACTCTACCTACATTATCTATTTTATTTTCAAAGGGAATAACCTGATGTGTGATGAAAGCATTAACTACATCTAATAATCCCAATAAGTCTTATTAAGCTGAAAGAGAAGCATTCAAAACCTAAATACCAAGCAGCAACCACCTCATTGCAGGATAAATTCCCAATCCAGCACAGGTATGTAATACTGGAACTTCAAGTTTTAAGGTTGATCTCTAGACAGTCCAGGACACAAGATATCTCATCTATAATGGGAAGATTTTCTGTTAGCTAAATAGGAAATAAGTGAATGCAAAAAAAATACATACAATAACAATCAATATGACGTAACCATTAACTAATTCCAGTCCTGAATAGAATTCATCAGCAGAATAGAATTAGTGTATATAATTTCCAAAAACGCATTAATGTTCCATGAAATCCTATATAATTTTTTCCAGGGGTATATTTGGCGACTTCAGTACAGCAAAATGTTCATTGCAAACGTCTTTTTCCGACTTGAAAATGCCCCAAAAGGTGCAGTGTCCACAATATTCTTGTCTGTACGGCCACTGGACTACTCAGAACTGTTAAACAGTCAAGCAAACTTCCACAGTGAAGGACATCAAATAAAACCAATATTCAATACTTGAGCTATAGTCAGTAACTTCAGTCTGTGCCATGAGGCTTGAGCTACGGTCAGTAACTTCAGTCTGTGCCATGAGGCTTGAGCTACGGTCAGTAACTTCAGTCTGTGCCATGAGGCTTGAGCTACGGTCAGTAACTTCAGTCTGTGCCATGAGGCTTGAGCTACGGTCAGTAACTTCAGTCTGTGCCATGAGGCTTGAGCTACGGTCAGTAACTTCAGTCTGTGCGATGAGGCTTGAGCTACTTGCTGAACATTGAGGCCACAGTTAAGATACAAATTGTTACCTCCCCTTTCCGCGTTAGTAAGGAGGAATATAAGATGTAAGAACAGCTTCTGGTTCCTGGAACAGCATACAGGGTTCAGGATCGGACTCACAGGACCGGCCTGCAGGCGCAGGTATCACAGGGTTCTAGCACAGCCTAGCATCAGGGTGATATAGATGCCACAGCAGACAAGACCGGTCTGGACTTCATCTTCGTCTTGAACAACGAAATACCAGACAACTCCATCAGCAATTTATCTTTCGTCGTTTAAGGTTTGGTCACTGCATCCAACATAATCTGCCCTATCAACTTAAGGTTTGATCACTGCATCCAACATAATCTGCCCTATCAACTTAAGGTTTGATCACTGCATCCAACATAATCTGCCCTATCAACTTAAGGTTTGATCACTGCATCCAACATAATCTGCCCTATCAACTTAAGGTTTGATCACTACATCCTACATAATCTGCCCTATCAACTTAAGGTTTGATCACTACATCTTACATAATCTGCCCTATCAACTTAAGGTTTGATCACTACATCCTACATAATCTGCCCCATCAACTTAAGTTCCTCACACACCAGGAAGGTGGAGGCAAGTACAGATTCCAAAATACTTATTCCAACTAATTTATGCCTAGGACACACCGGTTGTAGAATTTGAAATGTGTTATAACCATGTTAGACTAAATGTTTACGAAGAATTAGAAAAATATTTTGGCCAAACACCATAAGAAAATAACATTTATTAGCAGAAATGCAGATGAAACCACTGACAACAATTATTGAGGAAAGACGCTGGCGATGGTTGGGACATGTGCTCCGAATGACTGACAACTCACTACCAAAAATAGCACTAAGATGGACACCACAGGGGAACAGAAGTAAGGGTAGACCAAAAGAGACATGGAGAAGAGCAACAGAAAGGATGTTGAGCAACAAGGGCTCACCTGGGCAAGAGCAGAAAAAAAGGCAAAGGACAGGCATTTGTGGAAAACCCTTACGGAAGCCCCATGTGCCCTGGGCACTTAAGGTTCAGAGAGAGAGAGAGAGAGAGAGAGAGAGAGAGAGAGAGAGATAACCATTTTTTAGAATTGATGTTTAGATAAATATGGAAATTCTAGGAGTTTTACCTGCTGAGACTGTGTATGTTTCGTAGGCTGCTCCCACAGACCCGTGATGTGTACTCACGCTCTTGCACCAAATGAATAATAACACCCAGGCCCATTAACCACTCTCACGTCTACTGTTACAAATTAAGAACCCATCAGTCAAAGATCCATCTGTAGAATAAACCATGAACGAGGATGGGTGGATACTACTTGACTAAGAAACTGTCACATATCAAAATAGACGTCCAACAAAGACTGGCATAGCTCTGGGCAGCTTACTAAGTTGACAGACATAGCTCTGGGCAGGTTACACCGCCATGGGAATGTGCATTACATGGTTAATTTGTAGCACTTAGTTTTAAAATACACGTTTTTATTAATTTACAGGCAACAAGGTCATCTTGTGGATAATATTTGAACAATATTCCTAACTGTTCTTTCATTATACATTCTTCAGACATGTGTGCCACTTGCAACCTCCTTCAGGCGAAGACCGATCTTTTGTGAGATCACGTGTCACTGCACAGTACGGCAATGCCCTACATTTCTATTATAATTATTTGCCGAAAACTCACATTTTGTTTCAAAAGATATTATAAATAAATACTTCATTAATATAGAGCTGGGGAAAGAAAGGGGGTCAGGCGTAAGGCTGACCACATCACCTTCTAGTGTGTGCGGACAGGTCAAGGAAAATACGGACACAAACACAGTAGCTCCTACATGCTGGCATGTCATGTTATGGCACTCTTGTTTTTTACTTGCTTTTTAATTCATATTTCACCTGAAGAAAAATTTCAATATTAGTTTTGTAATGTTAAAAAATGTATTTCATTATTTATTTTCATATAATTTTGTGCATTAAATAGACTTTTTAATCAGTTAAAGGCCATTTCTAAGACTGGACTAGTACGTAGCACGTAAGTTTTAATAAGGGAAGTAATTATGAAAAAAAATCTAATTGCCGACCCCAAAAAACTTTCCACCACATGAGAAACATCTTGTCAAATGTTTCTCTATCTATGAACATCAGAATCAGAGTTCTTAAATGCTACACTGAGCCTATCACACTTTAGATTGTCATGGACAATCAACAGATCGATGTGATCATCAGAGGCCAAGGAATGGGGTTAATTAGAAGAATGTTAAGAACACCGTGGACAGCTGAGATGACAAACAGGGAATGTCTAACAAAAGCGAATGTAGACAGGAACCTAATTAAATCCACAAGAAAACGGCACTCAGCATTCTTAGAACGCTTAAAGAGAAGAGCTTGAAATCTTCATAGCAACAGGGAAGGTAAATGGTAAGAGAGGCAGGTGAAGACAAAAATAAATCATGGACAAAAATCACCAATTGAGCTGATGAAAAATATCACTGAACGAGGTCTGTGGAGACACATGACCGCCAACGCGTACTGACATGGCACCTGATGATGATGATGATGACTGAAATACAGTTACAGAGTTTTAGCACACAGACAAAGCGGTTTTATTTTTTACTCACCCCACATAAGTTGCAGCAAACTTTTCTCGCCCGCAATTACAGACTACACGTAAGTGGCGTGTCCTTTTAAAACTTCTGAACTGCAATGCGGGGGTCATAACTTGTTAAATCTATCGTTACAGGGGCCATAACTTATTAAATCTATCGTTACGGGTCTCGTCACACATCAATAGAACTGTACTTTATCCCTTTCCTTTGAGCCTTAAAATATAGAATCGGTTTAAAAAAATGCTGTCACGCGTCGATTTATGGTTCATCGAGTTGGCGAACTACCATGCCAGCATTATGTGACGTTTAACGGCATGGGAAGGATGTAAGATGTAAGAGTTATGGACGGTATGGGAAGGATATAAGATGTAAGAGTTATGGACGGCATGGGAAGGATGTAAGATGTAAGAGTTATGGACGACATGGGAAGGATGTAAAATGTAAGAGTTATGGACGGCATGGGAAGGATGTAAGATGTAAGAGTTATGGACGGCATGGGAAGGATGTAAGATGTAAGAGTTATGGACGGCATGGGAAAGATGTAAGATGTAAGAGTTATGGACGGCATAGGAAGGATGTAAGATGTAAGAGTTATGGACGGCATGGGAAAGATGTAAGATATAAGAGTTATGGACGGCATTTCGTACTCACAGGCGAGGTCACGTACAAAAAACTCTTAAAACAGTTTTAGAAACAGACAAACCTGACAGCTATAGGCTGTACAGTACTGCTACGCCGTACAGATCTGTTTTAATACAGTGCTGTACCTCATATGTATGCTTCTGGATGTGTACATATGTACATATTTGTGTGTCATTGACAAGTTATTATAGTAAAATTATTTATTCATTGTGTTGTTATTCATATTTTGTGATCAGTTTCCATAGAGTTACTGTGCTAACTTGGATGCATTTTGTTAGTACTTTAAAGTGATGGTAAATTTTTCATGTAGTTTATATATGTTTATTTATCGCGTAACATGTCAAATTAGTGAACTATGCCTGGCGTCTAGCTTCGCTTATAACAGCCGACATACAGCCAAACTGACTGAGGGCCTGTCATAAATGTGGCCGCAAGTCTGCCCATGGTTGTTTATTTAACAAGTTAAGTTTTTTTTCCTCCTACAAGAGAGCTGTTAGGGAGGCAAAGTTCCGCAAGGGACATGCAAATGAATGAATGAAGTTTCTTTTTTTTTTATAATATCTCAACGATAATAGTTTATAAAATCAAATGTTGCCCAGTAAACCAAGGAGTGAACACAAAACACTTCTGGGACAGCATGTTTCCAGAACGAAATAGATCCTCTCTATCTACCTGTCCTGGAAGCATCGCCGTCAGTAACACAGGCCATAATGTTTTCTAAAGGGATATCACATTCAGTGAAGTAACTTTCTGATTTTTCAAAAATGGTTTCACCTCTAATGTCCCTGCTAAGCTTTCGAGCGAAAAGTATTTCCTCTCTAAATTTATCTTCATCCAAATATCTAACATACGTCATCAATATTACTGTGCTATTATAGCACAGTCTCTGTAAAAGAGAATTATGAATATAGTTTAGTTATTAGAGTTAATATTAAATGAGAAGAAAAAAGTTAGCTAGAAAACTTAGAGAACAAGGTAGAAAACCAATTCCCACGACACTAGCGAATGACCATTACGACTTGACGCTGACAAGTGTAAATAGAAGACACAGACGAATAGAAAAGGTAGACACAATGACGCCGAGATAGAGAGAGACATGCTAAAGAAAGACACTTATAAGTAAAATAGGCCGACATGACCATACGGTGAATGAAATAACATGCGACGACATACTGTCGCACGCAGAAAAGCTAAGAATAAAAAGACAAACAGTTAATTGCTTAAGTTGTGGAAACTGAACAGGGACGCTAGGAAGATTTAAGAAAACCCAAAAGTCTTTTGGCGACTGATAATCTGCGAAATGGACACGACGAATAAAGAAACGGACTAGTAGTGAGACAAATACAGGTTGAACGTGCCACAGACAAAGGGCTGGACATTCGACAACACTAATCTGACAGGTTATGACTCAAGAACCAATCAGGACACATATAGAGACCAATGGACATCTAGGGGGCGGGGCAGAAATATTGATTGATCAGTCCATCACATTAGACTTCAAGATAAAAAGAGGGGCAGAGGAGAGAGAGAGAGGATGCAGATGCACAGGCGAAGAAGAGGCAGGGGATGCCAAAGGGCAGAGGAGGTGCAGAAGAGATAAGATGCCCAGAGATGTACGCACAACGATTCATGAGCAGAACTGAAACTCCGACACCAAAGTACTCAGAGACGAAGATAACCAGATACTCGAGATGAAGATACTCCGACACCAAAGTACTCAGAGACGAAGATAACCAGATACTCGAGATGAAGATACTCCGACACCAAAGTACTCAGAGACGAAGATAACCAGATACTCGAGATGAAGATACTCCGACACCAAAGTACTCAGACACGAAGATAACCAGATACTCGAGATGAAGATACTCCGACACCAAAGTACTCAGAGACGAAGATAACCAGATACTCGAGATGGAGATACTCCGACACACAGATACGCGGGCACTCGGACGGAGGCTCGGATAAGTAGATCGAAACCAAGAGAGATGTGCAGACAGAGATAGACAGAAGTGCACCTGACGAAATAGACAGAGAGATATAGAAGCAGAAAGTCATACTGACCTGATGAAACTACGAGTTAGTTTGAGACAGGTTCTTAGGAGAGCTAGTTTGACTCAGGTTCTTAGGAGAGCTAGTTTGAGACAGGTCCTTAGCAAGTTTGAGACAGGTTCTTATGAGAGGTAGTTTGAGACAGGTTCTTATGAGAGCTAGTTTGAGACAGGTTCTTAGGAGAGCTAGTTTGAGACAAGTTCTTATGAGAGCTAGTTTGAGACAGGTTCTTATGAGAGCTAATTTGAGACAGGTTCTTAGGAGAACTAGTGAATAGATGTCTATGCTGTGGGTAGGAAAATGATAGGTCTGGACTTATATTTCGTTGAGAGTTCATTAAAGAGAAAGAGACCGACCATTTAACAAGGTCCAGTTAGACCAGGCTAATCTGCATATTAAGACAGAATTCGTTGATGGCCACTGAGAGAGAAAGAGATAACCTGTTCACTTAAGTTCGTGTTATCCAGGTTTATATCCTTATTAAGATTGAGATCCTCGATGTTTAATGATTTTCCCATGAACTGTTGGAAATTCCACGTCCATGTTACAAGAGTCATCTGTGAAAATAAACTTGTTTTTCTCGTTCCGGCCAAGTGCACTTCACCGAACTTGTTTAAGACGGTATCTGATTGTATGACGATACTGCAAAACAACAAACAAATATAAAATTAATTAAGTAGAATATTAAAGTATCTGGTAATACGATTCGTCAACTTGCAGAGTAAACCTATTAACTTTTAACTGGGAAACAAGTTGCTTTTCAACATCGTCTGCCACTTCATCGATACGCCTCGACATGAATGAGGTGCTCCAAAGAATGGATTCCATAATTTCACGGCCATTTTGGTTCATGACAGTTGAAATCACAACAGGCAACGCTGACAGCACTAAAGGGTCACCTATACTATGTGTGGCTTGCCTTCTTTTGCTATCGATTTAGATATCTCAGGAGATGCAATTAAACTTTTGTCTAGAGTACTTTACTTCTCAACAAACATTTGCTTCACTGTAGATCTAGTTTCAAACTTATCCTGCAAAAACTTTGAAATGTTCCAATGGTTTGTCTTTCTTTCCTCGTGTGACTTTACTCGCATGATTCTTCAACTTATAAAGGCACATACTTTCTTTACAAAAAGCAGTCACACAAATCAAACACATGGTCTTGTGATGAAAGAAGCTCCCATTTAAGATAAGAAAGTGAGTACTGTCCACATTTCTTCTTTGCCGCGCGAGCCATACTTGATCTGATAATAAAGAAAAAAAATAACAACACAAAATATTTTTATATCTTGATAACTGTGTTAATATAAAATAATATTAAATATAAACTTCTCGCAGATCAAACATAAACTTCAGCAGATGAAGATTCGCTTCTTTTAAAAATGAAACTAAGTGGTTAAGGACCCTTCCACGTACACAGAAATAAAAGACTACATGTGATATTCACTGGCTTTTTTAAAGCACAGATCTACTTTATTTTACTTAACCAAGTTATTTACAATAACTATGTACATGTTGTTCAACGTACCAATGTTCTGGCCTCGAGAACGATGACAACGATGACAACGATGACAACGACGAAATCCTGTGCAAGAGACCTCACAGATCAGCCTCGCTCTTGGCGCTAGTAAAGCTGACCTAGTTCCAGGCTACTCGGGCTCAGGCACCGGAAGCTGAGTTGAAAGGCTGTTCATAAAAGTCGAAACATCGCTGGAAACGCGAAAGAAACAAAACAAAAAAAAAAAACCGATGCCGACCTGCGTATTGACCCACAGACACTTTGGCAGTAGAAAAGTTAACACCAGGGAGTAGACTGACCGTGACGTAAGGTTTCCTGTTTCGGGTACAGAGAGGGGAGGGTAACGGGTACGTTTTCTACCTCAACAAGTCAGTTTTTACAAAATAATACACTTTGATTTGAAGTGGCCCCCCCCCCCCCCACTTTCCTGTTTCACGTTTTTTTTCACCCTTCAATTATCCTGTGACGCCACCAACCACCTTATGGCCCCAGTGTGAGAAACACTGTCCTGATCCTTACGAAAATTGAGCTATTGTCTCGACATTGTCATTTTATTGCTGTGTCGTGTGTAACTTAATCCTTCGTATCCTGGTAGTGCTCACAAAGACCTCTTTGTTTAAATTGCAACATTTCATAAATGCAAACATCATTCTTGATGATACTCAAAGCAATATGTGTAACAGCCTTCTATCAAACAACCAGTAAAGGGCCATCACTCTGAAATTTTGCTCTTCATTGTGCAGAGATTGCTTTTTTTCTTTCCAGTAAAACAAAATTTGCCATTTTTTCAGATAACTTCTGTTCCCCCCCCCCCCCCCCCCACGTCTTTGTACCTGTAAGTTCCATCTTAAAAAAGGGAAACACGAAGAAAATATTTATAAAAATTTTCTCTCTTTCTTTCTATGTTCATTGTTCACCAAAAACTACCTGGTGACATAACAAAATAATGAATACGTTACCGGGAAATTAATTCAGGATACACAGGGTTACGGGATTAGCCTGTACTCTCCAGCACAAATGTATTACATATATATATATATATATATATATATATATATATATATATATATCAGGAGTGATGTGTACTATCACCAACATTATTTATCTTGGCAGTAGACTGGTTAATGAAGGAGACAACATCAGACAAACGCAGAGGATTACAATGGACCCTTGACACAGTGCTGGAGGACCTTGACTTTGCGGACGACATTTGTCTACTATCAAGCAGTCACAAAGATATGCAAGATAAAATAAACAAGCTAACTCAGAATGCAAACAACATAGGACTAAAGATCAACGTAGGAAAGACAAAGTTATTGAAGCAAAATGTGAACAACAGAAATGTGCTCAGAGCAGATAGCAAGTTAGTGGAGGAGGTCAATGAATTTGCATACCTTGGCAGCAGAGTAATAGAAAACGGATATAGCACAGAGGACATCAACAGCAGACTTACTAGAGCAAACCAGGCTTTTGCAGTACTGCAGACTATATGGAAATAAAAAAAAACTAAGCATAAATATGAAAATCAGGATATTTAAGAGTAATGTTCTAAGTGTACTACTGGAAAATCACCAAAACCATAGAAAACAAGTTGAATTCTTTCCAGACTAAATGTTTACGAAGAATGAGAAAAATATTTTGGCCAAACACCATACGAAATAACATCTTATTGGCAGATGTTGAGCAATAGGGGGCTCACCTGGGCAAGAGCAGAAAAAAAGGCGAAGGACAGGCATTTGTGGAAAACCCTTGTGGAAGCCCTATGTGCCCTGGGCACTTAAGGTTCATATATATATATATATATATATATATATATATATATATATGTATATATATATATATATATATATATTATATATATATATTATATATATAAAATGACGTGAACAGGTTTTGCTGTCCAAAGGACAAATCTGTTCCCAGTTTAGCCAGAAACCTGAATCAGCCAACCAAATCATGAAACTGTCTGGTTGGTTCACACTTCCTCAAATACAAAAGGTTCTAAGGTACGAAAGTACTTAAATCTGGGTCTTAAATGATACTTAAATCTATAAAACTTAAATCTAGAAATCTCGAACATCTTCTGAACAGTCTTGAACATCTCCTAATATCCGTAGAAAATATTCAGGTACTTCTTAAATTCTCAGTACAGAGAACTGCAAAATATGAAGCTTCCATGGATGGTACTGCTGTTCAGACAATTTACCTAAAGGTAAGAGACCTGTGACTGATCTAAGCCAACAGTCCACGTTTCTTGGAGCTTGTCTGAAGGAATAATAAGCAATTTCCTTCTCGTTCCAAGTGGTCAAGTAACCTGGGTAGCACCGGACAACGGCAAGTTTTATTTCGTCAAATCGCTCATCATTTCCTTCTTGACCAGAATTTTAGCTTTAGTATTTCGCCTACAGGTTCTTAATTTTATATATTTCCCATATGATTTCATAAATTTCGAGATATCGTTGGCTAAGCGTCTCACTTATCTAGCTTAGAGCCTCACCAAAACACAATGTGGCACTGCAAAAAAACAACAACAACAACAAACAAAACAAAACCCAGTAAAATTGATGGAAATACCAGGCGTGTTTTAAAAACAGAGTAAACTTTTTAAATAGCGCGCCAACCAGCACTGAGGTCACAGTGCTGCTACCGAGCATACCCAGCAGTAGGTCTTGATAGGAAACTGTCATTTGGCCCATTCCGCTATGAGCATTAGTCGTCAAGCTACATTCGTTGGAGTGAGATGCGCACAAGCTCTTCGTCTCAGTAGCGACAAAGTGTGTGTGTTGTGAGGTCTATTGTGTGGGTGGGTTTGATGGTGTTATTTGTTTTTTTTAAATTTTGTTGCAAACTTGGTAACAAATTGTACAAGACACGGCAATTGCTTGGGCCAAGATTACAGGGAGGACCTATGAGGGAAGACAGCGCTACACGTGGTCTAAGCGTGTTACATGGGCAGAACGTCGGTAGGTGAGATCCACTTCAACGGTCGACGACTATGTCGAGCTATGATTGGCGGAAATCGTCACTTATCTGTTCGAAAAGTTGCTGACGAAGAGAACGTCAGCATAGAATCTTGCCGTCAAATTTTGACTGGAAACCTTCAGATGAGTGACATCTGTGCAAAATTCGTGCTGCATTTGCTGACTAACGATCAGAAGCAGAACTTTACTGAAATTAGTCAGGAACAGGTTGCCAATGCAAATGGTCAGAAAAACATTCTTAAGAGCATTATTACAGGAGGTAAGACGTGGGTTTATGGCATGATGTTCAAACCAAGATACAATCTTCGCTGCGGACAGGGAAATGGTCTCCTCGGCCAAAAAGCACAAATGAGGCGATCAAAGATCAAGATGCTGGTTGTGTGTTTGTTTTTTTTTTAATTCCAAAGGCATTGTCCACTATGAAGTTGTACCATGTGGTCAGATAGTAAACAGTTGCGCCAGGAGGGATGCTGTGCGAAGGAAGAGGTCTGAACTGTGGAAAAAAAACCAGACGTGGATGTTGCACCATGACAATGCTGTAGCTCACGTGTCGCTCCTCATCCGTAAGTATCTGGCACATTACACATCCTTTGTACCACATCTACCCTACTCTCCGGACTTAGCCCCAGCAGGCTCTTTCCTGTTTCACAAACATAAAAATACATTGAAGGACATCGTTTCCAAACCATAGAGGAGATTCTCGGAAAATGCTATAAGGGAAGTGCGCACCATCACAGAAAATGCCTTCTACGAAGCATTCCAACACTGGAAGAAACGTTTGGGAACGGTGTATCTTCAGTAGAGGGGATTACTTTGAAGAGGATAGTGTTTAAAATGTTGTCAAATGACCATTTACGTCAAAAGTTCGCTCTTTTCTTGAACACACGTTGGAATTCTCATTTGGTAGCACAAATACGGTCTGGCAAGTCAACTAGCGTTTTATCACAAAATACTGACCCAGACAAAAAACAAAGAATGAAGAAAAAAAAATATTGCTATAGAAGGACAGCAAATATTACAGTTTACGTACGATGTTCTTCCTCTGTAAACAGTTCTTGATGCAGCGTCTCGTTATTTCCAAGTATCACACAAAGACAGAAAACTACAGAAGGAATCCGTATTGAAAAAATGTGAGGAAGGACACCAGCTAGTTTGGAATCCTTTATAATCTCAAACTTGTCCTTTTACTGTAATTTGAGCGTACTATTCCAGCTGTGTTAGTTAGCATAGCCCAGATGCTGCCAGATATTTATAATTCCTATAATACTCTTCACGTGCATGGATTATTTCAGGCTAAACTGCTTGCTATTTATTATCTCTAAATCTTCCACCGTATCACATAATATTACCAAGAATTTAATTATAGGATTGAAAAAGCTTTCCTCACCCGCATCGAGCAAAGACAAAGAAAAACGAATATAGGAATAATTCACCTTTAATGTGGCATTTATTCGTCATCTTTCCTCATAGTTTCATTGAAAAAAATTGAACCTTTTTTACCGTTGCTGGTCTCTGTCTTACTAGGATTATGAACAGCATGCGCTTAGTTACTGACGCAGCACAGGTGCTGAGTCACAAGTGTCGTAACCAGGTGAGAGAAGGTTACAATAGGCCTCATGAAGAACCCGAAGGGGACCCTCTCCCCCCCCCCACCCCATAAAAAAAGGAAACTTTTCGACAGCCTTCGCTGTTATGGTGACCACGG
Source organism: Achatina immaculata (assembly GCA_009760885.1). Classification (NCBI taxonomy): domain Eukaryota; kingdom Metazoa; phylum Mollusca; class Gastropoda; order Stylommatophora; family Achatinidae; genus Lissachatina; species Lissachatina immaculata. Next base: position 46,042,704 of record CM019696.1, on the reverse strand, counting down.
CGAGCTCTGTCCCCGTTAACCATCCTACGTCTGCAACTAGCAGCACCAAAGGAGATATCGTAGTGTCGGCCAAAGGTGGTTCATCCACAGTTTGATAATTGTCGTTGTAACCGGTCACATTTATCCCTACTCTTTAACACACGACAGAGAAGAAAAGGTAATGAAAGGTAATATGAAAATTGTGCGCTAGCTACAACCGGTTACAAGCTGAAGCGGTACAGCACGTTCGCAATGGCTGATGGGTAGTTCGAACATGCACTGCGTAGCGCTTTGCTGCTAGTCTAGTTGAAGCCTTGGTCAAATAAACATGGATCTGTTCTCAGTATCAATGATGAATAGGAAGATTCATGGCCAAATGTGATTCAACAGCAAAAGACATAATTCCGTTGGCGATATCTTTGAAACATTTTCTTGAAGTCCAGTCGTGATTTATTCCAAAGTTTACAGAAGCAAGCAATTGTATGTAAACTTCTATTTTTTTTATGTCACGTTTCACATCATATTTTTAACTGCAATCTTTCTGTCTTTTGTAGATGCATAAAATACCAATATAACTGTTGATTGATTGTGTGTCGTAATGGAAGGGATGGAAAATATGGTTCTTCATTCTCTGTGTAGCCTGGTGCTTCTATCTTGTTCTTCATTCTCTGTGTAGCCTGGTGCTTCTATCTTGTTCTTCATTCTCTGTGTAGCCTGGTGCTTCTATCTTGTTCTTCATTCTATGTGTAGCCTGGTGCTTCTATCTTGTTCTTCATTCTCTGTGTAGCCTGGTGCTTCTATCTTGTTCTTCATTCTCTGTGTAGCCTGGTGCTTCTATCTTGTTCTTCATCCTCTGTGTAGCCTGGTGCTTCTATCTTGTGTGGTTATTGCACATTTCCCGTCCCACCAGGACGGCCTTGTCAGACTTCTGTCTGAAATCATACCAACCAAGATCTTGCCTTTAAAATAAAGGTTTCATCTCGGGAAACTTACTATATATAACAAAATGAGGAAATATTTTTCACCTCAGAGAAAGGAAATTAATTACTAAAGTTGAGAAATAATGGGAAAATATATGAGGGGGGAAAACATAGGAAATAATGGGGAAAATATTTAGCCAGCTTTCCCTGGTTAAATATTTTCTCTAGGGAAAGTTGACTCGGTAAAATTTCCGAAATAATTTTCCAATAATTTTCTCTTGTATGAGGGTAGTTATGGGTTGAGGACAGCATGGTAAACTCTGAAGGTCGGTACGATCGATGAGGTTCTGTAATCAGAAAATTACTATTAATTTAGCTAATGCATTCATCGCTGCTGTATGTACCTTGGCAATGTGCCTGATTTATTTCTTTCAAAGATAAGCAACTGAGATGGTGGCATGAGCGTTATCTTGTTTATCGCACGCTGTAAACTCAAAGCCACTTTGATACTCTCTGTTATGAGGAAGACTATACAATAATATCATAGGTAAAGGTAAAGTAAGGAAAAAGTTCACCTTCCATGCCATTAGGCATATTGGGGATATGGTGTTAGGCTCGTATTACCATGACCTTAGGCACATGAAAGTGTGATACAGTTAGTATCACGCCTGGCCGCATTTACCTTCCCAGATTTCTCTGGTACCCGTTTTTAAAGGCTGGGTGGAGCCCGGGGTCATTTTGGTGCGGCGGTACCAGAAACAAATCCCCCCACTGCTGGGACTTGAAGCCGACACCACCGAGTCAGTAGATAGAGCGGAAAATATTACACGTTATATGTTACATTCCAGGTAATATTTCTGATTTAGTGAATATTTTAGATCATTAGCTTTCACAGCCTCATTTTTCATTCATAAAGATTAACGCTGGTTCCAGATCATTTTCACATGTATATGTTATATATATATATATATATATATATATATATATATATATATATAAAGATAATGTATCACTGATAACAATTAACTAACTTGTAGCAATTATTTCTACCGCAGATATTAATATACCAAGATTGACTATGAAATTAGTCGCGTGTCTTGTTCATTGATTATGAAATTAGTCGCCTGTCTTGTTCATTGATTATGAAATTAGTCGCCTGCCTTGTTCATTGATTCTGAAATTAGTCGTCTGTCTTGTTCATGGATTATGAAACTAGTCGCCTGTCTGGTTCATTGATTATGAAATTAGTCGCGTGTCTTGTTCATTGATTATAAAATTAGTCGTCTGTCTTGTTCAATGATTATGAAATTAGTAGCCTGTCTTGTTCATTGATTATGAAATTAGTAGCCTGTCTTTTCCATTAATTATGAAATTAGTCCCTGTCTTGTTCAATAATTATGAAATTAGTCGCCTGTCTTGTTCAATGATTATGAAATTAGTCGCCTGTCTTGTTCATTGATTATGAAATTAGTCGCGTGTCTTGTTCATTGACTATGAAATTAGTCGCGTATCTTGTTCATTGATTATGAAATTATTCGCCTGTCTTTTTCATTGATTATTAAACTAGTCGCCTGTCTTGTTCATTGATTATGAAATTAGTCGCGTGTCTTGTTCATTGATTATGAAATTAATCGCCTGTCTTGTTCAATGATTCTGAAATTAGTTGCCTGTCTTGTTCATTGACTATAAAATTAGTCGCGTGTCTTGTTCATTGACTATGAAATTAGTCGCGTGTCTTGTTCATTGATTATGAAATTAGTCGCATATCCTGTTCATTGATTATGAAATTATTCGCGTGTCTTGTTCATTTATTCCAGCATGTTTGAGGTCACGATGCCTGCAGCAAAAAATAGGCAACTCTCCACCTCTTCCTTTTCTCTCTCCATCCCCCGAACTGTCTCTTATTCCGATGATGATGACGACGACGACGACGATGACGATGATGATGACAATGATGATGATGATGATGATGATAGTTACAGACGTCATTTACAGTGTATGTAGGCTGGGTGAGAAAGCGCTGGAGTCACTGAGAAGATCACGGGTGGCAAAAATCTGCTTCATTTGTGTGACAGGTCACGCAGGGCTTAGAGGTAATGAAAGAGCGGACGGACTTGCTGGCATGGCTACAGTGGAGGGTGGACAGACTTGCTGGCATGGCTACAGTGGAGGGTGGACAGACTTGCTGGCATGGCTACAGTGGAGGTGGACAGACTTGCTGGCATGGCTACAGTGAAGGGTGGACGGACTTGCTGGCATGGCTACAGTGAAGGGTGGACAGACTTGCTGGCATAGCTACAGTGGAGGGTGGATAGACTTGCTGGCATAGCTACAGTGGAGGTGGATAGACTTGCTGGCATGGCTACAGTGAAGGGTGGACAGACTTGCTGGCATGGCTACAGTGAAGGGTGGACAGACTTGCTGGCATGGCTACAGTGGAGGTGGATAGACTTGCTGGCATGGCTACAGTGAAGGGTGGACAGACTTGCTGGCATGGCTACAGTGAAGGGTGGACAGACTTGCTGGCATGGCTACAGTGGAGGTGGATAGACTTGCTGGCATGGCTACAGTGAAGGGTGGACAGACTTGCTGGCATGGCTACAGTGAAGGGTGGACAGACTTGCTGGCATGGCTACAGTGGAGGGTAGACAGACTTGCTGGCATGGCTACAGTGGAGGGTAGACAGACTTGCTGGCATGGCTACAGTCGAGGGTGTACAGACTTGCTGGCATGGCTACAGTGGATGGTGGACAGACTTACTGGCATGGCTACAGTGGAGGGTGGACAGACTTGCTGGCATGGCTACAGTGGAGGGTAGACAGACTTGCTGGCATGGCTACAGTCGAGGGTGTACAGACTTGCTGGCATGGCTACAGTGGATGGTGGACAGACTTACTGGCATGGCTACAGTGGAGGGTGGACAGACTTGCTGGCATGGCTACAGTGGAGGGTAGACAGACTTGCTGGCATGGCTACAGTGAAGGGTGTACCGGCTTGCTGGCATGGCTACAATGAAGGGTGGACAGACTTGCTGGCATGGCTACAGTGGAGGGTGGATAGACTTGCTGGTATGGCTACAGTGGAGGGTGGACAAGCAATGGACCGGGCTGATATCCTGAACGCACTCAGAGAAACTGGTCGAATCGTTGATTCAAGCAACAGTTCTGAACCTGCAACCAATAACAGATTGCTGAGAAATATTGCTCGTAACATCAAACCCTGAGTGGCTAGGCAAGATGTAACAGTATTTACCATGCTGTTTAGATCTGAACTAAATACACTATTTCCCTTGTAGAGCTTACATACTTCAGCACGTGATTTGTAGTAGCCTGTCTGTGTCTGTAAACAGCAAACAAAATTTAATCACTTAGTGGTATTTTGCACGGGATTCTGAGAGAAAAGTTTCTTGGTTCTAGTAATTTTGAGCAGGTAGCGGAGTTTCTCGGGATTATTACGAGTTTTGTAAGGGAAATTTTCTTAAACGTTAACGATTGGAATGTCTGTGTTGACTTAACAGTCTAAATTTAGTTTTAGAGTTTTTGTTTTAGGAACGAAAGTTAAGGTTACTAAAGTTCAGGGCATGAGTTATAAATCCCGTGTTTTAGTGAGGCTCAGAACAGACCTTTTTTGCGTGAATGTGAATTGCACTGAGTGAAAGTTCTGGAAGGATATCGCAGTAAATGGAGGTTATATAAAAGAACTTGGAGTTTATTAAGGATGGTTATGATGACTGTATTCGGAGTATGAGGATCGTGTGATAGAGGCAAGTCAGTAGTAGCTTTGTAGTGAATTCAGTCACGTCCTAGTGGACTGTGGTAGGACAAGGTTTACTTTGTAACAGTATGTAGGAATTATGTTGTAGTGTCCTTGCTAGGACCAGAGCTTATTGTTTGTGTTTTCTTCTTCTCCTGGAAGATGAAGTGTTATTCTGGAAGTTGTTATTCATTCCAGACATTAGTAAGTACTGCGGTTTTTTTTTTATAACTGCCTGCTGGTAGAATGTTTCTTCCTTATGGCACGAACAGCCTGCCTGGGAAGTTTTTCATGTTTCACTTTTTTGTCATTTCTGTATGACAGCGGTTTTTCCTACCATCGTCATATCCATCATCCACATCTTCCGCATCAGTAAATGTGTTGTCTATTTAATTTGAACTACACTCTTGACTGTTCCTACGTTTGAGTTACTGTTGAGTCCAGACGTTCTGTTGTTGTCCAGTGGAAGAAGGAGCGTGCTTGGGTGTATTGTTCTCTGAGTGTATCACAGAACACAAATCCTAGTCCCTCAGATCAATCTGTTTAATCTGATCCTGAGAGAGAGAGAGAGAGAGAGAGAGAGAGAGAGAAGGAGAGTAACTAACTTTTATCCATAGTTCTTTCTCTGGACCTTTAAAGTCAACAGATACATCTTCTATAACACAATAATTGGTGTATAAGTATACAACTATACACTCGTAACATTTTCTCTGAAGCACCCCTATTGGCATACAAACGTGAGCCAAACCTTAAGGACATCCTCGTCCACAGCCACTTGAAGCAGAGCCTTACATATGTTGGCACCAGAAAATGTAACCGCCCCCGCTGCGTTACCTGCCCTGTAGTTTGGGAAACGAAAACAATCACCTTTCCCAAAACTATCCTCACTCTTCATGAGGGATTCACATGCGAGTCCTGTAATGTGATATATGTCATCGTGTGCAGAAGATGCAGGATAACATATATGGGTGAGACTGGCCTCAGATTAGGGGACCGCATGCAAAAACATCTGTACGACATCACCCAGCATGCTTCGAAACCAGTCCCAAATCATTTCAATGGCCCCAACCACAGAATCAAATCTGATTTTCTGGTAACAGCCATTAAACAATGTCACGCAGATGACACAAGCCGCCTGGCACTTGAGAACCGCTGCATTCAAAATTATGGGACGCTGGAACCACATGGGTTAAACTCGCTGTTACACGTAACATCATCTTCTTCAATCATTATAGTACCTCTCCACTAAATCCACCCCTTCTTACTTTTCAAACTTCCTCACAGCATCACTCTGCAACCCCGCTATTTTCTCTGCAACCCCTCTTCTCTGCAACACCTCTTCCCCAATCACCTGTTTCAAATTCTCCTAACTAGGCCAGTAGTGCGTCACTCTCTCTTCCCTCCCCGGTTCCCCATCCACCACCCCCAGTTACAACCCACCGACCACATGTCACAGGTCTCTATTTAAACAATTTCCACGTCCTACCAGATCCATTCCTGACACACACTGCCAGACAAGCCACACCTTGCAATTTACAGCTAAGTACTCCTTTTTCCCAAAAAAAAAAAAAATTTTTTTTTAAACAGTATTCATGTAAATCTATACTTTATCTCCTCTCCCTATTTCTTCGTCCTGTATGTTTTTGTATGATTAAGGCTCACGCCGAAACGGCACAAATTTGTAATCGTTAAGTAATAAAGCTGCTCCTACTTTTTTCTGATTTTATACATTCAGATACATCTTCTATATTCTTCTTATATCCTTCCCATGCCGTTAAACGTCAATTTTTTCCTGTCTTCGGCGAGTCTTTCAACCTCATCAAGGGATTTTATGCCTGTTAATTTACCCTCACTTAACAATGTCCTCTTCAGAGTTTCACGCGGTCTGCCTCTTTTTCTTTGACCTGTTGTGTTCCACTTGATAGCTTGTTTTGGGATTCTCTGATTTCTTCTCATCAAGTGACCAACATATGTCCATCTCCATTTCCTTATCACCCATGAGACTGATTGTTGTTCAGTCATCTGTCTTCTATATTGGCATGTTAGTATTCGGTAAACCACAGAGAAACGGAATACGCCTTTAAAGAGCGCTGCAGTTGGAAGCAAGGAAGACTGGTTAATCAACAGAGAACTTGTGACGTCAGCCACCAGACGCTGGTGGAAGGACTGAAGATGGGGTCAGATCGCTTACTGATTAATCGTCCGATGTGCAATGAGGATGATCCAGTGACTAACTAACACTGTATTATGGCTGTATGTCAACAAGGCGCGAGGTCAGTCCAGACAGAATGAACGTATTCAGGCAGTAGTTTTCTTTGACGATCACGCACTGAACAAATTATAAGGTTTTCATGCGCGAGAGGTCGCCACTAATTAAATATCGATTCTGGTAAGGACGTCATACCTTTGATATCTACACGGTTAGCGCTAAAACATGTACATGTACCCGCGGAAAAGATGAAAGAGATTCCCTCTGCTCTATTTTATAGCAGTACGGCCTCTTTGATCTCTAATAAATGAACAGCTTTACAAATACGTCATGGCATGCATTTTTTGTTTATGGAAGTGTTACGTCCAGCCCATAAAATATATTTTATATTCCCTTCATGTTTTGAGAAAAATAGGAACGGTTCAGTAATTTGTTTCACTCAGTTTTGTTTCAATTCTCTCTCCAGTCCGAAATAAAATAGTGGATATAACCTCATAAATTTTTTTTTTTTGTGATGGATATTACATTTGTTTTTTTTTTTTAGGTTAGCGCTTCCTAAACTGGGAGATCAGTGGCACCCTTGTGACTAAATTGTCAAATCTTCTTTTACTTTCACATATTTATTTTTGCATCAATTTCTTTTTTTTTAAATAAATCAGTTTTAAAAGCATTTTATAAACTCTTCCATGCTCTACTAAAATAGATGTTGGTGGAAAACGTTTGTAGATGGAAACTGAAAGGAAACCTGAATCCACGATATAAAATTATGAGCTGGGTTAGAAGTATGCTGCTTGTTCCTTTTGTGTAGACATGCAAGTTGTAGCAACTTCGCTGATGTTCATCTGAGGCGAAAGAGTTATATTACCTTGTATTTACTGGCTTACCTGTATCCTTTGTGTGTGGGGAGGGGGGAATTCTTCAAAGTTTAGTGATCTATGGCCGCTTATCTACAACAGTCGTCAGAGCGTGTGCAGTCCGGGGTTTTGTCTTCGACTAAAAAAAAAAAATCGGACCTTCCAGTGATGCACAGCCGTGTGTTTAAATTTAATCTTTATTTTTGTCCCTCACAAATGAGAGTTCGAAAATTTTATTATCATAAAAAGCTTGTCAACGTTCATAAAATAATCGTAGATTATGCCTGTGGACATGAGATAATCACAGATTTTATGGTAAAAATGTTTAGTATGAACTTATAACAGCTGCAGGTTCTAATGTTGAGGAGTCTAATGGTTTATTGCAGGGTTAAGGTTTAAATTAATATTTCAGCGTAAGAGCGCAGACCCTGCCTTGTTAAATTTGGAACCGTCACTGCTGCACTTCAATAAGAGATTATATTGTGCGTGATTAACCTTAAAATCGCCAAGACGCTGAGGCGATTGTTTAACATCTCGTCCCCAAGTAAGGACATTTGCCGAAATTCGGATTATGTTTAAAGTCGTGGGTGCGTTTCTTCCTATCTCTTTTCCAGTATTTTCCAGTATTACTTACCTTTCTTAAAACTCTTCCACGTCACCATACACTCCAGCTGCCTCACTGGCGTGCGTCCCAGCTGCCACACTTGCGTACGTCCCAGCTGCCACACTGGCGTGCGTCCCAGCTGCCACACTTGCGTACGTCCCAGCTGCCACACTTGCGTACGTCCCAGCTGCCACACTGGCGTGCGTCCCAGCTGCCACACTTGCGTACGTCCCAGCTGCCACACTGGCGTGCGTCCCAGCTGCCACACTGGCGTGCGTTCCAGCTGCCACACTGGCGTACGTCCCAGCTGCCACACTGGCATACGTCCCGGCTGCCACACTGGCGTAGTCCCAACTGCCACACTGGCGTGCGTCCCAGCTGCCACACTGGCGTAGTCCCAACTGCCACACTGGCGTGCGTCCCAGCTGCCACACTGGCGTACGTCCCAGCTGCCACATTGGCGTAGTCCCAGCTGCCACACTGGCATAGTCCCAGCTGCCACACTGGCGTACACCCCGGCTGCCACACTGGCGTACACCCCGGCTGCCACACTGGCGTACGTCCCAGAAGCGCGCTCTTTGCACAGCCTCCGAAATTGTATGGATGACATTCTAGCAAAAGAAGGCGGTATATTACTACAAACAGATACAAGCATGACATATTAGGAAGGTAAATTGACCATATAATAACATTCAAAAACAAACTGGCAAAAGAACACACTGGCTATCAGTAGAATGATGCTTCCTACCAACTTGGCAGAGAAGAGCAAGTGATCATTTATCAGCTCAGCGCCGGTCACAGGAGACTGAGGTAACACCTCTTTAACAAGCTCAAGTCTGGCCTGACCAACATGTGGTACACTGCTAAGATGATGGGAGAGCATATTCTGCAGAAGTGCCCAGCGAACATATGGCATTCAAAAGTTATAAGCACAAAAACCAATTTAAGATTATTCAATTCAAATGTAACAATCTCCCTCATTTATGCATGTGAAAGCTGGAAAACAACTAAAGAAATAGATAAGAAATTAGACTCTTTCGAAAACAAATGCCTAAGGAAAATATTCTGTATAAAGTGGAACGAATTCACGAACAACGCAGAGGTAAGACAGATGAGCAAACAACAACCGGTTTCATGGTTGATCAGAAAAAGAAGATGGACATATGTCGTTCATGTGATGAGAATAAACAAAAAGAAGATGGACATATGTCGTTCATGTGATGAGAATAAACAATCAGAATCACAGAACAAGCTATCAAGTGGAACACAACAGGCCGAAGAAAAAGAGGTCGAGCACGTGAAACTCTAAAGAGGACATTGTTAAGAGAAGCCAATTCAGTGGGCATAACATCCCTCGATGAGATTGAAAAACTCACAAAAGACAGGACATCTTGGCGAACTACCACGCGAGCCCTGTGTGACGTTTAGCGGCACAGGAAGGATGTAAGATGTAAGTAAGACCCAGCATAAGTGTTACAGAGAAAACAGATGTGGCCAACGCCTACATCACTTCAACAGAAGCTTTATGGGGAAATGAATCAGCTTCAGCTTACCATCGGTTACTTCAGAAGTCTGCGTGATGGCGTCTGAGAATCAGAGAAGAATTATGGCACATTTTTCTAACACAAGGTGGGAAAAAACATTAAAACCTGACTCGCCGACGTTAAATTTGAGCTCTTCTTACTTGTGAGAGATCTAGCAACTACAACGTCAAATTACGCTGCTAAATAGATTTTATGTACAGCTTCAAATTAAGTTGCTAAATAGATTGTATGTACAGCTTCAAATTAAGTTGCTGAATAGATTTTATGTACTGTAGAAATGGGTACCCGTCTTCTTCAGGAGTTGGGGAAGAAAAGGCGGCCAGGCGTGATACTGACCATATCACCCTCTAGAATGTATCAACTAGAAAAAGTAGGAACAGCTTTATTACTTAACGATTACAAAGTTGTGACGTTTCAGCGTGAGCCTTAATCATACAAAAAACGTACAGGACGAAGAAATAGAGAGAGTAGATAAAGTATAGATTCACATGAATCTATAAAAATCTATTAAAAAGAAAAAAAAAAGTTAAAACGAGTACTTAGCTGTAAATTGTAAGGTGTGACTTGTCCGGTGGTGTGTGTCAGGAATGGATTTAGTAGAACGTGGAGACTGTTTAAATAGAGACCTGTGATATGTGGTCGGTTGGTTGTAACTGGGGGTGGTGGATGGGGAACCGGGGAGGGGAGAGAGAGTGATACAAAGTTGACCTAGCCAGGAGAAGTTGAAATAGATGATTGGGGAAGAGGGGTTGCAAAGTGATGCTGTGAGGAGGTTTGAAAAGTAAGAAGGGGTGGAGCTTAGTGGAGAGGTACTATAATGATTGAAGAGAATGTTAAGTGTAGCTGAACAGCGAGTTTAACCCATGTGGCTCCAGCGTCCCATAATTTTGAATGCAGCGGTTCTCAAGTGCCAGGCGGCTTGTGTCATCTGCGTGATATTGTTTGATGGCTGTTACCAGAAAATCAGATTTGCCTCTGTGGTTGGGGCCATTGAAATGATTTGGGACTGGTTTCGAAGCATGCTGGGCGATGTCGTACAGATGTTTTTGCATGCGGTCCCCTAATCTGAGGCCAGTCTCACCGATATATGTTATCTTGCATCTTTTGCAAACGATGACACATATCACATTTCGGGACTCGCATGTGAATCCCTCATGAAGAGTGAGGATAGTTTTGGGAAAGGTGATTGTTTTCGTTTCCCAGACTACCAGGCAGGTAACGCAGCGGGGGCCGTTACATTTTCTGGTGCCAACATACGTAAGGGTCTGCTTCAAGTAGCTGTGGACGAGGATGTCCTTAAGGTTTGGCTCACGTTTGTATGCCAACAGGGGTGGATCAGAGAAAATGTCACGAGTGTCGGAGTCGAGTTGGATTATCGGCAGATGACGATACAGAATTTTCTTAACCATCTGACCATGCGGGTGGAAAGGCAGTACTAACTTAACTCTGTCAGATGGAGTAACAGGCTTTTTCCTGAATAATTCTTTGCGGCTCACTAGTTGGATACGGTTGAAGGCTTTACGAAGGACCTTTTCTGGGTAGTGGCGATGACGAAAAAATTCTAATAACTTGTTGGACTGATCTATAAAGTCCAAATTATCCTGACATATGCGGCGAAGACAGAGGAGTTGTGAGTGTGGGATGGAGTTCTTACAGGCTTCAGGATGGGAGGAGGTGTAAACAAATAGGTGTGGCTATCAGTGGGCTTGTAAAATACAAAGGTGACAAGCCTGTTTGTACCAACAGAAATTTTAATGTCTAAAAAGTTAACAGACTTGTCAGAAATTTCATAAGTGAATTTTATGTTGTTATTGAGTGAGTTGGCGAATTTAATAAATTTTTTTTAGGTCTTCCTGTGGCATACTTGTGATTCCAATGCCATCATCAATGTACCTTTTATAGAGTTATGGAAGTCTGCCAGTGTAGGTTTCCCATAATTTGACTTCCAGAAAGCCCATAAATAGACATGCATAACTGGGACCCATTTTCGTCCCATGGCAACACCACTGATTTGCTCGAAGTATTCGCTGTTGAATTCCAAAGACTTTAGGTTTAGTACTATCTCTGTAAGTCTGATTATGTTGTCAGTGCTAGTAGTGGGGTGAGGGTCTTTGTCGAGAAAATAGCGGAGTGCTAAAAGTCCATCCTCATGGGGGATAGAAGTGTATAGGGAGCAGACATCAAGGAGAAAGATGTGATAGGTGTGGTGTTGAGAGAATGTGATTGTATCAAAAGTTATTAAGGTGTGGTTGGTATCTTTCAAAAAGGAGGGTAGTTTGTGTACTAGAGGCTGGAAAATGCTGTCCAAAAAGTCAGAAATGTGCTCAGTGGGGCATGAACAAGCTGATACAGTGGGGCGTCCAGGGTTACCTGGTTTGTGGATTTTAGGAAGAAGATAGAAGGTAGGTGTCCCTAAACAGCTGTCCTTAATGTGAAGAGAAACAGCTTTGGGTGGAGGGCCACTTTCTGTAATCAGGTCTTTAATGGTTGCTTCCACTATGTCATTATTTGAACAGGTAGTATCGTTTTTCGCTGGGGCACGGAATTTTATATTGCCGTGTTGGGACATTCCTTCCGCGATATTATATATCTTTTTTCCAAACTACGATATTGCTGGTTTATCTGCTGGTTTGATCACAAGTCGCTTCGACGCCGGAGTTTGGACAATGCCCTGAACTCTCCCTTATTTAGGTTAAAATGTCTAAGTGTTGGTGGTCGGAGGTTAAGGGTCTCACGCCACGTCGTATCAATATACAGATCCAAAGCTTGGGAAGCCCCAGGGGAAGGTGTCCAGCTATATTTATGGTGGTCGTAAAGTGCAAATGGGTTATCGGGGTCTTGTGTGGGTTAGTTGGACTCTTTGTTAGCAAAGTGATATTTAAGCTGCAGTCGGCGGTGGAACTGTTTAACATCCCGGAGTGAAAAATAGCGATCACACCGAGGGCGGATAGGAATAAATTTAAGGCCTTTGGCGAGAACTAGTGTGCTGACAGGTCAAGGAAAATATGGGCACTAACACCATATTCCTATGTGCCTCTAAGGCATGACAGGATTACCTTTACCGTTACCTTTTTCAAATGTATATGCCAGTTTCATTTCGTTTACTTATATTACTTCATCATCATCAGGTGCCGTGCCGACTGGCGTTGGCTATTATGCTTCTCCAGAGTACACGATCCTTCATGCAGGCCATCAGCTCTGTTGGTGATCTCCTCTCACACCATCCTGTCAGACTGTCCAGTATCATTTCTCTTGGTCTTCCTCTTGATCTTCTTCCTTCTATTTTTCCTGTTGTTATAATATTTTCAATGCCCCCTCTTCTCATTGCATGTCCTATGAAAGTACATTGTCTCTTTCTTATCTTTTTTACAAGATTTTTTGTCTCTCCAGCTCTTCTCATACATTCTTCATTAGTTATTTTTGCTGTCCAGGGGATTCGCAACATTCTTCTAATAAACCACATTTCTGCTGCTTCCAATGATTTTTGTGCAGACCTGCCTATTGTCCATGGTTCACTTCCATATAACAAGATAGGTTCAATATAGCATTTTAGGATTCATTTTCTAACATTCATTCATAAGACTGTGTTGGCCAATACGTTTCTCATTCTCTGAAATGCAGTCTTTGCTTGGCCTATTCTGTTCCTAATTTATATTACTTGCATTCCGATTATCCTGGGAATTTTTGTTCTTGTAATGAATATTTAACTTCATGAACAGGTTCATTTAAATGAATGAACAACCCCCCCTCTCCCCCAAGTATATTATTAATATGTTAACTGTATTTATCAAACGCTTACTAAAGACAAGGAAGACGCAAGTACCAAAACGGGTTTAAAAAAAAAAGAAGTTTTACGAAAGAAATGAAAAGGGTTTCAATAATAATGTAGGAAAGTAGTGTCTAAAATGATGGTGGATGCTTGTATTAACTCTTTGGGTATTTGGACACGCGTCCTGCGTGGTTGTATCCCTATTACGAACTACTTATAGACGCGAGGCGCGATGATGGTTTGTAGCTCTCTAATTTTGAAAATAATCAAAGTATCTTAAAACCAGCAGTTGACTTCCTTCCGGAATTCAGTTGTCCACATTAAGCGCGTGGTTTGAGCAGAAAACAGAGCGATTCTTTGTTCATTTAAAGCGAGTTTTTCAAAGTTTATCGTCGCTAGGCCTTTGTTTATCAACAAATATGGCTTCCAGTGCTAGTTTCTTTCGTCCAGAGCAGCATATTTCTGCATTACAAGCTCAGAATTTAATTTAAAATTGTCTAGACTGTGGTGTAGAGAATGTAGGAGTAGAAATGGTAAATTTTCGGCACACGTGGCAGTGATTGAAAGAATTTTTCGTGTTTTTTTTTGGTCCAGCAGCAAAATGTGTTAGAAGGGTAGCTGGTGATACTACTTCTCAGCTTTTGCTAGTACTAGCTGTAATATCACAACAATTAATGCTGGAGATTGTGTAATTTAAAAAATTAAATGTTGTAGAATGCTTCAAATTTAAAAAAAAAACAAAAACCAAAACACAATGGCCTGTTTTCTGGTAAATATTAGTCAACGACCGCCCACTTGTTTTCATGTAAATATTACCTACCCACTTGGTGTTTTTAGTTTGCTGTGAATGCATAACTAGTGCATATTTTCATGTAAATTTTGTAAGATATGTTAAAGAACAGATGTTTGTGTACATTTTTATTCATTATGGAAGTATATGGCCAACTACAGTGGATTAACTTGATGGGTAAGTGAAAAAAAATTTATTTTATTACTTCATTTTCCATTCTTTCTTCTCAGTTCTTAGCTCTTTTTTGTTGTTGTATACTAACAAAATGGTAAAAATTTTATTTGAAAAACAAAATACATTTTTTCTTCTTCAAAATAAGGTAGAATACTTCATACTACAGATCAGATTATGCCTTTGTCATTCTTTTAAATGTGACAACCATCCCATTTCACATTGTGAAATTTACCCCCCTTGGTCTTTTGAGGGAAACACACCCAGTATACAAAGAGTTAAATTGCCTGCCATTTTTACACACAGCCGATGTCAGTCTGAAGGTTCATTCAGATTTGTAGAACTTTTGGAAACTGCCATATAGATGCTGTCTTGAAACGAGAGCAAAGATAACGTATGCATAAAGTACTAGGTTACGAAGAAACAAAAACGATCATTTAGAAATAGAAACTAGGCTAGTAAAATAGGGTAAAGTTTGAACCAAATTGGCCGTATTTATTAAAATAAAAGTTCTGCTGAGTGCAGTTTTCAATACTGAAATTCTTAATTTTATCAGAATAGGCTAGGACTCATTTGGTTGATTTACATCTCGCCATAAATTTATCTTGGTTCTTTTACGCAGATTGTCGAAATATACAAAGTCCAACATTTGTAACAGTCGCAGAATAGTAGTACTACTAGCAGATCTCTGCTTGCAGGTTTGAGTAAACTGGACAGGTCTGCAGATTATGTTCTGGAGTCTGGATGATACATTCCTTTGTGTGTAACATTTTAAGATGACAGAGGTGGCTTGTCAGTCTGCAGTGTCCCGTTCTTAGTCGCAAGATTGTAGTTCGCTGTCGTCTCCGTAGCTGATGAATGAAGTCTTGTTTTGTTACTGTTTTGATTTTTTCAAAAGTTGGTGTTTAGTTTGTTGCTGATGTTTCGGTTTTTCTTTTCTGTGCCTCTTGGTATGTTATTGGGTGGTTGATTTGTTCGATTTTTTCTTCCTGCCTGAGAGAGGGCATCTACTTTTTAGTCTCTATTTATATATCTCTCTCCTAGCAAGTTCACTCCCGGTCCTCTCCTAAGATATATCTCCACGTGTTTGGTTGTCCGTTCAAGTGATGGATTTCTTGTATCCGAGAACTTAAGTTGTTAACGTTCTAATTCTCATGCAAAAATATCTCTAAAACACCATTTCGTCCATTTCCTGCAATTTTTGGACTTTATATAAGAAAAACCCTCTTTAAATAAATCTCATTTAACCGCCATATTTCTCTTTTCCATGATTATTTTAGTCAGAATCGTTTAGAGTCATATTGCTTGATTCTAAAACAAATTTTATTGTTAATTATGTGCAGGGAGTATCGATGCTATGCTAACTTAAGCCATAGGAAGTCTTAACTGTGTAAAACCATATAAAGGCAATCTATAGAAACTGTATCTCTGAAAGGTCAGTACTGCTTCTCTCTGTGGTCTGCGTCATATGCAGGCCTAGATCATTTAATAGTAAAATGAACCATGTTTTCGGAAAAAAAAACTATTCGCCAGATCATGTATTAATTTTTATCATTGTTATGTAACAACTAAAACACCAGTGTTGATGACATAATGTATGTAAAGACATGGCGTTCTAACGTACGGTGTCATTTTCAGACATGACAACACGGCAATGTCGACATTCAGCAAAACACTGTATGATGATGATGATGATGATGATGACTGAGTGACTCTGTGAGCATTAAATGAAAATCCATCGGCTAAAATAAGATATAAAAAACATGCGTATCTTGAGACATGGCGCCTAGATTTGCATGTGACTATCGTTAGATGTCACCGTCAGACTTTACAGTAAACTCTTTCTTTTCTTGCCATTGAAGGAAACACAAATCTGCATGCGCTCCATTATTTCATTTTAAACTAATTGACTGCATACCGAACTATGATTTAATACTCTTAATTTTTAGAAAAACACGAGCTGGTTTATTAGAATGAGTACGGCTTTCGCTCTGCTTCGGATCATAATTGCTTTTTCATGTTAGTCTCCCACGTTATTTATGACCGTTATTCATTATATTATTTCTATATTGTTTTTAAAAGGTGCACGCCGTTTATGAATTTGAACTATTCGGCAACTGGGCGTTCTGATTATTTGACACAGCTAAGTGCGATTCTAGTTTTTTTTTTGTACTCTTTTTTTATCTCATGTACACTCTGTTGCTTGTGCCATTTTGAGGAAAGCTAGGATCTGAAGAGGATTAAAGGCCCATAATAATAATAATGCAACCACAGTTTATGCATGACTGGTCATGCGGCCGTATTTACGCCTATTTTGATTATTTTTAACAATTTAATGTCATTTCTGAACTGATTTATTCAAGGGCTCAAAGAGTGAGTTTATTATCTGTTATTTCTGAACGCGTTCTTATCGAAAACTTTTTTATCACTAGTTTGCATGTGCACAAAATACTTTCACGGCAAGTTTGTATACTAATTTATTTCAAGGATTTCCAGAGATAAACTGTCATATAGTAGCAAATGCAGGACTCACTACCAAAAATAGCACTAAGATGGACACCACAGGGGAGCAGAAGTAAGGGTAGACCAAAAGAGACATGGAGAAGAACAACAGAAAGGATGTTGAGCAATAGAGGGCTCACCTGGGCAAGAGCAGAAAAAAAGGCGAAAGACAGGCATTTGTGGAAAACCCTTGCGGAAGCCCCATGTGCCCTGGGCACTTAAGGTTCAGAGAGAGAGAGATAGTAGCGTCCAAACTTTACCATTAGTTGGGAGAAACCTTGTATTTAGTCTTATAACTTGATCTCCCAGCTTTCGTAAACGGCTGTGCTCTGTCTTGTAACTTGATCTCCCAGCTTTCGTAAACGGCTGTGCTCTGTCTTGTAACTTGATCTCCCAGCTTTCATAAACGGCTGTGCTCTGTCTTATAACGTGATCTCCCAGCTTTCGTAAACGGCTGTGCTCTGTCTTATTACTTTGATCTCCCAGCTTTCGTAAACGGCTGTGCTCTGTCTTATTACTTTGATCTCCCAGCTTTAGTAAACGGCTGTGCTTTGTAGTCAGCGTCACGGGGATGCTGGAGTGCGGGCATTGTGCCAGATGAAGAATGGATCTCATCTGCTTTATTTAAATATCTGGAATTAACAGAAGTAACCGGCTTCTGGATTCAATCCACCACCATGAGGAAAAGTACCTACCATGCTCCTACAGCTTGATCATGAGGTCCTGGAGCCTGTTCTTGCTCGTCCGTGTTCGAGGAGTACATCAGACGAGTATAAACGAGGAGGCCCCGGTCTGCACTAACGCGGTTTGTGGACTCTGACGGAAGCCACGCCCTAACTACAGCTCAGTTGTTGCTCCTTCCACGCTTCGCTGTAAATCAGCAGTTTTCAAATCTTTTCGTCTGGTCGCCCCCCCCCCCCCACCCCCGAAGCTGAGCATCCCTGAACACATTTTTCACTCACTAGGCTCTCATACCCTCTGTCATCCCCGATTCCTTCACTCCCCTCCTCCTACCTCCTGGATCTTCTGAACACCTTTAGGGTGGAGGGGGACCCGGTACCATTAACTTTCGATCCGCTGCTATAAATGAAGTTGTAGCGCTTGTTAAATTGTCTCCCCCTGTTAAACTTTTCCTTAGTTTTCTCATGCAAGAGATCGCTAATCCCTGCAACTGTTTGTCCTTGTACTGCCAGACGTAGGATATAGCTCGTTGTTTCTCCGGTCAACAAGATGATGTTGACAGTAGTCTCTCTCTCTCTTCTCTCTCTCCTCTCTTTCTCCTCTCTCTCTTCGCTATCTCTCTTTCTCTCTCCCCACTCTCTGTTCTCTCTCTCCCTCCTCTCCCCTCTCTCTTCTCTCTCCTCTCTCTCTTCTCTCTCTCTCCCTCCTCTCTCTTCTCTCCCCTCTCTCCTCTCTCCCCTTCTCTCTCTCCTGTCTCTCTCCGTCTCCCTCCTCTCTCTTCTCTCCCCTCTCTCCTCTCTCCCCTTCTCTCTCTCCTGTCTCTATACCGTCTCCCTCCTCTCTCTTCTCTCCCCTCTCTCCTCTCTCCCCTCTCTCCTGTCTCTCCCTCCTCTCTCTTCTCTTCCCTCTCTCCCCTTCTCTCTCTCCTGTCTCACTCCGTCTCCCTCCTCTCTCTTCTCTCTCTCTTCCCTCTCCTCTCCCTCTTCTCTCTCTAATCTCTTCTCTCTCTCCTCTCTCTCTCCACTCTTTCCCCTCTCTCTCCTCTTTCTCTCCCCTCTATCCCCTCTGTCTCTCCCCTCTCTCTCTCCCCCCTCCCTCTCTCTCTCTCTCTAAACCTTAAGTGCCCAGGGCACAAGGGACTTCCTCAAGGGTTTTCCACAAATGCTTGTCCTTCGCCTTTTTTCCGCTCTTGCCCAGGTGAGCCCTCTATTGCTCAACATCCTTTCTGTTGTTCTTCTCCATGTCTCATTTGGTCATTAGGAGCACAAGTCCCAACCATCGTCAGCTTCTTTCCTCAGTAATTGTTGTCAGCGGCTTCATCTGCATTATGGTACTTGGTCAAAATATTCTTCTAATCTTTAGTAAACATTTAGTCTGGAAAAATGCACCGTTTTCTATAGTTTTGGTGATTTTCCAGCATTCACTTCCATAGATTAGGACCTCACTGTTTTTGCTCAGGTTTTTTTATATTTCCATATAGTCTGCAGCATTGTAAAAGCCTGGTTTGCTCTAGTAAGTCTGCTGTTGATGTCATCTTTGCTGTCTAGTAAGTCTGCTGGAGATGTCCTCCCTCTGTGCTGTCTAATAAGTCTGCTGTTTGATGTCCTCTGTGCTGTCTATTAAATCTGCTGTTGATGTCCTCTGTGCTGTCTAATAAGTCTACTGTTGATGTCCTCTGTGCTGTCTAATAAGTCTACTGTTGATGTCCTCTGTGCTGTCTAATAAGTCTACTGTTGATGTCCTCTGTGCTGTCTCCATCTTTCTTCTCATCTACTGCCAAAATATACAAATTCTTTGACCTCACCCTCTAACCTGTTATCTACTCTCAGTACATGTTGACAATAGATGACGGTGATAAACTGCTGTCATTGTTTTGTTTAGTCCCCGAAACTTGTACACGGTGAGGTGCACTGGCAGGCGTTCTTCTAAGCTTCAGCCACAGTGACTGATATGGAGAAGGCTAGATATTGTTTTTATAAGATTAAAACTGTTTATGGATTACACACTTTATAAGTTAATAGTGACTGACAATTGGTCTAATCTGACAGCAGTGAGGATTAAGATGCAATTGTTTATAAGACAAAGTAATAGTGATTGTCTAACTAGCCGTGATGATTAAGATGCAACTGTTTATAAGGCAAGGTAACAGTGATTATTTAACTAGCCGTGAAGATTAAGATAAAAATGTTTATAATGCAAGGTAATAACGATTATTTAACTAGCCGTGAGGGCTAAGATAAAAATGTTTGTAGGGCAAGGTAGCAGTGATTACCTGACTAGTGATCTGATCTGACAGCTGTGCGGAGTAAGACAAAATTAGGCCAGCCATGAAAGCACAGAACTGGAATGAAAGAAAAAGGTGGATAGAGGAGGAGGAAGAGGAAAAGAAGGGGGGGGGGAGAGTGTAGAATTACTTATTTTGTTTGGATTTTTTATTACCATGGAGGCCATGCAAGTGTGGTTCATAAGAGGGATGTTGAAGATACCATGGACAGCCAAGAAAACCAACGAAGAAGTCTTAAGAGAGCCTGGAGTTAAAAGGCAAATTACAGACAAGCGGGATTTATAGGATATTTTCTGAGAAGAGGAAAAGTAGAACACATTGTGGCAACTGGAAAAATTGAGGGAAGAAGAGACAGAGGAGGACAGAGAAAGAGAGAAGTTACTAGATGGGCTGTGAGTGTGGCTAGGAAGAAAGTCACTGGCGGATCTCATAATCAAGTCTAAAGACGGAGAACTGTGGAGAGAAATCATCGCCTACGCCACGCGGCACGGCACTTGATTGATTATGGGTTTAACATACAATTATTAGCTGATGTCCAAATTTAAGTTGTTTGTTATTTCCCGCAAGCAGAATATTTTGGTTAGCAGGCTGTAAGCAGGGGAAGATAGGCAGACAAAGATGGCTTGTACAGAACTGATGAAAGGGGATAGACCAAGAGGTAAACCTAGACAAACAACGGCAAGACAACTTAGAGGAGGATGTATGTGTTCTTGGAACTGACAATTAGCAAGAAAAGAACAAGAACAGAGAGGAATGGATGCGTGTCTTCTCTGCAACAATGTGGCTAGGAAAGCTGCTGAATTCACCAGCTGCTCGAAGACGAAGAAGAAGAAGAAGGAGGAGGAGGAGAAGAAGAAGAAGAAGAAGAAGAAGAGGAAGAAGAAGACGAAGAAGAAGAAAGAAGAAAAAGGAAGAAGAAGAAGAAGGAGGAGGAGAAGAAGAAGAAGAAGAAGAAGAAGAAGAAGAGGAAGAAGAAGAGGAAGAAGAAGAAAGAAGAAAAAGGAAGAAGAAGAAGAAGGAAGAAGAAGAAAGAAGAAAAAGGAAGAAGAAGAAGAAGAAAAAAGAAGAAGAAGAAGAAGAAGAAGAAAGAAGAAAAAGGAAGAAGAAGAAGAAGGAAGAAGAAGAAGAAAGAAGAAAAAGGAAGAAGAAGAAGAAGAAGAAAAAGGAAGAAGAAGAAGAAGCAAGAAGAAGAAGAGGAAAGAAGAAGAAGAAGAAGGAAGAAGAAGAAAAAGAAAAAAGAAGAAGAAGAAAAGGAAAGAAGAAGAAGAAGAAAGAAGAAGAAGAAAGAAGAAGAAGAAGAAGAAAAAGGAAGAAGAAGAAGAAGTTGTGAAGGAAAACTCTGAAGCAGGATCATTTTATTTGTCAGACAATCTTTGATGACTGGACTGGGGAAAAAAGTGAAAACTTTCTCACCGTCCAAGGTTTTTCAACATAGACGAAAGTAAGGAGCAGACAAATAAAACAGCCTTGTGTGTAGGATAATCTAAGCTCAGATAGCAGATTCTGACACTTATTAACAAGTTCCTGGATCTAAAACAAGGAAAATAAAAGTGACTAACTTCGGTCGAGTGTCACCAAACAAGAAGAAAAATTAAGAAAAGGGCGTGACTTCTCGGCTGAGTTCTTCTTGCTACACAGTCATATAGTGAGAGAAGGGGCGGGGCAGTAGGGAATAAATCTGGGCGCAGGGAAGGGGGCGGAGGAAATAGAGAGACTGAAAGAGAGAGGAAGAGACACGGAGAGAGAGAGAATGAGAGACAACGAGAGAAATAAAACAATTAAATTTCATGAAGATAGCACGCTACACTTTCAGTAATCTTAGAGATACATTGAGCAGAAAACTGTCCTGTGCCTTGCCTTCTCTTGTCTCCTTCGTCATACACCTTTCAGTGCTGATGGGCAAAAAGATTTCTTGACTGGGCTCAATGGTTTTCTTCATAAGAGATGAAGAAAACTAGTAACAGCCAAATAGATTCGAAACGCTGCGGAATCAAACAACATGTAGATATCTAATAATCAATCAATCAAATGCCATACGGCGTGGCGTAGGCGATCATTTCTCTCCACAATTCCCTGTCTTTAGACTTGATTATGAGATCCGCCAGTGACTTTCTTCCTAGCCACACTGACAGCCCATCCAGTAACTTCTCTCTCTGTCTTCCTCTGTCTCTTCTTCCCTCAGTTTTTCCAGTTGCCACAATGTGTTCCAGTTTTCCTCTTCAAAGAAAATGTCCTACAAATCTCGCTTGTTTGCCTCTGATCTTTGCTGTAATTTGCATTTTAACTCAAGGCTCTCTTAAGGCTTCTTCGTTGGTTTTCTTAGCTGTCCATGGTACCTTCAACATTCTTCTAATGAACTACATTTCCATGGTCTCCATTTCTCGTTGTACTCTCTTATTCATGGACTATGCTTCACACCCATAGAAAAATTGGCTCGATGTAACATTTAACTACCTGGAATCTTGTTTAATCGGAATCTAATAAACCGAGGAGAAAAGATACAGTTTTGAACGGAAATAAGGAAGGCACTAGAGGCAAGTGAATGTTTCGGAGAACTTCAGATAAATAAAAAAATAAAAACATAATATACACAGCTCAACTGAGATCGAATACAAAAGGTTTGAAACAAAAACTCCTCTTTACAGGATATGAGGAACATTTTTACACGCAACAGATTGTTCTTAACAATAAAGATTAATTAACACCACAGAGAGTCTTGCAGAAAGTCTAAGTCATTTAACGTTTTTTTTTTTGTTTTGTTTTGGGACATGAACAGATAATCAGATAAAACAGATAAAACATAAAACACATAAAACAGATAAACAGATAAAACATAAAAACACATAAAACAGATAAAACAGCTAGAAGCTAGTGGGAAACGTTTTTATTTTAAAAATGAACGGAACTGCCCCACAGCAATCACACAAAGTCCCAAAGATTTTATAACAATCTGTTAAGGCTGAAACCATTAAGACAGGTTGGTAGGTAGGTAGGTTGGTAGGTAGATAGGTAGGTAGGTAGTTTCGTAGGTATGTAGGTAGGTAGGTAGGTAGGTAGGTAGGTAGGTAGGTAGGTAGGTTGGTAATTAGGTAGGTAGGTAGGTAGGTAGGTAGGTAGGTAGGTAGGTAGGTAGGTAGGTAGGTTGGTAGGTAGGTAGGTTGGTAGGTAGGTAGGTAGGTAGGTAGGTTGGTAGGTAGGTAGGTCGGTAGGTAGGTAGGTAGGTAGGTAGGTAGGTAGGTAGGTAGGTAGGTAGGTAGGTAGGTGGGTAGTTAGGTAGGTAGGTAGGTAGGTAGGTAGGTAGGTTGGTAGGTAGATAGGTAGGTAGGTAGGTCGTAAGAAATAGTGAGATTAAAGAATAAGGAAGGACAATTGAAAGAAAATATCAGCACTTAACACTGAGTGAGAAATAGTTAATATGCCTATCAGGTGCCCGGGGAAAGAAAATATCAGCACTTAACACTGAGTGAGAAATAGTTAATATGCCCATCAGGTGCCCGGGGAAAGAAATGCAAAATATTGTTTTGTGACAAGAGAAAGTATGTGTTTGTCGGGGTGGGAGGCTGTACATAACTGGGAGACTGTCATGATTCTGATCATTTCCATCCAAATATTAAAGGTTAAATTGTCATTAGTAGCAAAAACATTGTGTTTTTTTTGCTCACAGATATAACTCAGTGTGTGTCTTTAAGATATATTTTTATTTTAGATTCGGCCATAGATTTCCTTATTAAAGCAGAATTCTTTAGAATATTTCTAACAACAAGCCATAATTTTTCTACTTATAAATTTCGATAAACATTTTTTTAGTCAACTTTAGTGAAGTAAGGCAACTCGTCCAGGTCGGCCTTATAATCCTTCAGCCAGGTCCCACCTGTAATATCTACATTCCTTAACTCATCATGCCATGTACCGGGCGGCAGGTAAATGTCTCGTGACCTTGCTCCTTGCTCCAGGACTGGGGCCACCAGCAGGTCATTGCCCACGAGGAACTCTGTGTCCAGTGTCAGAGCGTCTTTGTCGTTTGGAGCGATCCACCACAGAGGTCTGACAATCGGCTCGCCGGTTTGTTGTGCGTTTTTTGCCAGGTCGATGATCTTGTCGGCGTACTTCTCGTGAAGGTCAATGTACTTTTGCGTGATTTCGACAACCGAGGAATTTGTGTATGCCCATGGAACGACGGAAAACTGAAGCACAGGTAACATGGCAGAAACCTGAACCCAGCGGATGTAAAGCTCTGGCTCTATGGCCGTGGTTATGTCAATATCTCCAGAATCGTACGCATTTCCTCCAATTATGTCCGGCAAGACGTACGGGTATCCCATTAGACCGAAGACAAGCGCGCAAGGAATGAGAGTCTTAATTCCCAAGTTGTGGCTCCAGTTGCTGTCTCTGTCTAGCATCCTGACCATGTTAGACGCGGCTTGGCTTCTGAACCCAGTCCTCAGCTCCTGACGTCTCTCTACAGTGTCAGCCAGGTAAGCAGCTTCGGCATACCTTTTGGACAGGTAGTTCGGCGTGGGAATCGTTTGGTTTGTTTTGAAATGCTTTCCCTTTAACCACTTAATCTCGCCTGCGTCAAACTTAAACGACGTCACGTTGTACTTCGTCCTTAAATCTTCCAGCTTTCCTAGATACCAAGCCACGGTACCTGGATTTGTGAAGTCCAGGACACCGGCATAATCACCACGCCACCAGGAGACTAGAACTGGGGCATCAGAATTGCTCTCTTTTAAAAGATACCCAGCGTTGCTGAGTTCGGGAAAGGAATCAGCATCGTCGTTGATGAACCAGTGAACCCAGAACGCCGTAGGAATTCCCAGTCTGGTAAGATCCTCAATCATTTTCTTGGCATCTGGAAACATTTTTGTGTCGAAAGTGAAGTCCCCGTAATGTGGCGTCCACTCGTCGTCAATCTCCAGCTGGGAGATGCTGAAGTTGTTGCTCCTAATGGTTTCTGCAAACTCTACAATAGTTGTCTGGTTAATAAGGCCTTTATAAGTAGCCCATGTGGTCCAGATGGGGCGGCGTAATACGTCAGGGGAAGGATAACTCTGAGGTTTTGGGATATAAAGCTGAGACATGCCCTTCCACAGCGAGGTTATGTTGCTGGATTTGCAAATATCGTAACGTAGGTGAGGCTGATCATATTGAAAGAATGGCGTATCGGATCCGATTTTTCCTTTAAGACACAGGCGCTTGGAGTTGTCGCTGTTGATACTGAGGTAAAGAGGTGTGGCTTCGTCAACGTAAATGCCCACCCCGGATGATGATATAAATATCCCTTCTATGACATCACCGTACTCAATGTTGTGAAATGCGTCACCCGTTATGTAAGGCAGTGAACTGATTGGAAAGTCGTTGATCGGCCATGTTTGATAGCTGTGCTCAAACCCGCCGTACCAGAAGTCATCAGTCATATCGTAGCAGTCTTCAGGGGTTTCAGTCACCTGACTTGGAGCTTCTCCCATTGTCCAGTTCACTGTGATACATTCAATGTCCGGTACATTAATGAAATTGTTTTTATATGGATAATAAATTTCAAGTCTTGGACCGCTGTCCCACTGAAGACATACTCCACCTCCCCGAGTGGATAGGTCGCTGTCACAGTCTGTGGAGTTCTGCGTGCTGGTACCAACACCAAGTAAACCTTTCAACACGTTATCGGAGTCCCGCTCAATTTCGACGCTGATGGTGTCATTTTGATGAAGTGTTACAAGAACAACGGGTCCAAATATAATGATATTATCGTAGTCCGCTCTAGAAGTACGACTGTCTCCTGCTGTGGCCCCTTGGAGTAGCAAAAGAAGGCAAGCAGCGCCAAGGATAACTATCCTGCTGTCAAGCATCCTGACAGAAGATCCGAGGCAGCGCTCTCAGAATATTCTCAGACAAAATGTATCACTCCCTTACTGGCTTCAGTTTGCGGCGGCAGATTCTGACAGCACGGTATAATGTAAGACTGTGATGAGACCTGCGGAAGAAGAAACGAAAGAAGTTGAAATACTGGGAGAACTAGAGGCTTTGAAGTAGTATATGTAGAATTTTTTGTCCGGTCCCATATTTGTCTTGGATTAACGCCCCTGAGTGTTCGTTTACAGCGTGAGTGTTATTAAGTTTTCTCCCTTATATCACGGATTTCAGGTAGTCCGTGTTTCTAGCTAGCACAACAGAAGGCAGAGAGCGAGAATGCGAGTGCAGGTTGTTGGAGTTTAATCATTAAGCACAATAACCGCGTGCTTAGGGCATCAAGGGAAGGGGAGGGGGGTACCAGAGAAATTTTCCACAGCCGAATTTACCATGGGCCATATGGTGCAGCTGAACCAGGATCCTCAAAAGGGGCCCCCACATTAAATGAAAAAAAAAGACATACAGATATATACAATGATAACAAGAGCACCCAGAGAGTGCAGACCTCCACTAAGGGTCGTGAAATCGAAGGAAATAATATCTCCCTTCTTCCCAGCCCTCCACATAAATAAAAGCAAGGTAAACTTTGTATGCAGTCTGTAAATTTGTATACGCTCAGAAGAGTATCAGAAGAGTAGATGCTTAGAAATACTAGACGCTGACAATGATTAAAGAGGATTTGCTCAGATAAACAATAGTGCAGAGGAGACAGACACAATGAACAGCGAGGAAACGATAAAACCTCCGATGTGAAGGAGGAAGATAAATGACAATTGTATAGACGAGATTGACATCAGTGACACGTATGTTTGCTAATATTAGGACGCTATAGCACAGGGTTTTGAAATAAGGGAGTAGACCGACTCGAACACCTGACCAATTAAAAGTATTTATAGGCGTGGCCTATTGGACAATTGACTTACAACTTAAGTCACGTGGGCAGTTTTAGGAAAAGACCAGGAAGACATAACACCGGAGAGAACACACGAGGGAGACACGGAGGGGAAGAGCGATCGAGAAGACACAGAAGCAGAAGAACAGCAGCGACAGAAAGAAGACGAAGGTAACGACAGATAGAACAGGTGGACAATTACAGCAAAATACATTCAGGAGATCAGTTTAGAACCAGAGTTAGTTTTATGACAGACGGAAATTGTCTCATGTTAGGAAAAGTGTTTATTTTAGTGCTGCGTGAGGAATGCAGATGATCAGATACATCTGAAAGCTGACGTAAAGAGATTTAGTCGAGGGATTAGTTGACCACGTGTTGCAGATCTGATATAGTGCAGAGTTTGAAATTGTCCTAGTACCACGTGTAGAGTATTCTGAAGTTGAGAACATTGAGAAGAGCCGCATGTAAAACAACGCCAGAGTTTGATTTTGTGAACAATGATCACGTGCTTCAAAGAATTTTATGTTCTACTGCATCTTACTCCAAGTGATGTTGTCAATAATAAATTTGAGACCTTATTTGCCAGCGAACATTTTATCGGACTTGGTCTAGATAATGTTGTAATGTTTGTGAAACCTAATGTAGACCACAGGAATTCGTGATGTATTGATGAAAGAACACTTCTGCTATCCGTCATTAAAATATAATTTACAACAAAACGCTGTTAATATGGTGCCGTGACCAGGACATTGTTATATTGCCGCATAATGCAAACAAAATATTCTTTTTATTTCTGTATTTTACAGACCCCACGAGCCGGTATGAAACGTGCTCATTTAAGTGGTGGACACAAGCGAAAACTATCAGAAAAGAAACAAGAGGAATACTTTGAATTTAGAGCCCAAGACTGCAAAGCTGACGATTTTCTCCCACAGGTTCTACAACATGATATTCCAGGTCAAAACCAATCTCCGTCATCGGAAAGTGGACATAAATACGGTAAATACCACTTTGATCACTTCAAAATCAAAATATAATGACGCTAGAATCAGCAAGGTGTCACAAGCTTTGCCTGTAAATTCTCTTGATACCTCTACTGCAAATGTTCATTTAAGCTACTTTTCAATACATTCTGGGTTTGAAATAATTGCTGAAAATGAAGGTTTAATGGACCATGGTGATGGTGGTGAAATTATTCTGTCTGTAAAAGATGAAGTCAATCATAAGGTAGCAAAGGATCCAGGCTTTTGGCTTGATTTCTCTGCTGATGATATAGCTTATTGGATTGCTTGTGGTCCCAGCGACTGCCAGCACCACAATTTGACAGGTTTTACTGGCATTTCAGTAGTGGCAAACCAGTGAGGTGTTTTTCGCAGAAACTTTTTTTAGGACAAAACCCAGTGGTGATAAATACAAGAGATAAAAGGGATGGCGACTGCAGTAAAACTGGTTAATATAAATAAGGTAGATAGAGGTGTATGGTGCAGTTTTACAAAGTGAGGGAGGAAGTGAGCAAGGTGAGAAAAAAACGAATATAAAGTATGAGAATGTATAAATGGAAAACATACAACATCCGATATTTCGGCGTGAGCCTTATTCGAGGATACATGCAAAAACAAAATACAAACATATATAACTTATCTGAAGCGTCTTGCTCTCAGCAAAGCTTAATTGTGTGTGGAAGAAGGAGGAGGAAGAAAAAAAAAAAAACGTTGCCAACAGACAAAAGATTCCCGATATAACCAATCATAGCGAAGAAGCGGAGAGAGAGGAAGGCAATAGAAACATGATAGCCGCTAGAGGTGTCGGGTGGGGGGGGGGGGGAAGGGGAGAGAAAAGAGGACGCGAGAGATAATGAATGAAGAACTTAAACACCTACAGGGAGGAAATGTAAAACTGGTGAATGGGACAAGACCAATATGTTGGCAGAGAAGGAAATAGGATGGTGGTAGGGAGGGGTAGCATAGAGAAAGAAATTAGAGTATAAAAAAGGCCAGTGGAAAAAGAAAGAAGTTACAGAAAGCTGAAGACATTGTTAATTCCAGCTGGGTGGAGACAGCCAGTCTGGAAAATAAGGCGCTGTTCTAAGACCCTCCGAGATCGTACATCTGCGGAACAAGAGCGGATCGCACTAACCGAAATGTCCTGTTTGCCCCTGTGGTTACCAAGGCAAAAATGTTTAGCCACAGGTGTCCAGGCCCTCTTAGAAATATCATTGAGATGCTGGCGAAATCGATCTCCTAACCGTAAGCCAGTTTCCCCTATGTACTTCAAACCGCAACGTTTGCACATGATAACATAAATGACATTTCGTGAAGTACAGGTGAAGCCCTCCTGTACCGACAACGTGGATTTAGGGAAAGAGATCTGGCTGGCCTCGACAACAAACGGACAAGTGTTGCATCTACGGCGTCCACAACGTCTGGTACCATAAAAAGTGTCATCTGTCTTAAGATGACTACGAATTAAAAGGTCCCTGAGGTTTTTGTCACGTCTGTAAGCCACCAATGGGGGTTCCCCAAAAAGTTCACGTGTCTCAGGCTCGGTCTGGAGGAGGTGGAGATGGCGAAACAGTATGTTTTTAACTGCCAAACTATGGGGGTGGTACGTGAGTACTAGTTTCACCCTGTCCGAGCAACAGTGCGGTTTAGGGGTGAGGGCTTGTTGCCGCGATATATGGCTAATGCGGATCCAAGACGACGAGAGAACGTGGTCTGGATAGCCGCGTTGACGGAAGAAATCTAGTAATTTGTGGCCTTGATCCTGGAAATCCAAATCCTCCTTACACAAACGTCGCAACCTAAGAAGCTGGGAAAAAGGAATATAGTCCTTACACGATCTGGGATGGGAGGAAGAGTACAGGAGGTAGCTGTGAGAGTCTGTAGGTTTATAGTAGATAGAAGTAGTAAGCCCGGAGGGGCCGATAGTGACGGCAATGTCAAGAAAGTTAGCGGAAGTAGCAGAGATATGGGAGGTGAAAGAAATGACAGGATTGTATTCTTTAACAAAACTGATAAAGTTGTCAAGGTCTTCCTCTGGCAATAGAGGAAGACCTTAGGTTGCGACGTTTGTGTAAGGAGGATTTGGATTTCCAGGATCAAGGCCACAAATTACTAGATTTCTTCCGTCAACGCGGCTATCCAGACCACGTTCTCTCGTCGTCTTGGATCCGCATTAGCCATATATCGCGGCAACAAGCCCTCACCCCTAAACCGCACTGTTGCTCGGACAGGGTGAAACTAGTACTCACGTACCACCCCCATAGTTTGGCAGTTAAAAACATACTGTTTCGCCATCTCCACCTCCTCCAGACCGAGCCTGAGACACGTGAACTTTTTGGGGAACCCCCATTGGTGGCTTACAGACGTGACAAAAACCTCAGGGACCTTTTAATTCGTAGTCATCTTAAGACAGATGACACTTTTTATGGTACCAGACGTTGTGGACGCCGTAGATGCAACACTTGTCCGTTTGTTGTCGAGGCCAGCCAGATCTCTTTCCCTAAATCCACGTTGTCGGTACAGGAGGGCTTCACCTGCACTTCACGAAATGTCATTTATGTTATCATGTGCAAACGTTGCGGTTTGAAGTACATAGGGGAAACTGGCTTACGGTTAGGAGATCGATTTCGCCAGCATCTCAATGATATTTCTAAGAGGGCCTGGACACCTGTGGCTAAACATTTTTGCCTTGGTAACCACAGGGGCAAACAGGACATTTCGGTTAGTGCGATCCGCTCTTGTTCCGCAGATGTACGATCTCGGAGGGTCTTAGAACAGCGCCTTATTTTCCAGACTGGCTGTCTCCACCCAGCTGGAATTAACAATATCTTCAGCTTTCTGTAACTTCTTTCTTTTTCCACTGGCCTTTTTTATACTCTAATTTCTTTCTCTATGCTACCCCTCCCTACCACCATCCTATTTCCTTCTCTGCCAACATATTGGTCTTGTCCCATTCACCAGTTTACATTTCCTCCCTGTAGGTGTTTAAGTTCTTCATTCATTATCTCTCGCGTCCTCTTTTCTCTCCCCTTCCCCCCCCCCCACCCGACACCTCTAGCGGCTATCATGTTTCTATTGCCTTCCTCTCTCTCCGCTTCTTCGCTATGATTGGTTATATCGGGAATCTTTTGTCTGTTGGCAACGTTTTTTTTTTTTCTTCCTCCTCCTTCTTCCACACACAATTAAGCTTTGCTGAGAGCAAGACGCTTCAGATAAGTTATATATGTTTGTATTTTGTTTTTGCATGTATCCTTGAATAAGGCTCACGCCGAAATATCGGATGTTGTATGTTTTCCATTTATACATTCTCATACTTTATATTCGTTTTTTTCTCACCTTGCTCACTTCCTCCCTCACTTTGTAAAACTGCACCATACACCTCTATCTACCTTATTTAAATACAAGAGAGAGTGGTTACTGTATTCACCATCAACGGGATCAGTTTTTTGTTTTGTTTGTAAACTGTTTGCTCGTAAAAATTTCTTGAATTTTTTGTTATAAGAGAAGGGTTCAGTGACTAGCGAAAAATTGTTGATATTGATAATCATGAAAAAAGCACTGCTCGCTGAGACTATGCTAACATACTTAACTCGCAAACAATCTATGCTAACATACTTAACTCGCAGACAAGGGGCGTGGTTGGGGCAGCAGTTGGAGAAATAAATTCAGGAAGAGTGTGATCACTGGGAACATGTCTTGAGGCGTGCCATAGCTGTTGTTCCTACGTTAGCTGAACGTGTCTTGGCTTTTCCAGGAACAGAAGAAAGGTTTGGATCATTCAAAAATGGGAAGTTCTTAGGGATGCTTGAGCTCATAAGCCAGTTTGATCCATTTTTAGCAGGCCACATTTCGAAATATGGAAATTCTGGCAAAGGAAATCCTTCTTACCTGTCCAAAACCACCTGTGAGGAACTCATTCAACTAATGGCACAAAACCACCTGTGAGGAACTCATTCAACTAATGGCACAAAACCACCTGTGAGGAACTCATTCAACTAATGGCACAAAACCACCTGTGAGGAACTCATTCAACTAATGGCACAAAACCACCTGTGAGGAACTCATTCAACTAATGGCACAAAACCACCTGTGAGGAACTCATTCAACTAATAGCACAAAACCACCTGTGAGGAACTCATTCAACTAATGGCACAAAATGTCCATTCCCTCATTGTGACGAAGCAAAATCTTCTGGTTATTTTAGTTTGTCAACTGATTCAATACCAGATCTAAAACATATCGATTGGTTAAGTGTTGTACTTAGGTACTTAAAAGATGGACAGCTTCTTGAACGCTTTTTAACCCTTTTTGGAAATGAAAAATCATACCGGTGAGGAAATGGCAAATCAGGTGTTGCAGTACTTATGTGAAGCTTGTAGGCTAAACTTTTCAAAATGTGTGTGTGGGGGGGGGAGGGGGGAGGGGGTCAGTCTTATGACAACGCTGATAACATGTCTGGGCGTTATAAGGGGATGCAGGAAAAAATTTTTAGAAACAAAGAAGTGTTGTTATATATGTGCCCTGTGCAGCTCAGTCACTAAATCTGGTAGGTCGAAGTGCTGTTGACCGCTGTCAAGAGGCAGTTAATTTCTTCTCTACAGTGAAGTTAATCTATATCTTTTTTCAGCCTCAAGCAGCCGGTGGAAAATTCTTAAAGGTTGTTTTGAAAATGAAAGGGTCTTAAAATCCTTCTCTGATACCAGATGGGAGGAACATGCTATGGCAAAAGCAGCAATTTTGAAATCTTTCCTTCAAATTTTAGAAGCGTTAGAATATATAACCGAAGACCAGTCACAAAAAGGAGACGCTAGAAGAGAAGCAAATAATACTGCAGATAAGATGCAAGAGCTAGAATTCGTTTTTATGTTGAATTTTTGGAATGCGATTTTGCAGAATTTTCACAGAGTAAGCCAAATTCTACAAAATGAGGATGTGAACTTCAGATCATGTGCAGATCTGTATGTATCATTAGCTGACCAACTGTGCACTTCACGAGATGAATTTAAAAGATATAAAGCAGCTACAAAGGAAATGTTACCAAATGTTGATTACAAGGCACCTACAACTCGCAAACGTATCAGAAAGAAGGTACCCAATGACAGAGATGTACCAGAAGTATATCTGAATGCCAGAGATAAATTTCGTATCACCACCTTTCACACAATTGTTGACAAACTTGAAACTGAGATGAAAAGAAGAGGAGAGATATACAAAGAAATAGCAGAGAGATTTTCTTTTCTAAATGATGTGCCACATAGTGTCACTTCATCATCTACTAACATTGAAAGGTATTCTCAGCGCTGTCAAAAGCTGATTGATTCTTACCCAGAGGACTTCAACAGTAATTTCTCAGCTGAGCTTCAGTAGTTTCATTCATACGTACGCCATAAGTTCAGTGCAACAAAAAATGTAGAAACAAGATTCAGTCATGCTGAACTTCATAAAATAATTGTAGAAGACAGTATTGAGTGTGCCTTTCCAAATGTAGACATTGGCTTTCGTATATTTTTAACATTATTGGTCATAAATTGCTCAGCTGAAGTATAATAAAATCCTACCAGAACAACTATGCAACAGGGCAGTCTGGATGCTTCATCTCTGTTAAGTATAGACGCAGATGCGTTATTTAGATTAGTTTTGAGGATCTGATCAAAGATTTTGCAATTTTAAAAATTCAGGAGAAAACATTTCCGATATAAATAAAGTGTAAGTAAACAAAAATAAACATTATTCTCCATCTTACTGTACGTTTTGTTTAATTTCGATATATAAAATTTTATTTTATGGTTCATTATTGTTTATATTTTGAATTACTATATATGGGGGGGGGGGGATACCAAAAGCTTTCACGTTCTTAGGGCCTCTAAGGGCCTTAATCCGGCCCTGGGAGTATGTTCGAATCTTGAGCTGTGTGGGCGTGAAGCCATTGTTCTGTCTAGAAACTGGATTCTGCAGAGTATGTCTTCCTTGGATGAGGTTATGCTTGTTCTGGACGGCTGTTGGTCCATGGTAGACTCGTCATCATCGATGAAGTGGGCACGACCAAGATTTGTTGTTGCTGCTCCTCCTAACTATTCGTACTCGTCATCGCCATCATCATCATCACCAAATCCCATTCAACAAACACCTTGTGTTGTCAACGGCATACTTTGATGTATCGACACGGGTACAAGACCTTAGTCTGATCTGAATCCGCGTTAAACTACTTCAGAGATCTATACATACACAGATGTAGAGACAATACTCTTACACCTTTATCTGGATTTTAGAACACGCATGTATTCCTCTCCTGATGTGAGGAAACGATAACTGTGTTCCTGTTTGAACCAAAACTTTATCCTCTAGTTTTCCCCCTTGTCCGAGTGACTGGGTTATGTGCTCCTTCAAGGCTGCAGCCCTAAATTAGGTTTCGTTTGTAGCGGGTTCTGTGCACACACAAAATCGAATGCAGAACACTTATGGCCATCTCCCTCAGACCAGCAACAGAGCCAGGTCCTACCCAGCATCCAATAAACAATTTTTTAAAAATGTATTTAGTGTCTTAAGCTGCCACTTGTAATCCACCAAGCTTGCATTTCAGGATCTACCATCACAACCAGGACAGCAAACAACAGCAGTTTATGGGTTCTAGTGACATAATACTAAGAGGAAAACAGCAGTTAATGGATTCTAGTGACATTGGACTAAGAAATAAACAGCAATTCATGAATTCTACCGATATTAGACTAAAATGAAAACAACAGATCATGGATTCTAGTGACATTAGACAAAGAAGAAAATTGCAGTTCATGGGGTCTGGTTACATTTGGCTAAGACGAAAACAGGAGGTAATGGGATCTAGTGACATTAGACTAAAAAGAAAACAACAGTTCATGGGTTCTAGTGACATTTGGCTAAGACGAAAACAGGGGTTCATGGGTTCTAGTGACATTAGACAAAGAAGAAAACTGCAGTTCATTCGTTCAAGTGGCAGTACACTAAGTAGAAAAAAAAACAGATCGTGGGTTCTATTGACATTAGACTAAGAAGCAAACAACAGTTCATGGATTCTAGTGGCATTAGACTAAGAAGAAAACAGCAACAGCAGTTCATGGGTTCTAGTGACATTACACTAAGAAGAAAGGAATAGTTCATGGGGTCTAGTGACATTACATTAAGAAGAAAGCAAAAGTTCATGGGGTCTAGTGACATTAGACTAAGAAGACAACAGCAATTCATGGGTTCTAGTGATTTTAGACTAAGAAGAAAACAACAGATCATGGTGTCTAGTGACATTAGACTAAAAAGAAAACAACAGTTCATGGGGTCTAGTGACATTTGGCTAAGACGAAAACAGGGGTTCATGGGTTCTAGTGACATTAGACTAAGAAGAAAACAGCAGTTCATGGGTTCTAGTGACATTAGACTAAAAAGAAAACAACAGTTCATGGGTTCTAGTGACATTTGGCTAAGACGAAAACAGTGGTTCATGGGTTCTAGTGACATTAGACAAAGAAGAAAACTGCAGTTCATTCGTTCAAGTGGCAGTACACTAAGTAGAAAAAAAAACAGATCGTGGGTTCTATTGACATTAGACTAAGAAGCAAACAACAGTTCATGGATTCTAGTGGCATTAGACTAAGAAGAAAACAGCAACAGCAGTTCATGGGTTCTAGTAGCATTAGACTAAAATGAAAACAACTGTTCATTGGTTCTAGTGCATTAGACTAAGACGAAAACAGCTGTTCATTGTTTCTAGTGACATCAGACTAAGAATAAAACAGCCGTTCATGAGTTCTAGTGACATTAGACTAAGAAGAAAACAGCAGTTCATGGGGTCTAGTGACATTACACTAAGAAGAAAGGAATAGTTCATGGGGTCTAGTGACATTACATTAAGAAGAAAGCAAAAGTTCATGGGTTCTAGTGACATTACACTAAGAAGAAAGGAATAGTTCATGGGGTCTACTGACATTACATTAAGAAGAAAACAAAAGTTCATGGGGTCTAGTGACATTACACTAAGAAGAAAGGAATAGTTCATGGGGTCTAGTGACATTACATTAAGAAGAAAGCAAAAGTTCATGGGTTCTAGTGACATTACACTAAGAAGAAAGGAATAGTTCATGGGGTCTAGTGACATTACATTAAGAAGAAAGCAAAAGTTCATGGGGTCTAGTGACATTACACTAAGAAGAAAGGAATAGTTCATGGGGTCTAGTGACATTACACTAAGAAGAAAGCAACAGTTCATGGGTTCTAGTGACATTACACTAAGAAGAAAGCAAAAGTTCATGGGGTCTAGTGACATTACACTAAGAAGAAAGCAAAAGTTCATGGGTTCTAGTGACATTACATAAGAAGAAAGCAAAAGTTCATGGGTTCTAGTGACATTACACTAAGAAGAAAGCAAAAGTTCATGGGTTCTAGTGACATTACACTAAGAAGAAAGCAAAAGTTCATGGGTTCTAGTGACATTACACTAAGAAGAAAGCAAAAGTTCATGGGTTCTAGTGACATTACACTAAGAAGAAAGCAAAAGTTCATGGGTTCTAGTGACATTACACTAAGAAGAAAGCAACAGTTCATGGGTTCTAGTGACATTACACTAAGAAGAAAGCAAAAGTTCATGGGTTCTAGTGACATTACATTAAGAAGAAAGCAAAAGTTCATGGGGTCTAGTGACATTACACTAAGAAGAAAGGAATAGTTCATGGGGTCTAGTGACATTACACTAAGAAGAAAGCAACAGTTCATGGGGTCTAGTGACATTACACTAAGAAGAAAGCAACAGTTCATGGGTTCTAGTGACATTACACTAAGAAGAAAGGAATAGTTCATGGGGTCTAGTGACATTACATTAAGAAGAAAGCAAAAGTTCATGGGTTTTAGTGACATTACACTAAGAAGAAAGCAACAGTTCATGGGTTCTAGTGACATTACACTAAGAAGAAAGCAACAGTTCATGGGGTCTAGTGACATTACACTAAGAAGAAAGCAACAGTTCATGGGTTCTAATGACATTACACTAAGAAGAAAGCAATAGTTCATGGGTTCTAATGACATTACACTAAGAAGAAAGCAACAGTTCATGGGTTCTAATGACATTACACTAAGAAGAAAGCAACAGTTCATGGGTTCTAATGACATTACACTAAGAAGAAAGCAACAGTTCATGGGTTCTAATGACATTACACTAAGAAGAAAGCAATAGTTCATGGGGTCTAGTGAC
This sequence comes from Achatina immaculata, assembly GCA_009760885.1. NCBI lineage: Eukaryota > Metazoa > Mollusca > Gastropoda > Stylommatophora > Achatinidae > Lissachatina > Lissachatina immaculata. The sequence goes on along the minus strand of CM019696.1, from coordinate 46,005,633 downwards.
AATAGATTAAAAAGAAAACAAAAGTTCATGAGGTCTAGTGACATTAGAATAAGAAAGAAAATGGCACTTCTGCACGAAAAGGATATTTGACTTTAGGAAACAGGATCCTTCTTGTTTTGTTCGATGCCGTTGGGTTCATTAAATATTTTAATTTCTTTCAATTTTTTTCCACCTTCAACCTTTCAAAATTCACGTTCCTTGTTATTTAACTTCTGTACAACATCAATTCACATTCATCTTCATTGAATCTTTCCTAATTTTAATTCTTTCCCTACACACACGCAAGCACGCACGCACTCACAGACACACGCAATTATAATAACCACAGCCTCTACATACTGAATTAACATCTGAAGCTCAAAGCTAAGAACATAACCAGATAAATGTGTTCATTAAAAAATCTTAAATTCTTATTGAATTGTTACTGCATTAATATGAATATTTTACTACAAAAATATTTTCATTAAATTGGATAAGTTCCACACATCATTACTTCATTTTTCCATTCAGGATAGTTCAACAAGAACAAAAAATACTAGCGGAAATCAGTAGATAGAAATAACTGTTCCACACATAGTAACAGAAAACGTTTCAGTAGACATTTATATTGTTGGAGAAAAAGGATTACAAAAGCATAAAAAGAAATTTTGAGACACCTGGATTTCAGAATAAGAGGAAAAGAACAAATAACACTTAATGGTTTGTGAACGTTGGTGTTTGAATATTTAAGTTCCTTTTTTTAAAATTTGTTGAAATTTTATAAGAACAAGAGAAACAAATCTAAACCATTGCACAACCGCAGGAAATTCAAGCAAATCTAACCGAGACTGTTACACTATGACAAGAAAAGCAAGAGAAACACATTTAAAGTATTACTTATTCAAAAGAAAAGCAAGAGAAACACATCTAAAGTATTACTCAAGCAAAAGAAAACCGAGATAAACAACCTTAAGGTGTTACAGCACCACATGAAAAGCAAGAGAACCAAAGTGTTACGCTACCCCAAGCAAGAAAACGACTGTTACTAACCTCGTGTAACAACCCACGAACAACCAGTCAGTTAGTCAAGCTGGGTTTGTGCACTGAACAGATGTTTCGTGCCTAGTTATTTTTTTTTAACTAAATGGCAACTGTAGAAGCAAATACTTATCTGTTGAAAAAATTAGGAAAAATCAGTCTTCTGATAATAATAAGAATCTCCCGTAGTCTAGATAAAAAAAGCATCTAATGCCAAAGGTTTTTAAAGAAAATGTTACACACATCAAAATTCTGTGCATAGACGGAAAGATTTACGCTGATGTTTTTTTTTTTTTGTCATTTTTTTTAATTTATCGTAAAATGGCGCATGAGGAACACCGTATAAAAATTCTGTCATACTGACCAACGCAGAAAGAGATTCTAGTTCAATATACAGAATGTGGGTCTGATTTTTTTCCCAGCTTGCGATGTAAATGTAACAGACAGCTCCGTTTCTCAAACTGTTTCTTGTATTTTTATTTTTGTAGATTTCTATTATATGCAGGACAGGTCAAGATTTGCCTACCGCAGGAAATTCAAGCAAATCTAACCGAGACTGTTACACTATGACAAGAAAAGCAAGAGAAACACATTTAAAGTATTACTTATTCAAAAGAAAAGCAAGAGAAACACATCTAAAGTATTACTCAAGCAAAAGAAAACCGAGATAAACAACCTTAAGGTGTTACAGCACCACATGAAAAGCAAGAGAACCAAAGTGTTACGCTACCCCAAGCAAGAAAACGACTGTTACTAACCTCGTGTAACAACCCACGAACAACCAGTCAGTTAGTCAAGCTGGGTTTGTGCACTGAACAGATGTTTCGTGCCTAGTTATTTTTTTTTAACTAAATGGCAACTATAGAAGCAAATACTTATCTGTTGAAAAAATTAGGAAAAATCAGTCTTCTGATAAGAATAAGAATCTCCCGTAGTCTAGATAAAAAAAAGCATCTAATGCCAAAGGTTTTTAAAGAAAATGTTACACACATCAAAATTCTGTGCATAGACGGAACGATTTGCGCTGATGTTTTTTTTTTGTCATTTTTTTTTAATTTATCGTAAAATGGCGCATGAGGAACACCATATAAAAATTCTGTCATACTGACCAACGCAGAAAGAGATTCTAGTTCAATATACAGAATGTGGGTCTGATTTTTTTCCCAGCTTGCGATGTAAATGTAACAGACAGCTCCGATTCTCAAACTGTTTCTTGTATTTTTATTTTTGTAGATTTCTATTATATGCAGGACAGGTCAAGATTTGCCTGCCGCCGTACAAAGCTATCAAATCCCGTACCACTGGTTAGGAGACTAATCCCTGACAGAAAAGAATCTGAAGATAGAAATTCTAAGACAGCTGATGGCACAGTTCCTTCTTGCCCACAGTATGGCATTCCCTGCAGCTCTGATAGAAATTCACTTGTCTGGATCTCTCCCGATAATTTCAGAGAAGTTTAGTGAAATATGAACTAGGCGTCTTATCCATATCAGTTACCTTTGTGAAGCAAGAAACACACTCGTGCGTTGTTGCTGCAGCAGCCTTTATGCCAACTAGAAGCTGGAAGAAACAGACTTGAAGGAAGCTGGGCAGCGAAACGATGCTAGACAGCTTCTAAATCAGTTAGCTTCTTTTAGCTTCAAAATTGTATTCTAAGGGAGAACAGTCATTACGTCATTTTGATCTGCTGGAGTGATTAGGCGCTCTTTTTATTAATCCGGTGGCACCGGTTTCAAGTCCCAGCTTTTTTTTTCTGGTATCATCACACCAAAAAGGCCACAGGGTTCACCCAGTCAAAAAAAAAAAAAAACGGGTATCAGGGAAACCTGGGAAGGTAAAAAGCCGTCTGATACTGACTACATCACGCTTTCATGTGCCGATGGTCGTGGAAGTACCGGTCTAACAGTATATTCTCAGTAGGCCTTGATGGCGGGAAACGGGGATTTTAGCTTTACCTTACTTTCTGCTTCATTGCTTCTACTACTACTACTACTACTACTACTACTACTACTGTTACTTTTGTTATTAATATTATTATCACCACATCATGGCTTAGATTAATTCTAACGTCCTGTACAAAGTATCGCATTCTTTGTCTTTAGGAATGTTCGCTCGAGCTTCCAGACACTCGTCGATGATATTTATTGCGCATAATTTGCTGATGTTTGAGTGGCTGTGGCTGTTGTGGCGCATAGACCTGCAGTTACCAGTGCACTATACTCATCGAAATCAGAAATCTAATACCTGATAGTGATATGTATGAAAAACTTCCAAGAAAAATAGAGGGCTTACGTAAAAACATTTCAGTCATAATAAGTGAACAACTTTTTAAGCATTTTAAGATTTTGGAACTTGGAATTGGTGAAGCAGAACTAGGAAATAGTGGAACAGAACAAGGAAATAGTGGAACAATACAAGGAAATAGTGGAACAAAACAAGGAAATAGTGGAACAAAACAAGGAAATAGTGGAACAATACAAGGAAATAGTGGAACAGAACAAGGAAATAGTGGAACAATACAAGGAAATAGTGTAATAAAACAAGGAAATGGTGGAACAATACAAGGAAATAGTGGAACAAAACAAGGAAATAGTGGAACAAAACAAGGAAATAGTGGAACAATACAAGGAAATAGTGGAACAATACAAGGAAATAGTGTAATAAAACAAGAAAATAGTGGAACAATACAAGGAAATAGTGGAACAAAACAAGGAAATAGTGGAACAATACAAGGAAATAGTGAAACAAAACAAGGAAATAGTGGAACACTACAAAGAAATAATGGAACACAGGCTCTCATTCTCTTATCGTGCCTTGCGAATTAAACGCAGCCAAGACCCTACCTTACTCATCCGAATACAGGCCATATTACTATTACTTAGGCGGGCGACATGAGAGTTCCATTTTACCCATGTTGTGAAGAACTTCCTGTTGTTTCGGAGGGCGCTGACCCATATTCCTGGCTCACTTTTGTTTAGAGATCAAAACAGGCAATAAAGGTGTACCTCCAGTATAAACAAACAGAAACAGGACATGAGCTGGCCTCGTTTGTTTACTTGTTCTGAAGCCTTCATGTACAAACGTGTGTGTGTGTGTTTTTTTTTTCTTTTTTTTCTGAAAAGACCCAATTTCTCTGTTAATGGCCTTGCGGTTGCAATCAATATTATAGTGCAAAGCGTTCTCCATGTTGCACTTTTCCCTATCGAAAATTCAGTCGGCTGTCACATCATTCGTTCATGTATCGTCAAGTTTCGCCTCAACTGTCAGTTTGTATTCTAAGTTCTGGCTTCAAATACAGGACTCAGACAAGACGTTTTCCTTTCTTCCTTTATTCCCAGAGGGTGTAGATTCCGGGGGTGTATTTTTCCGGAGATTTATATTTATCACATCATTTCGGGAATTGTTTGTGGGTGTTAATATGACACTGATGTCAGACTTAAATGTGTTCTGCTGCTGGCAGATGATAGTGATGTCATGTGTTCTGCTGCTGGCAGATGACATTGATGTTATGTGTTCTGCTGCTGGCAGATGACGTTGATGTTATGTGTTCTGCTGCTGGCAGATGACATTGATGTTATGTGTTCTGCTGATGCCAGATGACATTGATGTTATGTGTTCTGCTGCTGGCAGATGACATTGATGTTATGTGTTCTGCTGCTGGCAGATGACGTTGATGTTATGTGTTCTGCTGCTGGCAGATGATATTGATGTCATGTGTTCTGCTGATGCCAGATGACGTTGATGTTATGTGTTCTGCTGATGCCAGATGACGTTGATGTTATGTGTTCTGCTGCTGGCAGATGATACTGATGTCAGAATGAATGCGTTGCAACTGGATCATCCACGTGATATGTCTGAAAACAGTGAGGAATGTCTTAGGATCAGGACGTTTAGAAAAAAAATTCAAAGAACTTCATGGAACTTTTTTGCAAGCAGAATCTCATAATAGGTGAGCTTACTCCGTAGCACCAATGAGGAACCTAACTAATCGCAGAACAACCCAAACAGAATCCACTGCCTATAGGCTGAAATGCCGTTGATTCCACTGTTCTCACTGTGACATTGTTGCAGCCTGTGACCTTGTAACAGACTATGACCTTGTCGCAGACTGTGACCTTGTAGCAGCCTGTGCTGCTGCAGCCTATAAAAAGATGTAACCCACTCAGATATTCCACAGTATAGTGGAATCATCTATTGGCAGAATGTAACCAGCTGGAATACTTCTGGTCTACCTAATTCAGAAAGTTTGAGAAGCAAAATTACCGTAATATCATCATCATCATCATCATCATCATCATTCATTCATTCATTCATTCAGTCATTTATTCATTCATTCATTCGTTCATTCATTCCTTCATTCTGTTATTAGGAACCCTTGCTGACTGCCCTGGTTTGTCACAACATTAACTTAAACACATTTCTCCACTACCCTTTCCTACCCTCCTTCTTTACAATCTGTTTCAATTCTTAGAGATATTTGTATGTCCATACAAGCTGTTACTGTCTTAGGATTTCTAGCCAATTTCACGAGCATTTCCCTCCCTTGGTTAAACACAATATTTGGCATGGCTACTACCAGTGCTAGTAAAGAGGATTAAACGGATAAAACTGAAATATTTTGGATACATTAAACGTCATGATAATCTAGAGAAGACCGTCTTGGAAGGGTACATAATGGGAAAAAGAAAGAGAGAAAGACCAAGGCGAAGATGGCTACAAGACATTGTTGATGATCCGCAAATGGATGCATCAGCAGCAGGCCATCTTGCTCACAACCGAGAGGCCTACAGGAGAGCTGTTAGGGAGGCAAAGTTCCGCAAGGGATATGCAAATGACTGACTGACTGACTGACTGACTGACTGATTGGCTACCAGCGCTTGTATAATTTGGTGATAGGATCGACGCTACTAAATGTAGTTTAACTGACAGTTTTGCACATTTTTCTATTGAGTGCTCAAGATATTACCATGGTCCTTCTGTTGTATATGTGTTAAAAGTTTTTCTTCGATACTGTATCCATCCTTCCATGTTCTTGGTCGGTGATCAGCTAAGCAATCACCGCTCAGTTCGCCCTTCGGCGCTTTACAAGGCGGCAAAAAAAAATATCTCCACTTTCTGAGAGCAGCGGCCAGCCTTTGATTTGTGCCCGTGCTGTGCTGCATGCCACTCGGTTCTTCTTCTACAGTCCGATGAGGCAAATCAGCGACCCATAGCTGATATGCTAGCGTCAGGGTTAGCGAACCATAGCTGACCAAGACCCTGTCCCACCTCTTCGTGGTACCCCCGTAACAGGCCTAGCTTGGCTAACGGGTCAGGGATCGCCATAGTCCCCATGGTGGTGGAGTCTGCTAAAGAAGCATTGCACACCCCCTGCGTTTTAGCTGTACTCCGGGACTGAAATGATAGCCGCCATAACCCCGCTCCCGCACCGATACGATGCTGTGCCCCAACATCTTCACAGCATCGGCTGTTGAAGAACACCAGCTCGCAGTTATGGGGGGATAGAAGACAAGACAAGACTGGTTGGCTGCGAGACCTGGACGTTAGTCCCGGGAGAAAAGAGTATAGCCGCTGCTACCTTCCATGCGTGTCTTAAGAGGAGGCTGTGGAGGCTGAGGAGGCTGTGTAGGCTGAGGAGGCTGAGGCTGTGTAGGCTGAGGAGGCTGTGTAGGCTGAGGAGGCTGTGTAGGCTGTGTAGGCTGAGGAGGCTGTGTAGGCTGTGTAGGCTGAGGAGGCTGTGTAGGCTGTGTAGGCTGAGGAGGGTGAGGAGGCTGAGGAGGCTGTGTAGGCTGAGGAGGCTGTGTAGGCTGAGGAGGCTGAGGAGGCTGTGTAGGCTGAGGAGGCTGTGGAGGCTGAGGAGGCTGTGTAGGCTGAGGAGGCTGAGGAGGCTGTGGAGGCTGAGGAGGCTGTGTAGGCTGAGGAGGCTGAGGAGGCTGTGTAGGCTGAGGAGGCTGAGGAGGCTGTGGAGGCTGTGGAGGCTGAGGAGGCTGTGGAGGCTGAGGAGGCTGTGTAGGCTGAGGAGGCTGTGTAGGCTGTGTAGGCTGAGGAGGCTGTGTAGGTTGAGGAGGCTGTGTAGGCTGAGGAGGCTGTGTAGGCTGAGGAGGCTGAGGCTGTGTAGGCTGAGGAGGCTGTGTAGGCTGAGGAGGCTGTGTAGGCTGAGGAGGCTGAGGAGGCTGTTTAGGCTGAGGAGGCTGTGTAGGCTGAGGAGGCTGTGGAGGCTGAGGAGGCTGTGTAGGCTGAGGAGGCTGAGGAGGCTGTGTAGGCTGAGGAGGCTGAGGAGGCTGTGGAGGCTGTGGAGGCTGAGGAGGCTGTGGAGGCTGAGGAGGCTGTGGAGGCTGAGGAGGCTGAGGCTGTGTAGGCTGAGGAGGCTGTGGAGGCTGTGTAGGCTGAGGAGGCTGTGGAGGCTGAGGAGGCTGTGGAGGCTGAGGAGGCTGAGGCTGTGTAGGCTGAGGAGGCTGTGGAGGCTGAGGAGGCTGTGTAGGCTGAGGAGGCTGTGGAGGCTGAGGAGGCTGTGGAGGCTGAAGAGGCTGAGGAGGCTGTGTAGGCTGTTGAGGCTGTGTAGGCTGAGGAGGCTGAGAAGGCTGTGTAGGCTGAGGAGGCTGAGGAGGGTGTTCGCAGGGTCAACAATCCTGTCACGTAAACGTTTCGTTTTTACGACAGAGTAATAAGAAACGAAAATTATTACGTGACGGACTTCTAGTGCGTGAGGCTTGCATAAGTGTTGTAGATAGTGTATCATCATCATCATCATCATCTGTACTCCCAATGGAGCATGAGGCATCAAAAACGGTTCTCCAGCCAGTCCTGTCTTGAGCAAGTCGAGATACCTCAAACCACGTCTTTCCTGCTTCCTTTCCTTCTTCTTGTACTGTGCGTCTCCATGTCCCCAATGGTCTGCTCCTCTTTCTTTTCCCTTGAGGTGTCCAAGTCAAGGCGGTGTATGGGTGTCTAGTATTTCCGAAGTCTGTTCCTGCGCGGTTAAAGTTTACAACGAATTTAAGTGTTAAATTTATCAAATTTAAAACTGATAGCAAAATTTTGGGACACCCTGTATGAAATACAATTTTCACTCAGTGAAACTTGATGCAGTATTGGTTTTTTTTTTTAAGAGAAGCCAGAAAGAGCAGACAGAAAAATCGAAGACAAGCTCAGGTAAAATCAAAATGAAAATAAAAGTGGCGATCGATGTAAAGCATGTTGATAGGTCACCGTTCTTCGTGGCATGTTCAGGTGTATATAAAACACGGTCTTCGTTGCTGGAGAATTTCAACAGCAACCAATCATCGACCAAGAGAATTTCAACACCAACCAATCATCGACCAAGAGAATTTCAACACCAACCAATCATCGACCAAGAGAATTTCAACACCAACCAATTATCGACCAAGAGAATTTTAACACCAACCAATCATCGACGAAGAGAATTTCAACACCAACCAATCATCGACCAAGAGAATTTCAACACCAACCAATCATCGACCAAGAGAACTGGTCCAAATCTTTGGTAGCCGTTTCTGGAACTGTATAAGAGATTCTACAGAATCTTGTGCGGCCTTGGAAGAGATCCTACAGAATCTTGCGCAGCCTTGGACGAGATCCTATAGAATCTTGCGCAGCCTTGGAAGAGATCCTACAGAATCTTGTGCAGCTTTGGAAGAGATTCTACAGAATCTTGCACAGCCTAGGAGGAGATTCTACAGAAACTTCCACAGCCTTGGAAGAGATTCTACAGAATCTTTCGCAGTCTTGGAAGAGATTATACAGAATCTTGCACAGTCTTTGAAGAGATTCTACAGAATCTTACACAGTCTTTGAAGAGATTATACAGAATCTTACACAGTCCTGGAAGAGATTCTACAGAATCTTGCACAATCTTTGAAGAGATTCTACAGAATCTTACACAGTCCTGGAAGAGATTCTACAGAATCTTACACAGTCTTTGAAGAGATTCTACAGAATATTACGCAGTCTCTGACGAGATTCTACAGAATCTTACACAGTCTTTGAAGAGATTCTACAGAATCTTACGCAGTTTTAGAAGAGGTTCTACAGAATCTTAAGCAGTCTTTGAAGAGATTCTATAGAATATTACGCAGTCTTTGAAGAGATTCTACAGAATCTTACGCAGTCTTTGAAGAAATTCTACAGAATCTTGCACAGTCTTTGAAGAGATTCTAGAGAATCTTACACAGTCTTAGAAGAGATTCTACAGAATCTTACACAGTCCTGGAAGAGATTCTACAGAATCTTGCACAATCTTTGAAGAGATTCTACAGAATCTTACACAGTCCTGGAAGAGATTCTACAGAATCTTTCTTTGAAGAGATTCTACAGAATCATACACAGTCTTTGAAGAGATTCTACAGAATATTATGCAGTCTTTGAAGAGATTCTACAGAATCTTACGCAGTCTTTGAAGAGATCCTACAGAATCTTACACAGTCTTTGAAGAGATTCTACAGAATCTTACGCAGTTTTAGAAGAGATTCTACAGAATCTTAAGCAGTCTTGGAAGAGATTCTACGGAATCTTACGCAGTCTTTGAAGAGATTCTACAGAATTTTAAGCAGTCTTTGAAGAGATTCTACAGAATGTTACACAGTCCTGGAAGAAATTCTACAGAATCTTACACAGTTTTTGAAGAGATTCTACAGAATCTTACACAGTCTTTGAAGAGATTCTACAGAATCTTACACAGTTTTTGAAGAGATTCTACAGAATCTTACAGTTTTTGAAGAGATTCTACAGAATCTTACACAGTTTTTGAAGAGATTCTACAGAATCTTACACAGTTTTTGAAGAGATTCTACAGAATCTTGCGCAACACCGCCGGACAAGTCACACCTTACAATTTACAGCTAAGTACTCTTTAAAAGTTTTTTTTTCTATTTATTTATTTATTATATTTTTAAATAGCATTCATGTGAATCTATTCTTTATCTCCTCTCTCTATTTCTTCGTCCTGTATGTTTTTGTATGATTGAGGCTGACGCCGAAACGTCACAACTTTGTAATCGTTAAGTAATAAAGCTGCTCCTACTTTTTCTTATTTTATACAGCCTTGGAAGAGATCCCACAGAATCTTGCACAGCCCTGGAAGAGATCCTACAGAATATTGCACAGCCTTGGAAGATATTCTACAGAATCTTCCACAGTCTTGGAAGAGATTCTACAGAATCTTACCGTCTTTGAAGAGATTCTACAGAATCTTGTACAGTCTTTGAAGAGATTCTACAGAATCTTTCGCAGTCTTGGAAGAGATTCTACAGAATCTTACAGTCTGTGAAGAGATTCTACAGAATCTTGCACAGTCTTGAAATACATTCTACAGAATCTTGCACAGTCCTGGAAGACATTCTACAGAATCTTGTACAGTCTTAGAAGAGATTCTACAGTCTTGTACAGTCTTACAATCACATGTAGAAGAATTATAGCACAATGGGCTGGGTTAAGAAGAGATTGGCAGGGAGTGGCAATGGAATTTGTAGGCTGTAACCCAGAATTGGCGGGGAGTAAATACTTCCTAGAGAAACTGGGCTATTTGACCTATTGTCTCTACACGGACGTCTGGTTCTATCCGTTGCCTAACATTCCTTAGGGAAACTGAGGTATTTGACACTCACATGTCGTGATCTGAAGTAGATTTTCATGTGCCCTCCACCACAAAAAAAAAGAACAATGACATGAAATATAGAGCACCGTTACCAAGGGCAACAGATTTCATTGTCCAAAGGACAGTCCTGTTCCCAGTTTAACCAGAAGCTCTTATGTAAAACATGTGATTCGCGAAATAGACTATTGTCCCGAATTTCTAAATTTAAGAGGTCCTAAACTATACAAGATCACTGGATCACTTCTATAAATTACGAACATTTTCTAAACACTTCTGAACCTGGACTCTGTAGAAAACATTCAAGTACATTTAAAATAACTAATTATATGTAAAACTCAAATAAACATATGATCATGAACGCTTCTCAATCAAACAGTTCTAGACACCCAAAAACATGTAACTTCAGGTTACGTTATGCAGAGTTTTGTCATGTTCATGGTAGGCTGGTTTACAGTAGAATGTCACATCAGGCTAAACCCTGTGACCGGTGGCTGGTCCGAGCTAAGCGCTGCATTTTGCAGCTCGGAAAGATGAATCGAAAATGAAGCTTCACTCTAAATCGGAAATCACTTGACCCTCATCGCGAAACATACAGCAGATCTCGCTCAATCGCGTACAAGTCTCTTCTTCGGCTTATTCATAATTATGTTATCTCATTGATATAGAGAATTTCAATATAACCTCATAAATTTAAAGACATCATTAAGCGAACAGTCTCAGAGGTAAAGAATTTTACAAAACGTTCAGGGCATCAAAACTAACAGGTGTTTAATGCGCAACAAATATTAACAAAATTGTCCAAAAACATGCACTGGAAAATAATATAAACAACAGTTTGGTTTCAGAGAAAATGACAATGAGGAGTGTAACTTTAGCGTAAAGTTTCTATGTTCTCCACATCTTCTTCTTCTTCTTCAGCTTTCCGAGCCATTAAGGCTCATTGCTGCTCGCCTCCATTCCTCTCTGTTCCTAATCTTCTCTTTCCAGTCGGTGACACCAAGTTTTGTTCTCCACATAGTGGAGCAAATAAACAAAACGTACATCACAAGAGTTAACTGACAAAGTGCTTGGGATCTAAGGTTTCGTCAGAACTTCAAAAGATAGGTTCTTATTTACAACCAATAGATAAATATTCGTTTTCATACCTGAGGTTAAACTCTTGCTCATGATATGAGTAAACTTCTCCTGCAGCAGCCGCTCAGAAGCTAATAAATAACTCGAATTTAAAATTTTCTATTGTCCTTTCTTCACTTTTATTTCCTATAACGCTGGCTGAATCAAAACCTTACAATCAAAGAAGGTGCGAAGAGTCTTTTCTTCAGTTTTAAATTTCATAAATCACGTGATTAATATCGTTTTACGGCTTCAGCTACACCTGGGAAGGATGGGTAAGCCCTGCATAACATCCAGGAAAGTCTACAAAACATGCGTAGTAGAAGGGCAACTACTTTCACTGTAAACATTCCGTTAAAAAATTCACAAAACCAGCATTTAAACGTATTTTGCAACATGGCTCCATATGGTGAAATATAATTCTGCTCCCTGTTCTGAAATAAAATAAATAATGGTCGAAAGGGATTCTCATATATTGTCGTTTCTTCGACGTCAATAATGTTCAAAACCATCAGCGTGCTTTTCCTGTGCTATCCTAGATTCTGAAAGAAGCATAAAAGACGAGGGAACATAAATGTAAACGGATTTAATTAGCTCTTTTGAAACTTCTCTTCTATACTCACACATGCACAAAAAGTTAACATCATCAAACCATGATCTACTTCTGGAATGAAAGTAATGCTCACGTTATTGTGCATATCAAAACGAGGAGCCCATTATACCGAGGTCTGATAAGACCGAGGCAGGTAAACCTTTTATTGTCTTTCGTGAGATTATACATCGAAGGAATGGAGTAATATACGGGATTTAACTTATACCTTCATAAATTTGTAACTGGCTGGATGGGTTTTTTTTTTTCCATTTCAGCAGCGAAATTGACGTCATCAAAACAGACGCCATCTGCGAAGATCTTAACAACACAAACATTGAACCAACTGGAAATGGATCATAGAGGCTGTAACTGATTTCTGAATGGACATAAGAAACATGTCTCTTGGCGAGGTCCACTACCATATGAAAATTATTCAATTGCCCCTCCCCGCCAGTAAACCTATGTTTCTTACAGGCTTGCAATGACAAAGAAAGATGACGGTTTAGACAGCATCTTAGTGCTTTCTCTGAAAGCTGTGCCACCCTCGGGCTAGCGCTTCTGTTCAGGAACTAAATAAATAATAATAAATATTGATTCAAGTGTTGAGGAGAAACAGAGTGATACAAAATAGCACAATGTCATTGACTGATTTCATTCAGACACTCACTTTCTTGACAATAATGAGTACCAATGTTTAGTATAACTATGAATAAACAATAAATTCCATCCAATCCAAACAAAGATACAATCCATATGTTTTGTATATGTTTTGTTTATGTTTTATCAAAGAATAGAGGTGCATGGTTCCATTTTACAAAAAAAGATAGAAAGCGTGAGTGAAATGATTTATTGATTGATTGATCTTTATTTCGTGAGCAGGAACGAGAGTGGAAGAAAAAGATGAGCACGTATAAATGTAGAGCATACAACAATCCAGTATTTCGGCAAAAGCCTTTTTCGATGATCGAATAAAAAAAAACAACATAATAAATAAAAACACGAAAAACAGTGAAAGACTCGACCAGCAGATGACCAACAGATGAAGGGCAATGATTATATTCTGGGCATTCAGTTTGAAAATTCACAAAAGCAGCAGCTAAAACGTTTCTCAGCCTGGTTCCATTTGGTCTAAATATACTGCAAGTACGACGACACCGTAAACGTAAGGATAAATTTCAGATAAAAATCCTTTCAGGAGCCAAGTTTTTGCTCTAGAATACAGATACTCTTAAACCTGCAATCTACAGACTTACGCCGTCTTGTGAAGCGTAGGCAGCCACAGAGAACTTCCACTGTAGAGTCGCTGTAGCAGTGAATCCCGGGAAACGATTGTATTACTATGATTAGAATGGAAACAGTGGTAGATTAGAATGGAAACAGTGGTAGATTAGAATGGAAACAGTGGTAGATTAGAATGGAAACAGTGGTAGATTAGAATGGAAACAGTGGTAGATTAGAATGGAAACAGTGGTAGATTAGAATGGAAACAGTGGTAGATTAGAATGGAAACAGTGGTAGATTAGAATGGAAACAGTGGTAGATTAGAACGGAAACAGTGGTAGATTAGCCATTAAGATGATTAAGCTTATGATATGGGGGCTGGCGTGAATGGAAAAACCCTACAAATGCAGATCATTGTTTCATGTGATAATCATGTTTATCTTTTATTTGTTGCACTGGCAGCTTATCTTACCTAGAAGCATGTGATGTACCATCTGTGTTTGGTCTGTGTTATACGAAGTCACATATTAAGTAATACAATAAATCGTAAATAGAAAGCAGTAACGCCACATTCATAACTGTAACAGTCGAAAGGACATCTTATTAAACTAAGATTTGGGGGCATGGTTGATGTTCATCACTGAACACAAATTATGTTCAGTCCTGTAAATAATTTTAATTTTATTTGCTTAGATGTAGTCTTATGATGTCTGAAAACGGCAAGGATTTGTTGAGATGTAGTCTTAAGATGGCCCAAAAGGCAAAGATTTGTTGAGATGTAGTCATAAGCAAAATCTGTAAAAATCTGCATCTGATTTAGATGAGTCTTGATTCTAGAACCATATCAATGAACATTCAATGATGAGAAGTTGAGGGGGCACATGATGCAGTCACATAGTTTTGTTCACGTAAAAGTCCCCTGGAAGTCCCTAACTCGACAAAGGACGAACAGGACAAAGTCAAGGGATAACACAGCTCCCCAGAACTTCCGTTTCCGTTGACCGTCGTGTGCGTGATTGCAGTTCAAAAATTGAACTAGATCTCTCCATGATGCTTTCGCTCCAGACTCGGTTATTTCGACAACAGACGAACTTTCTGAAGCTGTGCTTCACAGCTCTTCGAAACTGGCGCATCCTCAAAGCGTAGACGAAAAAGTTTGAGCAGTGGTAAACAGACATTAAGATGAGCAACGGCCAATTCCAGTTTCTCAGAGCATAGGCTTTGGTGAGGTTAACTTGGGTGTAGGCGAGGAAATAAACATATGGACTAACGAAGATGAAGTATAATCCACATATCAAAATAAGCAGCTTAACCGCTTTCCAGTTCTCTGCTTGGAAGGATCTCTTTGAAATTGGAATGATACTGCTCTGGGTGTCATCTCGCTGAAGCTGGGGTTTGAGTTTTGAAATTTTGTTAAGTTGCTGATAGGTTGTCACGGATATGTGGGTGTAGATGGTCAGCAGGAGAAAACAGCAGGCGGTGTGGAGGGCCGGGTACACATACCCGTGCCATGTCGTAAAGTAGGAGCCACGTCTGGTGCCGAAGCTGGTAAACACGTAGGGAAGATTGATTGTGAGGGCTGAAATCCATATCACAGCGATAGAGGCAGCAACCAGCTTCATGGACACGTGCCTCTGATACCAAAACGGATGTGTGATATAGAGCCATCTTTCCAAAGACACTAAGACCAGGTTCCCCGTACT
Source organism: Achatina immaculata (assembly GCA_009760885.1). Classification (NCBI taxonomy): domain Eukaryota; kingdom Metazoa; phylum Mollusca; class Gastropoda; order Stylommatophora; family Achatinidae; genus Lissachatina; species Lissachatina immaculata. The sequence continues at coordinate 45,990,374 of CM019696.1, read as the reverse complement.
GCTGTGAATAAGTATCCCCCAGGCACAATACGAGATCATTTGCGCAAGAACCGCGTTGTACAAGAAGTTATGAAAGTAATAAGCGATAACAGTAGCCACGAAACCTAGTGTAGTAACCGCGTAAAGGGCATCGCTGGCAGAAAGGGAGACAACAAATACATTCGTGGTTGTCCTTAAAGCCGAGGTCTTAACAATAACTAATATAGATATAATATTGGTGATTAATGTTAAGATCAGCATTGTCATGAATATGAATAGTTGCACCAGTATGTCCACAGTTATGAGTTGAACATGCACTGTCACATTTCGTCCTGCTGTTGTTTCGTTCATTTTCTTCAAGAAATATTATATATTCACCATTTTAAAATCTTCTTTGCTCTACAGATAATGAAATTGTTCTCTTCACAAATATTCAGCAATTATAAAAGCGTTTACATAACGCAATACTATATTCCGTATGTTCTGTATAGCAGAAAATATTTCAATTCCTTTCTGGTGATGATTTATCTAAAACAACCTTTATATTGATAAGTCTGAAAACATAATATCAAATCTACAATGAAATAGTTGCCAGACTTGGTTTAGAATATAAACATCTTATTCCATCCAAGAGTTTCTTTGCACAAACAAGAGCTCTATGCGTTGAAAGTTAGGACCTATCTTTTGAACATCACTGTTGAATTATAGCTTACATAGTGCCAGCAGTTTTTCGAATGGCTGAGAGTGCACTTTAAGATGAAATGAAATAAAGAATATCTTAACTATTATCGAGCACTGGAAAAAAACATTCTGAGATTTTTAAAGAAATTAGCCGATCGAATATTTTGCCTTTTCAGAAACTCAGCACAGAACACTAAATCTTTGACCTATTTCGAGTAGAAACTGGACCAGTTAAGTGCTTCTGCCTTAACACTTTAGCAAAACAAATCTGGAACTATCTTCCAGCGGTTACTTATTTAGTAAAGACTGCCACACGAGTATGTTTTCTGCTGGCACACGAGTATGTTTTCTGCTGCCACACGAGTATGTTTTCTGCTGCCACACGAGTATGTTTTCTGCTGGCACACGAGTATGTTTTCTGCTTCCACACGAGTATGTTTTCTGCTTCCACACGAGTATGTTTTCTGCTGGCACACGAGTATGTTTTCTGCTGCCACACGAGTATATTTTCTGCTGCCACACGAGTATGTTTTCTGCTGGCACACGAGTATGTTTTCTGCTTCCACACGAGTATGTTTTCTGCTGCCACACGAGTATGTTTTCTACTGGCACACGAGTATGTTTTCTGCTGGCACACGGGTATGTTTTCTGCTGCCACACGAGTATGTTTACTGTCACTCCGCCCACAGTTTACTCTCTTGAACCTGCTTCCAACAGCGCCCGTGTATTATTCCAGCGCGCAAACATATCCAGTTTGTGCTGTTTGCGTCACTCACCATTTCAGACACGAGTGGCTCACCTGATTTCAAATACTTCAGTTACACAAGAGGGCTGCCTCTGTGTTGCCTGAAAAGTTATTTATCGTAAATCGAAAAGAAAAGAAAAGAAAAAAAATACAACACTGAAAAGAAATTATCATACAGATTTGACGTAACGAACTCTGCTCATTCGAGTGATTTTTTTTTTCATTAAACCAGAAGAGGCGTGGTTGTTTATGGTAAAACTGTACCCCAGCACCCCACACACACACACACGCACACACAAATTCTCTTCATAATCCACGCTACGACAACGTAACCGATAACGTATCCAGACAAAATGAACTTCTTTTTTTGCTGTCTTCTGGATACGTATAGAAATAAACAGGGGTCAAGGTAAAGATAAAATTCCCGTTTCCATGCCATTCATTCATTCATTTATTTGCGTGTCCCTTGCGGAACTTTGCCTCCCTAACAGCACTCCTGTAGGCCTCTCGGTTGTGAGCAAGATGGCCTGCTGCTGATGCATCCATTTGCAGATCATCAACGATGTCTTGCAGCCATCTTCTCCTTGGTCTTCCTCTCTTTCTTTTTCCCATTATGTACCCTTCCAAGACGATCTTCTCTAGATTATCATGACGTTTAATGTGTCCAAAATATTTAAGTTTTCTATCTTTAATCCTCTTTACTAGCCAGCCTTTTTCAATATTAAGTTCTTGTAGTATGGATATATTTGCCATTATTTCCATGTCATTAAGGCATATTAGGGGATACGGTGTTAGGCCCATAATTTTCAAAGACCTTCGGCACATGGAAAGTGTGATGTGGTCAGTATCACGCCTGGCCGCTTTACCTTCCATGATTTCTCTGATGCCAATTTCTCAGAGGCTGAGTGGAACCCAGGGCCTTTTTCGGTGTGTACCAGAAAAAAATCCCTCCTCTGGGACTGAACCTGGTACCACCTGATTAGCAAACCGAGGGCCTAACCGCTCAGCCAACCAGGCCGCAAACAGGGGACAAAAAAATTTCAAAAATAAATAAAATAAAATTGAAGAACGGACAATCTTCTATATACCAGTGTACAGTGTACTAACACTTCACTACATAACTCAAGTGATTTGTGGAGTTTTCTTAGTTCTACTTTATTCTCAAACTCAAAGAAATCTTTCTTTCATCCTTTTCGTTTTTGTTTGTTTGTTTGTTTGTTTGTTTTTGTTTCTTTCGCGGCTGAATTTTCCTGAAATCTTGATTGTTTGTTTGTTTAAAATATTATCTGTCACAACAGATGTGCTTCCGCAGTTAACATTTTATATCCCTTATACTGTGTGCTTCCACAGGTAACATTCTATATCCCTTATATTATGTACTCTCGCAGTTAACATTCTATATCCCTTATACTATGTGCTTCCACAGGTAACATTCTATATCCCTTATATTATGTACTCTCGCAGTTAACATTTTATATTACTTATACTATGTGCTCTCGCAGTTAACATTCTATATCCCTTATACTATGTGCTTCCACAGGTAACATTCTATATCCCTTATACTATGTGCTTCCACAGGTAACATTTTATATCCCTTATACTATGTGCTCCGACAGTTAACATTCTATATCCCTTATATTATGTGAATTGTTGCATGAGAAAACACTTTATACTACATTCACACGTCCAGGCTTGTCTCAGTGATAGAAAAGTGTTTTATATCATCATCATCATGTACCGCACCAGTAGACGCTGGTGGTCTTGCTTCGACCTTTGATATTTTCCATCAGTTCAGCTGGTGACTTTTTCTTGTGCCGTCGCGTTGGACTGTCCATGATCTTTTTTCTCCCTCTTCGTCTTCCCCTGCATCTCTTTCCATTAATCTTTCCTGTTGTTATGATGTTTTCATGCCCTCTCCTCATTACTTGTCCAATTAATAATGACTAGTTTTCTGGTGGATTTAATCTGGTACTTTCTTCGTTAGCTTTTGTTAGACATTCCCTGTTTGCCATCTTAGTTCCCCTTGGTGTTCTTAACATATTTCTAAGGAACCACATTTCTGCTGTTTCCGGTGATCTTTGCGTCGATCTGTTCCTTGTCCTTGACTCACTTCCAAAGAGTAGGATGAGCTCAATGGAGCATTTTAGAATTATTTTTTTTTCTGATGTTCAGCGTTTAATATGTGTACATCAGTTTCTAAGATCAGTTCTATCTTTATTTGTTGTTGTTGTTGTTGTTGTTGTTGATGATGTTGTTGTGCTCTTGTTCTGACCTTCATCCTGGACATTGTGACATTTTACTCCCAATCCTTTCACCAGTGGCAAAATTGCTGTGTCACCGTGTGCGTTATAATTTCTATCTTACCGGTGTCCACGGAGATTTTGGCCTCGAAATGTTCCGCCCTGCCTTCGTGACTTCTGAGAATAATTTTGTAAGGTGGTGAAAAAATTTTCTGGGCCCCTACCCATTTGAATAGCCATTCTGTTTTCGCTCACTAGAGGCCCCCTTAAAACGGGGGAACTTCATAAAGCAGGTACTCCATTTACATTAAATCTGCTACTTTGAATTTTTTTCTGTTTTATTTTTATGTATTATACACGTTCAGTTTTAAAGGGCACCCGAGTGCTTAGCGAGAGTTTGAACCTATTCAGAATGCCAGCATTCAACTCCCCCCCCCCCCCACCTCTCTCTCTCTCTCTCTCTCTCTTACTGTGCATGTTACTCAGAAAGAAATGATTGAACACATTTCTTCTGACGAAGCACTTAGCTCTATTTGTTCTTCTATAAGTTTGCAGCAATGGCTGTCTATAACATCCGGCCATAGTCATGAATTTACAATCAATATTGAGGTTTTATTTTGAAGAAAACACGTTTTATGCTCAGGCCGTCAAGTTCAAGTTTTCTCTTGCTTGTTTTTTTTTTCAAGTTAAAATGAAGCAGCCGAAGTGAGCGAGATCTTTACTTAAAATGTGTTTCTTGTAACAGATTCAAAGCACTATTAAACTGAAAGATAATTTCTTGTAACAGATTCAAAGCACTATTAAATTGAAAGATATTTTTGCAGAGATAAATGATACTAAAAATAATATCTATTACAAAAAATAAAACCTTTAGTGAATATAAGAATGTATAAATGCTTTCTATGAACTGCGAGTAAATCAAAGCAGGTTTAATTTTTCTTTGTAACCAGAAGTTCCAAAATCGAAGTTCACTGAACTCCGATAATGTTTTCACAAGCCGCAAACCTTAGTGACGAAGGAAATGATCCGTACAATAACTTTAGTCTCTCACATTTGTCCACAACTCTCTCAGTGTTGATGTTAACATAGACCTCATTGTCTGACCGACACATTCTATTAATAACTCGTCATTTCTGTGTATAGACTATGGGTGAATGTTTGTCTATCTTTCATTCAGACTCTGTGAACTGCTTGCTGCTTCTTTGAGAGTTCTGCAACTTTGACAGTTTCCAGAGTTAAAGCTGAGAGGAATCTCTACTTCGTATGAGAGTGTGGTTGTCCTGAAAGTATCTTGTCCTGAGCATGGAAGCACATCATCATCATCATCATCATCATCATCAAGTGCTGTGCCGACTGGTGTTAGCTGTTATGGTTCTCCAGAGTATACGATCCTTCATGCAGGCCATCAGCTCAGTTGGTGATCTCCCCTCACACCATCCCGTCAGACTGTCCAGTATCATTTCTCTTGGTCTTCCTCTTGATCTTCTTCCTTCTATTTTTCCTGTTGTTTTTAATATTTCCAATGCCCCCTCTTCTCATTGCATGTCCTATGAAAGTACATTGTCTCTCTCTTATCTTTTTGACAAGGTTTTTTGTCTCTCCAGCACTTCTCATACATTCATCGTTAGTTATTTTTTGCTATCCAGGGGATTCGCAATATTCTTCTAATAAACCACATTTCTGCTGCTTCCAATGATTTTTGTGCACACCTGCCTATTGTCCATGATTCACTTCCATATAACAAGATAGATTCAATATAGGATTTTAGGACTCGTTTTCTAACATTCATTGATAAGGATGTGTTGGATAATATGTTTCTCATTCTCTGAAATGCAGTTTTTGCTTGGCCTATTCTGTTCCTAATTTCTGTTCTGCATTTTCCATCTGAAGTTATTACTGCTCCAAGGTATTTGAATTTCTGTACGTGCTTTAGAATAGTTCCGTTTAATTTTATACACCATTTTGGTGGATTCTATTTCTTAGATATAACTATAGTCTGGCTTTTTGAATGTTTAAAATAAAGCCTTTATGTTCACTTCCTTTAGGGACTTTATCCAAGAGATTTTGCATGTATTGTTGGTTCTCAGCTATCAGTACTGTGTCGTCAGCATACCGAAAGTTGTTAATATTTTTGTACCTGGTTCTGTGATGATCGTTCTTAGAATATTCTCGTTGTACAGAGAAAAAAGGTCTGGAGATAGTACACATCCTTCTCCCACCCTTTGCTTTATAGGTTGATATTTTCCAGTTCTATTTTCAACTCGAACTGCTGCTTCTTGCTGCCAGTATAGTTGTTTTACAATCCTCAAGTCTTTCTCGTCGATATTGATGTCTTCAAGCATTTTAAGGTAGACAGAGGTGTATGGTGCAGTTTTACAAAGTGAAGGAGGGAGTGAGTTAGGTGAGAAAAAAAAACGAATAGAAAGTATGAGAATGTATAAATGAAAAACATACAACATCCGATATTTCGCCATGAGCCTTATTCGAGGATACATACAAAACGAAACAAAAACAGGAAAACTTATCTGAATGTGTCTTCCTCCAAGTCGAAAACAGAAATGTGTGTAGTAGAAGGGAGAAGGAAAGATCACGCTACCTCCAACAAAAGATGCCCGATAGAGCCAATCGTAAAGAAGAGGTGGAGAGAGAGGAGGAGAACAAGTGGGAGAAAGGGGTTGGGGGAAGGCAATAGAAACATGATAGCCGCTAGAGGTGTCGGGGGGGGGGAGGGGAGGGAAAAAGGACGCGGGGAGATAATGAATGAAGAACATAAACACCTGCAGGGAGAAAATGTGAAACTGGTGAATAGGACAAGACCCTAAAGACACCAATATGTTGGCAGAGAAGAAAATAGGGTGGTGGTAGGGAGGGGTAGCATAGAGAAAGAAAGTAGAGTTTTTAAAAAAATTGGAAAAATAAAGAAGTTACAGAAAGCTGAGGACATTGTTAATTCCAGCTGGGTGGAGACAGCCAATCTGGAAAATAAGGCGCTGTTCTAGGACCCTCCGAGATCGTACATCAGCAGAACAAGAGCGGATCGTACTAGCAGAACAGCGCCTTATTTTCCAGATTGGCTGTCTCCACCCAGCTGGAATTAACAATGTCTTCAGCTTTCTGTAACTTCTTTATTTTTCCAATTTTTTTAAAAACTCTACTTTCTTTCTCTATGCTACCCCTCCCTACCACCACCCTATTTTTCTTCTCTGCCAACATATTGGTGTCTTAGGGTCTTGTCCTATTCACCAGTTTCACATTTTCTCCCTGCAGGTGTTTATGTTCTTCATTCATTATCTCCCCGCGTCCTTTTTCCCTTCCCTCCCCCCCCCGACACCTCTAGCGGCTCTCATGTTTCTATTGCCTTCCCCCACCCCTTTCTCCCACTTGTTCTCCTTCTCTCTCTCCACCTCTTCTTTACGATTGGCTCTATCGGGCATCTTTTGTTGGAGGTAGCGTGATCTTTCCTTCTCCCTTCTACTACACACATTTCTGTTTTCGACTTGGAGGAAGACACATTCAGATAAGTTTTCGTGTTTTTGTCTCGTTTTGTATGTATCATCGAATAAGGCTCACGCCGAATTATCGGATGTTGTATGTTTTTCATTTATACATTCTCATACTTTCTATTCGTTTTTTTTCTCACCTTACTCACTCCCTCCTTCACTTTGTAAAACTGCACCATCCACCTCTGTCTACCTTATTTATTTAAACCAGTTGTCGCCATCCCTTTTATCAAGCATTTTAATGATTTAATTATGGTTCACCTTGTCGAATGCCTTGATGTAATCAATGAAGCATAAGTAGAGATCTTTCTGTACTTCTAAAGCTCTTTCTGTTAGTGTTCGTAAAGCATAAATGGCATTGTGTGTTCCTTTTCCTTCAACAAATCAAAACTGTTCATCTGCTATTTCCATTTTTATCTTTTTCCTTGTTCTTCTCATAATAATTCTCAGAAGTAGCTTCGTTACGTAACATGAGAGGCTGATAGTTCGGTGGTCATCACATTCTTTTGCACCTGGTTTTTTGGTAGTGCTATAAACGTGGATTTAAACAGATCACTGGGAATATAACCACTGTTGTAAATGTCATTCAGTAACTTGGTTATTGTTTTTATGACTATCCCCTCTAGTGCCTCTATTTCTTCTATTGTTATATTATCTTGCCCAGTCGCTTTTCCTTTCTTCATGTATTTGATGGCATCTATGATTTCATCTTCAAGTATTGGTGGTCCATCACAGTTTTCAGTATCTGGTGTTAATTCTGGTCTTTCTCCTCCATATAGCTCACCGATGTACTCTATCCACCTGTCCACAATGTCTTCTTTTCCCATTAACATTTTACTTTCTTTTCATTTCAGGCATCCTGTGGTATATTTAGTCTTCATGCCTGTGAGGTCACTAATTCGTTTGTGCATGTTTTTGCTGTCTTTACTATGAGAGTCCTCTATTTGTCTGCACTGTTCATTTAACCACACTTCCTTTGCTTCTCTGCATTTGCGTCTTATTTCTTTATTTATCTTGCTATATGTTTCCTCGTTATTTTTACTCTTTCTCCTCTTATCAATCAGTCCTAAGATGTCGTCTGTCATCCATTTATTTTTAGAGGCTTCTTTTTCTATGATATTATCTTGTTAACAGTTTGGTGGATAGAATCTCTTAACATTGCCCATTGTTCATCTATACTATTTTTCTTTGCTATTGCATTGTATCTATTTGTTATAATAACTTTGTATTGTTCTCACAGTTCTTGGCCATTTTTAATGAGTTCTGTATTCAGTTTGATGTTTCTCACTTTTCTGCACGATTTCTTTAGCTTTATTCTAATTTGTCCACAGAGTTTGTCGTGGTGACTATTGCAGTCAGCTCCTGGCATGGTTTTTGTTGTCAGTAATGCATTCCCGAATCGTTTAATGGTTAATATGTAGTCTATCTGGCTAAAAGTCTATTTATCTGGGCTGCACCACTTTTCCAGTCTTCGGAGATGTTGTTTAAACAAAGTGTTTCCTACAGCCATGCTGTGTATTCTTGCCCATTCAGTTAATTTACTACCTCTGTCATTCATCTCCCCCAGTCCAATGTCTGAAGTTCTTCCTTTATCAACTTTGGCATTAAAATCTCCCATCACTATAGTAACTTCAGGTGACTTTGTGCGTTTTAGGGCTGTCTCTATGTCATTATAAAGTAGCTGTACATCTTCTTCCGAACTTTCAGATGTTGGAGCGTACGCTTGTATAATATTTATGTTTATTGGTTGTCCTTTCAGTTGGGCTAGCAGGACTTGGTCCGAGATGTTCAACTATCCTACAGTTGTCCTTGCTGTTTTTTCGTCAAATATAATTCCTACTCCTCGTTCATGTTTCTCACTTCCTGAATATATTATTGTATATTTAGTTAGTACGCTGCTCTCTAGTGGCTAGACGGCTGTTTGTCCTAGGGGAGTCCGTGTTCAAATCCCAGGTAATTCTCTTGTGATTTTTTTTTCTCTCACTTCTCACTAAAGTGCTTTGTCTACGATTTTTTTCGAGGTCTAAACCTGTGTTCTCTTACTTTCATAATACAGACCCATTTATAAGCGTTACCCAGTTAAATCTTTAAGAAAACAAGTCTAAATTTGGAATGAGAAATTCGACCAACTTCGAAATAATATTTGCAGTTCGGAATCAAAACTTGCTACAGAACAGTTTCACTGACTTGTCTTGTTACGAGAGGAAAGTTAAAAGTCAAAATTTATATCAATAGAGAATCTGTTTCCGTGGATTGAGAGCACAGGAGTAGTAAATTTGTAACGAATATCCCTCATATGTGAAGTCAGTAGGTTGGAAGTCCAGTTATAAAAATACGAATACTTTACACATCTGTGACATGGATACTAGCCCGGGAACTGGAGGGAGGTAAGTGTGACGACGGCAGCTGTAAAACTGCTACAAGTGGAGAAGAGATATGTTAGTTAGTTTTAAATAGAATTATGTGCCCTATCTTCATATTTGCTAGATCTCGCCTAGATAAGTGCTATGTGTATATTTTATGTGCTATTTTGTTTTCTCTGTTGCCTTTGACAAAAGGGTAAATTCGAAATATTAGATTTTGTTTATTTAAAAAAAAAAACCCATTCTGTTTTCATTGCTCGTGTTATCGTCTGCCATCGTTTTTCCCCTTTCCTTTTTATTTCTATCCTCTGTCTTCTTCTGCTCTAAAACTGGAAAATCTTTACCTGCATGGGGAGTCACATCTAAATGTCTGACAATCTTTAGCCAGTTCATTAAAACTCTTTTGCTCCTGTATTGTTTTCCACTTTATGCCAGAATAAATTTTTTTGAGACGCTGTGGTGGACAGAAACTGGAAGGATGTTCTTATATCTTATATCCTTCCCGTGCCGTTAAACGTCACATAGGGCTCGCAAAGTAGTTCGCCACTTTTTCCTGTCTTCGGCGAGTCTTTCAACCTCATCAAAGGATTTTATGCCTGTTAACTTGGCCTCTCTTAATAATGTCCTCTTCAGAGTTTCACGCGGTCTGCCCCTTTTTCTTCTGCCTGCTGTGTTCCACTTGATAGCTTGTTTTGGGATTCTCTGATCATTTGGAAGGATGTTACTCTCTACTATAAGGCAAAAGTTGTGTTAGACATGTGCTATTAAAACAAAAATTATTTTACCTAGATTATGTCTCAGTATTGCACTTAACAGTGGTTAGCGATGGGCGCGCAAGATACGCCAACACTGCCATTATTGGTCTTTTAGTGAAAGAGTTAAAGGATAAAAGAAAAAAACAAATTCACTTTGAAATTAACGGCAGTTCTCTCTTCCCCCCCCCCCCCACCACTCCTAAAAATTATTATAAGACACATCTGATGTAGATTGTGGATTAATTGCGAAGAAAATGCAAAATCTGACGATGCTCGTCGGCACGGCACATGATGATAACGAAGATTTGCGCTATGGTCAGTAGTAGAAATGACCACGCAGATAAACATTATGGCAGAGATTTTCCCCCTCCTCCCCCTCTTTCCGAAGCTACAACAAACATGGCTCCGAGATATCGACCTAGGAGAATTAAATTAGCGAGAGGATGAAAGGAAAGCTTTGATTGATTAGAAATCTCTCGATATTCCCACTGCCCTCTTTGTATCTGACACCAAAAGCCAACAGAAACCTAGTCAGAGCTTGACAATAGGTGTTAATTGAAACGAAAATACGGTATTATCCTCATAGAAATGAACATTTGTCGTCTCTTAGCGCGCTGATAAGTCCTAAATGAATCGACAATGTTGGTGTTTGGATCCAACTTTAAGCACTCTCTTTCTGAATCACGTTAGCGTGTTAGAATTAATCTCATTAATTTCAGTCAGTAGCCATAAAAGCTACTGAAGGTATCCTAATTTTCTCCTGAAATCACAAAACATCCTGTAGCGATAGGAGTTTTATTGCTGTACTGTTTTCCCTCCTTTCATCTGAATTTTTATGTTATTTTGATACAAGCGTCTCTTCTAAAACTAAGAACAGTCGAGTATTTTGTCGGTTCTGATATCATAAATATCCGTTTTAATGGGAGCTTGTTCTGTAGTTACAAAATATTTTATATTTCAACGTCATCTATTTAATATGTGTACATCAGTTTCTAACATCAGTTCTATCTTCATTTGTTGTTATTGTGCTCTTGTTCTGACCTTCATCCTTGTTGAAGCTGTATACTACATAAACTGAGGAATTTCTTCTTGATTAGCAGCTCATGTAATGTACGAAGCCAACAGGCGAGCCACTGGGAGACAGTTACACTTCACCTCTACACCTAACAGTAAATGAGGAAGGACAAGACAAGACAAATAATGAAGGAAATAATGAATGATTATAGTCCACATGCTTATAACTGTTGTTTTGGAAGAGATTTTTGTCGTGGAACTAATACCGTTCCATGAGGATCAGAAGCTGACATTTTGTGGATTTTTCTGAAAACATCAAGTCTCTTCCTTTGCGTTAAGCACAATCAACATTCTGTGCCCTTTCCTAGAAAGTTGATTGCTGTGATCCTCCAACTTGCTCTGTTCTTTATTGTCACCAAGCTGAATCAAGTCCACTTTTAAAGTTATCCATCAATCTATATTCTCAACATCCTGCTCTTTTTTTATGTTTCCCTGTAGCAAACCTTTAATTATCATACTATCATACACTTAATTACGCTAAGCATAGTAAGTATACAAAAATATTTTCTTATTTCTTCTCCTGTTATTTTTGATGCGTCACAGTTAGTATAAGAAATAATACAACTCTTGTCTTCACGAACCATAGAAAGGAGAAGAAGCAAAAGCAAGAAAAAATTCCTTTCTATTCTTATAAAAAACAGCGACATCTTCTTTATTTTTTGCCAAATAAACAAGGACAAACATCAACATCAATGATCAGTCAAACACCTTCAGAGAAACGATACAGCTGATCGAACAACATTTGATCTACATTCAATGTCAGCTTCTGATCTTCATGGAGCAGTATTAGTTCGCTGGCAAAAATCTCTTCCAAAACAACAGTTATAAGCAAGTGGACTACAATCATTCATTATTTCCTTCATTATATGAGCTGCTAATCAAGATTAAATTTCTCAGTTTGTGACGGAACTCCTGCACCTGCACTGGTTTGTGTGTAAGGGGAACGTGTCGAGTGTCTGTGAACGACTGGCAGAAGTATGATGTCAGGGGCTGAAGAGAGAGAGTTTGTTACATGGCGGCCACTAGCACTGTGTGTAGTTGTACAAGCTATTGTTATTCATGAGTATTTGGGCTGCAAAAGAGGCCTGCATCATATACATTGAATAAGGTGACAGTTGAAGTAATAAGTGACAGTGTGTTCGGTAACTGATGAGTGATTAAATTGATTTAGGCACTGATACGTGGAGTCTAGTTTTTCTGTGGCAACTACACGTGTGTGCTCTGTTGAGAACCGCCTCTTACAAATGGTGCCGTGACCGACCCAAATGGTTCACCACCTTAGACTCAAAAGCAGGTTACTTGTGGATCCCTGTCAATGAAAACTCCCAAGAAAAGACCAGTTTCTCTTGCCAGTTTCTCAAATATGTTTTTCAAAAAATGCTGAAGATATTTTGACTCGGAGCCAAGGCTTTAGAGAGTAGTCTCTCCTTAAACAGTCAGAAAACTACATTATACACGATATATATATATATATATATCTGAACCTTAAGTGCCCATGGCACATGGGGCTTCCGCAAGGGTTTTCCACAAATGCTTGTCCTTCGCCTTTTTTTCTGCTCTTGCCCAGGTGAGCCCCCTATTGCTCAACATCCTTTCTGTTGTTCTTCTCCATGTCTCTTTTGGTCTACCCTTACTTCTGTTCCCCTGTGGTGTCCATTTTAGTGCTGTTTTTGGTAGTGAGTTTTCAGTCATTCGGAACACATGTCTCAACCATCGCCAGCGTCTTTCCTCAATAATTGTTGTCAGTGGCTTCATCTGCATTTCTACCAATAAGATGTTATTTCTTATGGTGTTTGGCCAAAATATTTTTCTAATTCTTCGTAAATATTTATTCTGGAAAGAATTCAGCTTGTTTTCTGTGGTTTTGGTGATTTTCCAGCATTCACATCCATAGAGTAGTACACTTAGAACATTACTCTTAAATATCCTGATTTTCATATTCATGCTTAGTTTTTTATATATATATATATATATTAAATATATATTCATTGAGTGGTGTTATACGGTAATAACCAAACAAGACTACAGCAGCTAGTGGAAAAAAAAATGTCAGAAAACAACACAAGAAATCAAGAGCGAGAATCTTACAAGCAGACAACACAGACATGATGGACGCCAGTTGTTCACAGTCACAAGACACGTTCCCCTTACATGTGTAGGATACAGATATCACTCATCACGAAACTCTTATATCTGCGCTGGTTTGTATAGGATACAACTATCGTTCATGACGAAACTCTTATATCTGCGCTGGTTTGTATAGGACTTTCCTAACTAGTACAAATGACCCAGCAGTTTTTGGTTTTGGCCAGTCCCTGGACTACAAGCTTGTGTTTTGCTGGTCAGTGGATTCCGCTGGTTTGATTGACTGTGAACACGCTGAAGACTTAATAACAGTGTTTGTATCTCTGCTGCATGTTTGATTTGTAATGCTGTTTATATATATATATATTCTGATGAGTGATTAAATTGATTTAGGCACTGAATTGCATGAAATTGAAACAGCAGTGAATTTAATGGCTAACAACAAAGCTGCAGGTCAAGATGAAATAACAGCCGAAATGCTAAAAGCTATCAATAGTGACAACGTGAGACAACTACAGAGAATGTTTAACAAGATTTGGAACGAAGAAAAGGTCAATTCTAATTGGAAGAAAGGAATCATTGTTAAAATACCAAAAAAGGGCCACCTTAGTGACTGTAACAGCTGGAGAGGAGTAACTTTAATATCAGTTGTATCAAAGTATTTTGCAAGGTCACTTTGAATAGACTCAAAGATATAGTGGATACTGCAATGAGAGAAGAACAAGCAGGATTTTGAAAAGGCAGAAGCTGTCTCGACCAGATCTTTACTCTCAGAATAATACTTGAAGAACATATTGAAAAGCAGAAACCATTAATACTGAACTTCATAGATTTTAAAAAGGCATTTAATAGCATACACAGAGATTCATTATGGAGAATTTTATGTCTATATGGAATACCATCTAAAATTGTCAACATCATTAAGGACTTATACAATGGATATGTTTGCGCAGTCAAGACAGAAGAAGGGATGAGTGAATGGTTCCAGATTGAAAAAGGCGTGAAACAAGGATGTATACTGTCTCCTTTACTTTTTGGGATTACAATAGACTTCATAATGAAAAAATGCTGCACAGGTAACACAGGTATTGACTGGGTACATGGGACCCAACTAGAAGATCTTGATTTTGCTGATGACATAACTCTAAGAAAAAACAGATAGCCTGTCTTCACTGGCTAGCAAAATAGGACTTGAAATTAACAAAGACAAAACAAAAATAATGAAAATTCCTCTCAATCAAGATGGAAAAATACACATAGAAGTGACAGATATTGAAGAAGTCAATCAATTTGCATACCTTGGCAGCTACATAGACCAGGATGGTGACACTAGAAAGGAAGTTAGGATCAGAACTGCAAAAGCAGCATCAATCTTCAAGAATCTTGAGAACATATGGAATTCAAAAGTTATAAGCACAAAGACCAAGTTAAGACTATTCAATTCAAATGTAATATCCACCCTCATTTATGCATGCGAAAGCTGGAAAACAACTAAAGAAATAGAAAAGAAATTAGACTCTTTTGAAAACAAATGACTAAGGAAAATACTCGGCATCAAGTGGAACGAATTCAAGAACAATGCAGAGATAAGACAGATGACTGAACAACAACCAGTCTCATGGGTGATCAGGAAAAGGAGATGGACATATGTTGGTCACTTGATGAGAAGAAATGATCAGAGAATCCCCAAAAAAAGCCATCAAGTGGACCACAACAGGCCGAAGAAAAAGAGGCAGACCGCGTGAAACTCTGAAGAGGACATTGTTAAGAGAGGCCAAATTAACAGGCATAAAATCCTTTGATGAGGTTGAAAGACTCGCCGAAGACAGGAAAGATTGGCGAACTACTTTGCGAGCCCTATGTGACGTTTAACGGCACGGGAAGGATATATATATATATATATATATATATATGTTACCTGCTCATAACTCTATCGAGGGATCAACTGGTAGACTGAAGCGTCCATTACTTCACAGAGCGAGAGTGTGACGAGGTTGATGTGTGCTTACTCGCAGATTTGTTTTCATCGAAACCATTTTTTTCATAGTAAGTCTCTCGAATAACGAATTCTTGGGTTCAGTTATTGATGGGAATAAACTATGAAGAGGTGATAGTAAACATTATTGTAAAAAAGTAACAAATTCAAGTAACACTGCTTAATTCATATTTTCATTTCTCATCATATTTTGTAGGGGTTATATCCAGTAATACAGTGTGTTTATGAAATGTTTTGTCTGTATAATAAAATTGTTTGTTTATATGAAATCTTCAATACAATAAGAAGACGTTTTAAAACTGTGATAAACACAAATACGTTAACCATGTAAGTTACAATGAGCAACTGTCACCGAAGCGTAATAACTTATAATCAATGAGGGTAACGTCCTACATGGGTTTAACATTTATAATTATCCCCTAAAGTAATTTCTCAAATATTTACCTCAAGGCATTGATCTGAGAGCTAGTTCGATATTACATCGTTGCCTACAGGCAGGTCTTTTTCACGGGTACAGTATCTGTTGCTTTAGGCAAATGAACCAGCTGACATTGAGAAATTTCGTGCATAGCCGTATACTCCAGGTGAGAGGTTCTAAACAAGGGCTGTCCACGTCCCTTGGGATAATGATGGGGACTAGGGGACGATCTCTGAACATTTTGTTTCTCAAACTAGCTAGATCAAAGGTTTTCTTTTAGCTGTTATGTTCCTAGTTATCCACATGTCAAGAAAGACCAAGGTAATCATGTCATTTGAAGTCATCATCATCATCATCATCAGGTACTGTGCCGACTGGCGTTGGGTATTATGCTTCTCCACAGTACCCGATCATTCATGCAGGCCATCAGTTCAGTTGGTGATCTCTCACACCATCCCGTCAGACTGTCCAGTATCATTTCTCTTGGTCTTCCTCTTGATCTTCTTCCTTCTATTTTTCCTGTTGTTATAATATTTTCAATGCCCCCTCTTCTCATTGCATGTCCTATGAAAGTACATTGTCTCTCTCTTATCTTTTTGACAAGGTTTTTTTGTCTCTCCAGCTCTTCTCATACATTCTTCATTAGTTATTTTTGCTGTCCAGGGGATTCGCAACATTCTTCTAATAAACCACATTTCTGCTGCTTCCAATGATTTTTGTACAGACTTGCCTATTGTCCATGATTCACTTCCATATAATAAGATAGGTTTAATATAGCATTTTAGGACTCGTTTTCTAACATTCATTGATAAGGATGTGTTAGCTAATATATTTCTCATTCTCTGAAATGCAGTTTTTGCTTGCCCTATTCTGTTCCTAATTTCTGTTCTGTATTTCCCATCTGAAGTTATTACTGCTCCAAGGTATTTGAATTTCTGCACCTGCTTTAGAATAGTTCCGTTTAATTTTATGCTGCATGTTGGTGGATTCTGTTTCTTAGATATAATCATAGTCTCTGTCTTTTTTATGTTCAAAGTAAGGCCTTTCTGTTCACTTTCTTTGGCGACTTTATCCAAGAGATTTTGCAGGTCTTGTTGGTAGTCAGCTATCAGTACTGTGTCGTCAGCATACCGAAGGTTGTTAATATTGTATCCTCCAATTTTTATGCCTGGTTCTGTGATGATCGTTCTTAGAATATTCTCGCTGTACAGAGAAAAAAGATCTGGAGATAGTACACATCCTTGTCGCACCCTTTGTTTTACAGGTTGATATTTTCCAATTCTATTTTCAACTCGAACTGCTGCTTCTTGCTGCCAGTATAGATGTTTTACAATCCTCAGGTCTTTGCCGTCTATATTGGTGTCTTCAAGCATTTTAATAATTTCATTATGTTTCACCTTGTCAAATGCCTTGGTATAATCAATGAAGCATAAGTAGAGATCTTTCTGTACTTCTAAAGCTCTTTTTGTTAGTGTTCGTAAAGCATAAATGGCATTGTGTGTTCCTTTTCCTTCAACAAATCCAAACTGTTCATCTGCTATTTCCATTTTTATCTTTGTCCTTGTTCTTCTCATAATTATTCTCAGAAATAGCTTCGTTATTTGACATGAGAGGCTGATAGTCTGGTGATCGTCACATTCCTTTGCACCTGGTTTCTATGGTAGTGCTATAAACGTGGATTTAATCAGGTCACTGGGAATATAACCACTGTTGTAAATGTAATTCAGTAACTTGGTTATTATTTTTATTCCTATCTCCTCTAGTGCCTCTATTTCTTCTATTGTTATATTACTAGGCCCAGTCGCTTTTCCTTTCTTCATGTATTTGATGGCATCTATGATTTCATCTTCAAGTATTGGTGGTCCATCACAGTTTTCAGTATCTGGTGTTAATTCTGGTCTTTCTCCTCCATATAGCTCACCGATATACTCTGTCCACCTGTCCACAATGTCTTCTTTTCCCATTAACATTTTACCTTCTTATGATTTCAGGCATCCTGTGGTATATTTTGTTTTCCTGCCTGTGGGTTCATTAATTCGTTTGTGCATGTTTTTGTTGTCTTCATTATGAGAGTCCTCTATCTGTCTGCACTGTTCATTTAACCACACTTCTTTTGCTTCTCTGTATTTGCGTCTTATTTCTTTATTTATCTCGCTATATTTTTCCTCGTTATTTTTACTCTTCCTCCTCTTGTCCATCAGTCCTAAGATGTCGTCTGTCATCCATTTATTTTTAGAGGCTTCTTTTTTGTGGTATTATCTCCTTAACAGTTTGGTGGATAGAATCTCTTAACATTGCCCATTGTTCATCTATACTATTTATCTTTGCTATTGCATTGTATCTATTTGTTAGTGGATCATGGTCACTATTGCAGTCAGCTCCTGGCATGGTTTTTGTTATCAGTAATGCATTGCGGAATCGTTTTCTGATTAATATGTAGTCTATCTGGTTAAAAATCTTTTAGTCTGGGCTGCACCATGTTGCCAGTCTTCGAGGATGTTGTTTAAACCAGGTGTTTCCTACAACCATGCTGTGTATTCTTGCCCATTCAATTAATGTACAACCTCTGTCATTCCTCTCCCCCAGTCCATAGTCACCAACGATGTCTGAAGTTCTTCCTTTACCAACTTTGGCATTAAAATCTCCCATGACTATGGTAACTTCATGTGACTTTGTGTGTTTTAGTGCTATCTCTATGTCATTATAAAATAGCTGTACATCTTATTCAGAACTTTCGGATGTTGGAGCGTACACTTGTATAATATTTATGTTTATTAGTTGTCCTTTCAGTTGGGCTAGCAGGACTCGGTCCGAGACGTTCAAATATCCTACAGTTGTCCTTGCCGTTTGTTCATCAAATATAATTCCTACTCCTCGTTCATGTTTCTCACTTCCTGAATATATTATTGTATATTTATCAAAGTGTATCTTCCCTGCACCTGTCCATCTAACTTCACTCATTTCTAATATGCTGATCTTCATCCTTTCCATTTCCATCTTTACATTTTCTAATTTTCCAGCCTGGAATAAAGTTCTAACATTCCATGTTGCTATTTTGAACTTGTTAGTTTTGCCACCAGAATCTTGATGACGATCTGGCCTCACCTGTGGCTCGTGAGCTGCCCTACCGGACGAGGCTGTTCCAGAGGAACATCCATTAACGTCGTTCATGATGAATCGATTATTCTGTTCAAGCATAACTATTCTTGGGAACTACAACAGTGGTTTCCAATTGCCTTCTGTCGGTTTGTGTACGGACTCTCCTCTAGTCTTTGTACTCTCTGTCCTACCCGCAAGGCAGCGGGAGCGAGAGGTTTTAAGGCGCCTCTGACCCGCCTGGTATTCCCTTCACTGAGCACCTGAGGCACTTTATAGAAGTAGTAGAGCCATCTATTACCCCACCTCGCTCTCTGAGTCTACCGCCAGTTGGTCCGCGCCTGCTTGTTTGGATAACTCCTTATTCACAGGGATCCTCCATATCTGGAGGACTTTCATCATCCGCCACCTGTGACGCGCTGGGTTAGGGATGGTCGCCCCAGCTTTACCCAGTCATACTGTTACTTAACACAACATGATGATGACGATGACGACGGCGATGATGATAATGATTTCAGTATTCTGGAGAAAAATATTATAACAACAGGAAATAACATTCTGGATAAAAATATTATAACAACAGGAAAAATAGAAGGAAGAAGATCAAGAGGAAGACCAAGAGAAATGATACTGGACAGTCTGACGGGATAGTGTGAGAGGAGATCACCAACTGAGCTGATGGCCTGCATGAAGGATCGTGTACTCTGGAGAAACATAATAGCCAACGCCAGTCGGCACGGCACATGATGATGACGATTATTATTATTATTATTATTATTATTATTATTATTATTATGGAGAAAAAGGTATGAGGATATACTGGACAATCCTGGGGTTTATAGCATAAAAATGTTAAGAACCTCTGTTCTGAATTCTCTGGAACTGAAGACTTTAAATAAATTAATGGAATCTTCACTACATTAAACGCGTAAATAAAGGCAACACAAACACTCTATAGAACTGGCTGGACAAAGAGCAGAGTGACACATTTTGTAAATATTATGGTTACACTTCTCCGCGTCACTCCTAAGGATATGTTTTACAGCAGCTGCATGGACTGTCACGTATTCATCAAGATCTTGATGCAGTCAAAACAGCTGAACACGCAGACATAACAGAAATAAGCAGTATGTTTACAGAATACCCGCTATAACTATTTTGCCTCGAGTTGCTAAACGATTGGTATAAGTTTACAGAAAAGCTACATCAACTCTATAGCCTTGATTTGCTGAATGATTAGTATACGATTGATAGCTGCAGTAACTATATAGCCTAGAATTGCCTAATGGCTGGTATTTATTTACAGAATATCTGCAATAACTCTGCTAATTAAGTTATGTGTCACCTTGACTATATTGCATTTGATAGACTGGAAATATTTTCCTAGCACATGCTTGGTTCCTTTATACAACTGACTGTGTTGATAAGGGATTTTGTGCAAATTTTCTGTTATTTTCTTCATGGTATAATGTATTTAATGTACTAAATGAGCGCCCACGACAGAGTAGATGTTAACAGATGAAAGGCTGAATGTCAGATGGGCCTGCGGGCCCATTTCTTTAGCCTTTCAAAATAAGGTGTGTTCGTTTCATCTCTGTCTGTCTGCTTGTCTGTCTGTACATTACTTTAGATTCTTATTGCAAGCATTGAATGTAAAATGATTTTATATTGAACTCTCATCCTACTACTTAATAGCTTGGTAGATATTCATTAACGTGCAAGACTGCGAGAATAACTTTATTACATGTATGTTAAGACTGCGAGAATAACTTTGTTACATGTATGTTAAGACTGCGAGAATAACTTTGTTACATGTATGTATTTACTTCTTGTACTGACCCTGTGAGTAATAGTGAAATCTAGCAAAGCTGTGTCATTTCAAATTTGTTATTCCAGGTTTTTTTTTCCAGTTTTAATCACCTTTGTTAAATACATAGCATATTTGTAGCATTTGAAGTAGCATATCTGTAGCACTTGAAGTAGCATATTTGTAGTATGTGAAGTAGTATATTTGTAGTGGACAACACTCAGACAAAACTTCGTGCAGCACAGGGAAGTGGACAACACTCAGACAAAACTTCGTGCAGCACAGGGAAGTGGACAACACTCAGACAAAACTTCGTGCAGCACAGGGAAGTGGACAACACTCAGACAAAACTTTCTGTAGCATGGGGAAGTGGACAACACTCAGACAAAACTTTGTGCCAAATTTGATTTCATTTCACTCATGACAACGTGATTGGTGCACTTGACACCACTGCACACTTATTTTTTCCTGTGTGTATAGATAAAGTTTTAAAAAGACACTTAATTACACGCAAGATGTTGTTCTTGTACTGATCTTCCTGAAAAACAAAGAAGGTGTTCTTTGCAAACTGATGCCTCTGATGATGCTGAGGCTCTATTCTGAAATAAAAATAGATTACAATGTCTTGCTTGAAGACTCAAAGTGGCACCAAGAAGAAGCTTCTCATCAGGCTCCACTGACTTGCTGAATAAAATAGCAAGTCCTACCTTGTTATCCATGATGAAGAAGCACCGTAGCCTAATACTGGCGGCAACATGAGGAGGTAGGCCAGGGTCACGGCCGGCTCTGGTAGGCTGTCCCTGTGATAGTGCCATCACTCTGACATGGTTAGCTTGCTCCTTTCACACAAGATGAAAATAACTGACTCCTAGAAACAATTTAAATGGCTTTATCTTGTTTAATATTAAATTATTGCAATGGTTTTGTAGTTAATCATTTTAAACTGCCAAGAATGTTAAAAAAAGTAAACCATGTGTCATTTTCCTGTAAAACTGGTGATCATGATCAGTGACAAAAAATGTTCGTATGTCATGGGCATTATTTTGTAGACACTAAGAGTTAAAGCATCTAAATTAACAATTATCACAGCATGAGACAAAATAAGATTGAAAAAAGAAAATTAAACTCAAGGAAATCAGAAAGAACTGATGAAAAAGACTTTTTTGCAGCATTTCAGTAATAATAAAATAATATCCATATTCTTTCGTTACCTTTTTTTAGTAATATTAATATAAAGAGGTTATCCTGTAAAATTCTGATAAGCACTGACAAAAATAGTATGGTAATAGTACAGTATACTGTAAATAAATCATTATCATCCTATACTGTCTCTCCAGAAAAGGCTGACTGCAATGGCCCATCAGTTTGCTCAATAATGAAATATAAATTGGAAAAATATGAGAAGTTTGTTTTTCTTCTTTTTAAGTGGAACAAACAGAAAAAAAAGGCTTGTTATAAGACAGTTTTGAAGCAAGCAGAGATTCATCTTTTATTGAAAAAAAACTTCCAAAGCACCAAAATAATAGTCTAAAAGATTATAAGACCAGCCAAATGTATGCATCAGAAACATAGTGTACCACAAAGAAAGATGAGCATCAGTTGCAGGTCTTTGAGGACAAGATCCTAAGAAGAATCTCTGGGCCAATAAAGGATACCAGCAGTGGGAAATTGAGAGCTAGAGAGAACATTGAACGTAACAGCTTATTTAAATCACACCAGATTAGAAATGTCTTGAAATATTTCATAAAAGAGTATATGATAATTCTTCCCTTTGAGCAAACATTTTTTAAACTTGAAATTTAGGGCTAAGAAATGACAACTTTCTCAGGATTTAGTTAGGAAAAACTAACTGGGTCTAATGAAGCTAAACCGTGAACACTGAAGTTGTGACCAAGTGCCATGATCAACTTTTTGAGAACTTTATTCTGCAAATATAAGTAAAAGTTTACAAAGTGAACAGAAAATAACTTTGATCACCTTCACAGAAAGGAAAAGTTGTTAAATTAGTCCATAAATCAGACAAATGATACTTATTACCCATATTTCACCTTCCAAACTCAGCCAAATCTCATTGTCTCCCTCTCAGTCACTTGTCTTTGCTCACCTCTAACCTTCAAAAGTCAGTAACTCCGTAGATTTTAATCTTAAATTTTACACACTACTACAAAATGTTTTTTAGCATAATCACCATGAGCAGTGTTACACAGTATAATCACAATGACTAATGTTACACAGTATAATCACCATGATTAATGTTATGTGGCACAATCACTATGAGCAATGTTACACAGCATAATCACCATGATTAATGTTACACAGCATAATCACCATGAGCAATGTTACACAGCATAATCACCATGATTAATGTTACACAGCATAATCACCATGATTAATGTTACACAGCATAATCACCATGAGCAATGTTACACAACATAATCACCATGAGCAATGTTACACAACATAATCACCATGAGCAATGTTACACAGTATAATCACCATGAGCAGTATTACTCAGCATAATGACCAAAGCAAGGTTTTGCTATCTTCTTTGTAATACTGTTAAAAAAACTGTTTCCTGACCATGCCATTGACCAATACTGACTTTTTATAGACAGGAAAAAACACATTGACCCAAACTGATTGTTTCTAGACAGGAAGAAGCACATTAACCCACCCTGACTGTTTCTATACAGGAAGAAACACATTAACCCAAACTGACTATTTCTAGACAGGAAGAAACACATTAACCCAAACTGACTATTTCTAGACAGGAAGAAGCACATTAACCCACCCTGACTGTTTCTATACAGGAAGAAACACATTAACCCAAACTGACTATTTCTAGACAGGAAGAAGCACATTAACCCAAACTGACTATTTCTAGACAGGAAGAAGCACATTAACCCATACTGACTGTTTCTAGACAGGAAGAAACACATTAACCTACACTGTTTCTAGACAGGAAGAAACACATTAACCCACACTGTTTCTAGACAGGAAGAAACACGTTAACCCACACTGTTTCTAGACAAGAAGAAACACATTGTGCTTTCTCTTTTCAGTCACTTTACTAACCTGCACTTTGCTACTGGAAAAACAAATTTTACTATCACTTTATTAATCTGTTGCTCTGAAAAAGGCATACATCACTTTATTATTCCAAACCATTGTTTCTGCAAAAACAGATTATTTTTTATATAACTATATTAACTAAATAATGAAACTTCCCATTAATCAAGAAGGAAAAATATACATAGTAAGAACAGCTGTTGACAAAATACAATAATGTGCATACTTCAGCAGCTACATAGACCAGGATGGTGACACAGAAAGGAAGTTAGGATTAGAATTGCAAAAGCAGCATTGACCTTCAAGAATCTTGTGAACATATGGCACTCTAAAGTTATAAGCACAAAAACAAAGCTAAGATTATTCAATTCAAATAAAATTATCCACCCTCGTTTATCCATGCGAAAGCTGGAAAACAACTAAAGAGATAAATAGCAAATTAGACTCTTTTGAAAACAAATGCCTAAGGAAAATGTTTGGTATAAAGTGGAACAAATTCAAGAACAATGCAGAGATAAGGCAGATAAATGAACAACAATTTGTCTCATGGGTGATCAGAAAAAGGAAATGGACATATATCAGTCATGTGATGAGAATAAATAATCAGAGAATCCCAAAACAAGCCATCAAGTGGAACACAACAGGCCAAAAAAACAGAGGCTGACAATGTAAAACTCAAAAGAGGACATTGTTAAGAGAAGCCAAATTAGTAGGCATAAAATGTCTTGATGAGGTTGAAAAACTTACTGAAAACAGGAAAGTTTGGTGAACTACCATGCGAGTCCTATGTGATATTTTATAGCATGGGAAGGATGTAAGATGTAAGATATTAACCCACGCTGTTGCTTCTGAAAACTGCAACAAGTTTTTTTTTAAAAATCTGGCTTGTCTGGAGTCAGTTAATGTCCTGTACTATCTCAACATGACGTCCTGGACTCTTAATAGTCTCTCCTCTGATCTGCCACTCTGGCACATCATCCCCATAGATTGGGGCGTAGTAATAATGTCGACGAATAATGAAGCCAGACTGGCATAGGTAAAGTTTCCCATCAACAACATATGAGCTAATATCACAGTTCTCCTCCAGAAGACGTTCTGTGTGGAGGTGTTCAGCATATGCCTGTTTGGAGCAAATGTTTGCAAGTGTACAGTTAATGCTAGCAAGGTAAGCCAATCTCATATCATTACTAATGTAGATGTATTGTGAACATTAGCTGGATTATCTCACATCATTACTAATGTAAATATTTTGTTAACATTGGCTAGATAAAATGATCTTACATCATTACTAATGTAAATATTTTGTGAATTTTAGAACAGGAAAACAATTATCCTTTGACTGCTATGATAAATTAGTGATATGCATAACCTTTCTACAAGTTTTCAAAGTAAAATATGAGATCAAAATAGCCAAATACAACAACAAAACACAAAAACATTTTCACAAATAGCAGACTCTTTACAGTATGTTTCTAGATTGTAAATTTTTATTTGTAAGAGGCCCCAGTCTCTCCTCCATTTACCTGAGAATTTTAAGTGTTGTGCTATGTAATCTTAACACCCAGGAGATCAAGACAAGCTATGGCACCATTACTACAACAAGGAAAACTTGATGTTTGAAAAATTTCCATTCATTTTTTTTTTATACTAGCTTACTATAATTTAGCCATCAAAGTGCCCTTTAATAGTGATAAAAAGAGTTTTATAATGTTATGTGAAGCTCTTTGTGCTTGTGGGACTCAGAGAATGAATAAACAGATGAAACACAAAATCAAAGCAGCAGAGACGTGGTTTAGAGAAAGATGTAATACACACCTCTGGACACTCAGAAAAGACAAATGACAAAAGTACTCAGAGAAGTTGCACAATTAAAATTTATTTAATAAATAAGGAACAGATTTGTTTACACATGCCACAAACAGAAGCAAGTAAAATGATCTGACAATCACTAGAAAACTCAAGAGAAAATGAAACAGAAGGAGACACAGAAAGAAAAATATCTTGATGGTGAAAAAAAAAGGCAGGTGATTTGATTTTAAATTCCAAGTAGTATATACAGCACATAAGTATATTTATAAGTAAACAGTAGCATAAATTAAACAGTATAGACAGTATTATGATCCTAATATTTGATGAAATAAGCAGATTTGAAATTATTGTACCAAGAGGGAGAAATCAACGGCACAAATCAGAAAAAAAAAAAACCAAAAAGAAGGTAACTTGAAAACATGGTACAAAAGTTAAGAAAAATAAAGACTAGATCTGATGACAAAATGTTGATGGTTTGGATCTGTGCAGAGAGTATTTTCATCAGTACAAGATACTGATGTTTGATACTTTGTTGATGTTGTCTCCGTGACTGAAAACATGAGTTTTTGTTTAATGGTGGTGTGGTGAAGATGAGAACAAAAGTAAAGATTAGGGGTGGCTTAAGATGGAGTAGAATATTTTCAAGAACAATAATAACACATGACAGAAGATGTAAAACTGAAATAAGGTGCAGAATAGCCAGGCCAAGTCAGCATTTATGACATGATGCATACTATGCAATAAGGCTCTGTCGATGATAACCAAAAAGAGAATGTATTCAGTGCTACATAGAGCCCATACTGTCACATGGATGTGAAGCACGGACAGTAACCGAAGGCACTCAGAATCTACTGGAATCGGCGGAGATGTGGTTTCTAAGAAGAATGATGAGAACACCATGGACAGCCAAGAAAACAAATGAAGAGGCTCTAAGTGAGGCTAGGCATCAATTCTAAGAGAGAAATTATGGCAAAATTCAGACCACAACAAACCAGATTTCTATGATGTTTTGAAAACAGGCAAACAATGGGAAAACTGGAGGGAGAAGGTACAGAGGAATACAAAAGGAAACAAGATACTTCATGGACTAAAAGATTGGCACAGAGCATGGCCTAATACACATCTTATGGAAAGAGCAAAGGATAGATGATTGTGGAAATCACTGATGACCAATGCCAGACTGAACCAGAGACAAAGAGAGATAGAAAGACACACAGAGAACACTTTTAAAAATCTTTGATCAGTCTTAGAAGCAGAGCTTCACCAACTTTGGAGATAAGTTCAGAGCTCCACCAAATATGGGGATAAGTTAAGAGCTCCACCAACTTTGGGCTTAAGTTCAGAGCAACACTAAATCTGGGGATAATTTCAGAGCTCCACCAAACGTGGAGATAAGTTAAGAGCTCCACCAACTTTGGGGATAAGTTCAGAGCTCCACCAAATGTGGGGATAAGTTAAGAGCTCCACCAACTTTGGGGATAAGTTCAGAGCACCACTAAATCTGGGGATACGTTCAGAGCTCCACCAAATATGGGGATAAGTTAAGAGCTCCACCAACTTTGGGGATGAGTTCAGAGCACCACTAAATCTGGGGATAAGTTAAGAGCTCCACCAAATGTGGGGATAAGTTAAGAGCTCCACCAACTTTGGGGATAAGTTCAGAGCACCACTAAATCTGGGGATAAGTTAAGAGCTCCACCAACTTTGGGGATAAGTTCAAAGCACCACTAAATCTGGGGATAAGTTAAGAGCTCCACCAACTTTGGGAATAATAATCTTTTTCTCTGGCCAAAAAGTGGGAAGATAACAGTTTCTACTCTAGCTGTGGTTTACCAGATAAGATAGCATCTACTCTGGCTATGGTTTTTACAAGATAAGATAGCATCTACTCTGGCTATGGTTTACCAGATAAGATAGCATCTACTCTGGCTATGGTTTACAAGATAGCATCTACTCTGGCTATGGTTTACCAGATAAGATAGCATCTACTCTGGCTATGGTTTACCAGATAAGATAGCATCTACTCTGGCTATGGTTTACCAGATAAGATAGCATCTACTCTGGCTATGGTTTACAAGATAAGATAGCATCTACTCTGGCTATGGTTTACAAGATAGCATCTACTCTGGCTATGGTTTACCAGATAAGATAGCATCTACTCTGGCTATGGTTTACCAGATAAGATAGCATCTACTCTGGCTATGGTTTACCAGATAAGATAGCATCTACTCTGGCTATGGTTTACCAGATAAGATAGCATCTACTCTGGCTATGGTTTACCAGACATAATCTTGCTAAAATCTCTCACCAGTTTGTAATTTTGCATCTGGTGATGATAATGATAATGATGATGATAATGATGATCTATCTACCATCTGCTGTGCTTACTGGTGATGGGAGTGATAGTTTTCCACAATTCTGTGTTGCCTCTGTGTGTCGTTCTGATGTCCTCTTTCCATGCCATCTTGCCAATCCATCCAGGATTTTCTCTCTTGGTCTACCTCATTCTCTTTTCCCCCCTCTAACTTTTCTGTTGTCACGATGTGTTCATGTTTGCCTTTTCTCATGACATGTCCTATACATTTAGACTGTCTTTTCTTAAATGTTGTAATTATTTGTCTTCTTAAATCGGCCTCTCTCAACATTTCTTCATTTTGATTTTCTCACCATCCAGGGTGTCCTTAAAATTCTTCTAAGAAACCACATTTCTGTGGCTTCCAGATGTCACTGTATCCGTTTAGTAACTTAATGATGATCACCTCTTGAATTAACCATTTTTAATTTATTTACTTGTTCCGAGTATTTTTCCATTTTGACTGATTTTAAAAAAAAAACAAATATCTTCCATACTGGTAAGGACCAGAGATAAACAGATGTCAATTTATTCTCCAACAAACTGTAAGACTTTGAAGCCATAGTGTCTAACTTAAACTAGAAAAAAACACAATGTCATAACTCCACAAGTGAAAACACTGCTGCACTTCCTCGGTATAATCATTTCAAGTCACAGACCATGAAAAGAGATAACCAATGCCAGTGGTAATCCCATGAGACATCCTTATCAGCCATGTGGCAAATAGAAAACCAGCGTAATGCCAAATCATTACACGGTGGTTAGGGCTGGCAAACTTGGAGATGTGAAAATTACAGTCACAGCTGAAAATCAATAAACTGGAATTGAGTGAAATGAGATGGACCTGTTCTTGCACAAATAAAATAAGAAAAACAAAATGGTATAAAATACATTAAAAGGACCAGTATAAATGAAAGACTTTTTTTATCTTCAAAAATTAAAAACAGAATCCTACTGTCCTTATCAAATATATAAGTTATTTAAAATAAGATAAGAAAAATCAATGAAAGGAACTATTATTCATGTGCGTACTTCAACTTCTGATCAGAAAACTGATGTTTTATTATTTATAGTAAGTTATTTTTTAAGACTTAAATGAAATATTTGTAAGACCACAAAGTCTGAGAAGAACTTGCAAAGGACTTGAGACATGTGGAGAGCAATTCTCTGCAAGGGTGCAGCAACATCTGAGGAGGGAACCTGGATCAAACTGAAGATGCAAGCACAAGAAAGCTGAATCTTGCTATTACATTGACTGAGTGTGCAGATTCAACATTGGTGGAGTCTGCCATGAGGAAGTGCTTAGCAGGATGATGCTTGGGAAAATTCACTACAGCTGTTAACTGCCTGCCTCAAATCTATCTCCCTGCCTGCCTAAAATCTATCTCCCTGCCTGCCTCAAATCTATCTCCCTGCCTGCTTCAAATCTATCTATCTATCTGATTGAAATCTACCTCCCTGCCTGCTTCAAATCTATCTTCCTGTCTGCTTTAAATCCATCTCCCCACCAGCCTCAAATCTATCTCCCTGTCTGCTTCAAATCTATCTCCCTGCCTGCCTCAAATCTATCTCCCTGTCTGCTTCAAATCTATCTCCCTGTCTGCCTCAAATCTATCTCCCTGTCTGCTTCAAATCTATTTCCCTGCCTGCCTCAAATCTATCTCTCTGCCTGCCTCAAATCTATCTCCCTGTCTGCTTCAAATCTATCTCCCTGCCTGCCTCAAATCTATCTCCCTGCCTCCTTCAAAACTTATCTCCTAGATGAAAAGTGCCAATAATAATAAGTTTTTAATACATTTTTTCAGAACTTCATACCAGTAGCAATGACAATTTATAGAAAATTATGACTGTCAGGTATTTGGCCACACATGTCTTCATGGGTGGGTCTGAAGAAGGGGCCACCAGAAGTGGAGGGGCTGGCATCTTCATCAGATTCCCAGATGGAAAAACCAGCAAAACAAGCACAGCCAACAGGAAGATACTCATCAAACTACAGAGCAGAAGCAACAGCAAGCAAACAATCCCTGAAAATATGCACAGAAAGACACAAGCCACCAGAGAAGATTGTTTGCTTCACTGACTACAGAGCCATGCTAGAAGCAATACAGACAAACAAAAGTGACTCATAAACACAGGAAATTATATCATAACTAAATAAGTTCTAAAACTCAACTATAGACCTACAATGGCTCCTTTCACACTGTGGAATAAATGGAAATGAAAAAGCAGATGCCCTTTCCAAAGCAGAGAGCAAAATGGAATAGATTAACCAACCGGTAACATATGATGAAGCAAAAACCATCATCCACAACAAACTAAGCACCAACTGGAAAAGAAAAATGAAAATGGAATCAACACAAGACCTCACTCATCAACTACAGAGATACCAGCTACCAAAATCTTTTGACTCAGAATGGGACAATGCAGACTTCTAAGCCACCTCTATCACCTCAAAATATCACACACAAATGAGTGTCCCTGCGGCTTTGGGATCCAGACACCAGAACACATCCTGGAAACCTGTCAACCCACTCAAACCTCTGATCACAGATCTGGCCTGAGGGAGAGGAACCTAAAGAAAAGCTCACACTCAAACCTGGAGAAGTTGGCAGACCTCATCAGGATGACAGGACTGCAAATTTGGCATGATCAAACTGCCTGGAATGCTGAAGAAGAAGAAGAAGAAAGTATTTGGTGTCTATGTGGAATTATTACAAATGTAAGAAAGAAGCACAGACTGTGAAACCATTCATTCATTCATTAGCATGTCCTTTGCCAAACTTTGTCTCACTAACAGCTCTTTTGAAGGCCTTTTGATGTTAAACAAGATGCCCTGCTGCTGATGCATCCATCTGCAAATCATCAATGTCTTGTTGCCATCTTGGCCTTGGTCTTCCTCTCTTTCATTTTCCCACTGTATTCCCTTTCAAGACTGTCTTCTCCAAAGTCACATTAATATGTCAAAGATACTTAAGTTTTCTCTTTTAACCTCTTTACTAACCAACCTTCTTCAAAATTAAATTCTTGTAGTATGAATATATTTGTCATTTTTTTTGTGTCCATGATATTTGAAGGATTGCTTCTATAGCATTTACATTCAAAAGCACTTATTTGTTTCTCATCTGTTTTGTTAAGTGTCCAGGTCTCACAGGCATATGTTAAGTGTGTGTCCAGGTCTCACAGGCATATGTTAAGTGTCCAGGTCTCACAGGCATATGTTAAATGTCCAGGTCTCACAGGCATATGTTAAGTGTCCAGGTCTCACATGCATATGTTAAGTGTCCAGGTCTCACATGCATATGTTAAGTGTCCAAGTCTCACAGGCATATGTTGTGATGGGAAAAATGACACCCTTAAAAGCCTAATTTTTGTAGTTCTGTCTGACCCTCTCCACAGCATCTTTAATTTGTTTTAATTTCTGGAGAGCGATAGATCTCCTCCTTTTAATCTCTCTCATTGTATCTCCACTGTTAGTAATGATCCAATATATTCCATACTAACTAACAGCAGAGATACAGAGAAGGAGATTAAAAGGAGGAGGACATAATTTGTGAAATCAGTGAATGAAATTGTTGGATCTTGATAGAGTTATAAACAAGCATAACTAACTCTGTGAAGATACCACACCTCATTGTGTGGGAACGTATGCGTAGTTTTCATCTCTAACAGTATTTGGAAAATAAAAGAAAAAGGTCAAGTACGATTATAGAAGAATGAATATTTGTAATCTTATCACCAAACCATTTCTGTTGCATGGGTCAGAGACACAGAAAGCAACAAGAAAGTTTAAAAAATAATAGAAAAAGAAAACTTTTTTACATTTTATTCATAGCTTGACTTTTTCAAAATCAAGATTCATGGAAAGATTACATACAAACACAACTGTTATCACAAATGTCCAGCCAGCAGTGAACAATGAAGAACCAAACAGAACATACTATAGACGATTGGGGCACAAAACCATCCATTAGCTTTACAGAATAGATTTTGTTCTGGAGACAAAGTAACACACTCTTTCTTGTAATATAGTTTTAGAATCAATTCTTAAAGAGCTAAACTATGCAAAAGAAAAAAAAAAGCCACTTGTCTGTACCTAGCATGGTTTCTGCGTAATAAATGTTTGAAATCAGGGAAAGTCTTTATGCTCACCGTATATTATTTCTTCTGTGTGGAAGGCATAGGCTTGTAATATCCAGAGCTAAATCATTATTTATTAACCAGTTAAATTTTACATTTGCTTTTCCTCATTTGCTGTATCTTTCTTTCCTTCTTATATATGTTTTTTCATAGTCAGATGAAGGCTTCTTGCAAAATATTACTTTTTTTTGGTCTACTTACCATCTAAAGTTTAATTATTATTATTATCATTATCTTCTTTCACCTACTTTTAGCAGATTATAGTGTAAATTCTATTTGTTAAATTTTGCCACAGAACCTCTAGTTTCAGAGAAGTGGGGGAAACTTCGAAACTCACAGAGCAGAGAAATGTTGGTGGAAAAATAGTGGTATTTAAAATACAATACAGAAACCAGATATGCATGAAGAGAAAGGAGTATTTTTGAGTGTTTAATGATAACAATGGTTCTGTAACTCAACAGATTAAATAACATAAGGTTTCATTTTACTATGATGTTGTTATGCCACGTAGGCAATAAAAAAAAAATTGAAGGCTTGTTTTATTTGGTATTTCAGGCTAAAGAAATTAGACACTTAAAATTACACTATGAAATTAGAACAAAAGTAGATGTTAAATAATATAGCAAAATTAGAAGAAATTATTTACAAATGATGTATATAATATAGCATGGTTTAATTAGCTCTTGTGTGCTACAGAGACATCTAGGAGGTGTGGTGTTAGTGGCTAGGTTATCTTTGACCAATAACATGCTGGAGAGTAAGCATCAAGCCAGCCCGTCTTTCCTTCTACAGCTCTGATTATACAGTTAGGTACAGCTCTGATTATACAGTTAGGTACAGCTCTGATTATACATTTAGGTACAGCTCTTTTAGGTACAGCTCTGATTATACAGTTAGGTACAGCTCTGATTATACAGTTAGGTACAGCTCTGATTATACATTTAGGTACAGCTCTGATTATACAGTTAGGTACAGCTCTGATTATACATTTAGGTACAGCTCTGATTATACAGTTAGGTACAGCTCTGATTATACAGTTAGGTACAGCTCTGATTATACAGTTAGGTACAGCTCTGATTATACAGTTAGGTACAGCTCTGATTATACATTTAGGTACAGCTCTGATAATACAGTTAAGTACCTGGCTGACTATAAAATGCAGTAATGCTACAAGCAACATCCAATCCAGAATTACTGTTGCTTTTTAATTAATCTGAAGACAGAATGTGTCATTTATCATGCAGCTCCCACAGAACTGATCAGGGCATACATTAAGCAAATTATGGTCATGTGATAGTCTATACCCACAATTTTTGTCCATTCAAATGATCTGATATGCTTAAAATGAAAAATCATCCGCATGACAGCAACATTGCCATAATACATCCATTTCTTTCTATCCCACTGCAACAGAAGCAAAGTACTCACAGTGCATACAGAATCATCAAAATGGTTGCCCCAGATATACAGACAGACCAAGGTAGAATTGTAGTTCAGAGCACCAGCCATGGCACACAGTCCAGTGGGCCCAATGTTATTGTAAACAATATTCAGGCTGAAACAGATGTTCAGACATTAAAGATTATAAAGATTTTTAAAAAAACTTTCATTAGAGATTATAGCAAAATTAATATGAAGTGCAACATTTGTTGATTATAACTACAGACATGTTTTATTTTTTCTGTCACTCAGTTTAATTCAGACATAATCCTGTACACAGAACTGACTTGTATAAAATATCATGTTTTTCATAATCATCTGTACAGCACTGGTCTGGTGGGCCTCATCTTATAGCTTTAGAGGTAATTATTCTCTAAGTACAGTGGTTTTCATAATACTGCAGCTAGGGTTGACTAGGGTAGTGTAACCAAACAGGATTCAGACCTTTCAGAGAACTGAGGGTGGCTGCCTCTTACTATGAGGTACTATCCCTTACATGCACCTACCCTACCCCCCACCTCCACCCCCAAAGTGTAATATAGAAGTTGAAAACTCTGCACAACCTGCAGCAAAATCTTTTACTGTAAAGTTTAGTTTTTATCACCTTGCTTTAATCTTTTTCTCTGTCAACTTCATCTTTTTTTTTGTTCAACTTCTTTTATCTCCTTGAATCTGTGAGTTTGATGTTCTTTGCAGCAGTGAAGATATTGAGCCACAGCATCATGATGGATTGGGAGTGGGTTATGGTGGCTATTTTTTCACATGCTTGGAAGAGCTTCACTTGCAGAAATTCAAAATGAGAGACGAAACTAGGGGATGTGCAATACTTCTTCAACAGACTCCACCACCATGGGGACTATGGAGATCCTTTTCCCCATTAGCCAAGCTAGACCTGTTACTGGAGGTACCAACAAAGAGGGGGGGTCAAGGTCGTGATCAACTAGGGTTCACCATCTCTGATGCTAGCATGTCAACTGCAGGTCACTAACTGCCAAGTCAGACAACACTTTCACCCACTGACTAACAAGACAAGAAGCAGACATGTCAGTAGTTAATAAAATATCAGCAGCTATGAACGCTTAAAACAAGTAAAAGAAAAAAAAAAAATTCATTAAAGTAATGGATACTGAAGTCTTGTTATAAAAGACAGACAGTGACAATGCTCACCACTCTAGGGTTGTGTTGTATGTTGCAATTGCTTCTGCCAGGAAAAGAGCACCATCATCTTCCAATCTGTTGTAGCCTAGATCTAAGATTTTGAGGCCAGTATTTAGCTTAAGAACCTTGGCTAACTCTTTTGCTCCATCCCTAGTTATACGATTGCTGAAAAATTTGAATACATTTTTTTATTGTTAAACATGAAAAAAAATAAAAGAGGAAAAGAATTTTAAAATATGTCACATTTCTGGAATTATGTACAAATGAATAATATTATTATGACACTGGTGTAATTTCTATTTAATAATGAAATCTGCTGGCTAAATCCAGGTTTTCAGATCTCATCAAGAACATACACAACTTTTTCAGATCTCATCAAGAACATACACAACTTTTTCAGATCTCATCAAGAACATACACAACTTTTTCAGATCTCATCAAGAACATACACCACTTTTTTCAGATCTCATCAAGAACATACACAACTTTTTCAGATCTCATCAAGAACATACACAACTTTTCTTCAGATCTCATCAAGAACATACACAACTTTTTCAGATCTCATCAAGAACATACACAACTTTTTTCAGATCTCATCAAGAACATACACAACTTTTTCAGATCTCATCAAGAACATACACAACCTTTTCAGATCTCATCAAGAACATACACAACTTTTCTTCAGATCTCATCAAGAACATACACAACTTTTTCAGAT
This sequence comes from Achatina immaculata, assembly GCA_009760885.1. Taxonomy (NCBI): domain Eukaryota; kingdom Metazoa; phylum Mollusca; class Gastropoda; order Stylommatophora; family Achatinidae; genus Lissachatina; species Lissachatina immaculata. Next base: position 45,954,951 of record CM019696.1, on the reverse strand, counting down.
CTCATCAAGAACATACACAACTTTTTCACAGTGTTCCAAAACAGCGTCAGCCCATCATACTCCCAGCTGTGATAGAAGCTTGGCATTACAGTATATATACACCAATGTAAAGGTAATCGTGCCAGAATTTTGAAAAATGTATTTATCTCCATTACTTTGGAATCAAATATAAAAAACTAAGCATAAATACGAAAATCAGGATATTTAAGAGTAATGTTCTAAGTGCACTACTCTATGGAAGTGAATGCTGGAAAATCACCAAAACCATAGAAAACAAGTTGAATTCTTTCCAGACTAAATGTTTACGAAGAATTAGAAAAATATTTTGGCCAAACACCATAAGAAATAACATCTTATTGGCAGAAATGCAGATGAAGCCACTGACAGCAATTATTGAGGAAGACGCTGGCGATGGTTGGGATATGTGCTCAGAATGACTGACAACTCACTACCAAAAATAGCACTAAGATGGACACCACAGGGGAACGGAAGTAAGGGTAGACCAAACGAGACATGGAGAAGAACAACAGAAAGGATGTTGAGCAATAGAGGGCTCACCTGGGCAAGAGCAGAAAAAAAGGCAAATGACAGGCATTTGTGGAAAACCCCTGCGGAAGCCCCATGTGCCCTGGGCACTTAAGGTTCAGAGAGAGAGACTTTTGAATCACTTCTGACACTACATCAGTCAATCTCCTCAGTTCTGCCAGTACAGATTCAAAGGACTGACTGACTCAGATTAGCACAAGGTGCTGGTAAATAATGTAAATATCATTACCAAAAAAAGCTCCATAGCTATGGTACATTTGAAAACTGATAAATCAGATTTATACAAATCCATCAAACAGTAACTTCAGGAACAACTGCAATGTAATTTCCCCCAAAGCATCCACCATGCAGAACTCATTGCATTACGTGTAGACAAGGGCAGGGGATGCAAATCCCAACTAAATGTTATATCATATGCAATACACAACCAACACGACACTGAAAGCATTTCTCTAAAAACATTGAAGGACATCCTGATGTAAAAGTCCGAACATGTATGGACATGCCCCAGTGTATGGAGACTGTTCTTGAGGACTAGCAACAGAGCTAGGTTCTTTACAGGTTACAGAGTCAAAAGCTCTTAACTAAAAAAACTGAAATGCCAAATGCCTAAGAAGTTTGAGAAATGAAGCATTATGAGATACTTGCCAGTTAAGATTTAGATAAGTCAGTGTGAAGTTAAATACAAGATTCTCAGCAAACCGAAAAGCTCCATAGTCTCTCATATCAAATTTCTGCAAGTGAAGTTCTTTCAAGCCTGTGTTTACCTGTGAAATTTAAAACGAGAAAATAATATTTATTTAAAAACTGAAAATAGAAACAAACAGAATGATAAAACCAATAAAAAGCAACACATGGAAAAAAAATGAAATAAGAAAATTTTTTAAAAAGGCATGAAATGAAAGATTACTTACATTTTCAATGAAGGATAAGCTAGTACTGATATATCCCACAGAAAGTAAAAACTCCATGGTCTTTGAACACCATTATAATTAAACTACTGATCATCAATTTCACTGCAATAAATTCTCCTAAAATCTAGCACATACAAGGACACATTAAACAAGTGCTCTACCCATGCTGTGAACAGAATGCTCAGCATCCATGATCCTGAAATTCTTGGTACAAGATCTCTTTATTTAGTATTTATTTGCCTGCTTCTTATTTCTGCTGTATGTAACTTTCCAAGAAATATCTTTGATGATGATTCTAATAGTGAGCATGATGCAACTTATCTATTATTATGTCCATCATCATCTGGTTACCTTTTCCTATAGGTCAGTGCTGTTAACAAGGTCGGTCTGCTCATTCCAATGGTAGCTAATTTATTCCAGCTATTTTTTATGTCTGTTGTATGTAATTCAAGCACGTTTCAGAGGCTCTAGTTTTGTGAAACTCTGAATCACATTTTTACATACTCAAACCACATGAATTACATCAAGGCTGATAATATTATTCATATTTCAAAACAAGAACAAATAACAAGTGAGCACAACTATAAGAAAAAATCTACAACACCAAAACATGAACTAAAACAAAACCTAGGACAATCAATGTTACTACTTAGCTTGTGAATTAGAAAAAAATCTGTAGCAAACTACTAAACCCATAACATGAATTTGTTCTTTACTCATGAATAAGAAGAAAATGTAAGCCAATTTATTTTGCTCAAAAAATAAGCTGAAACAATTTTAGAAAATCTACATTACCTAATGCATCAATTAGAACAAAATTTGGAAAATCTACATGACCTAATTCATGAATTAGAACAAAATTTTAGACTATATTATGAAAAAAGTAAAATTAGGATAAAGTACAATCAGTAGTACGACAGTGTAAAACAGTACCTTTATCATGCGAGTGAAGTGATCTGTAGGTTCCTCCTGTACAGTCCACAGTATAGGTCTATTCACATTGAGGGCTTTCAGTGTTTTGTTCTCTCTCAGGACTGTTGCCAGGGCAATCAGGCACTCAATTGTCTAGAGAGTATTTTAAAATGAGTGACCAGGTACTCAGATGTCTAGAGATTAACAGATGCTCAGTGGTCTATAGCCGGGGTTATTAATCCATTTACAGCTACACATCCACTATGGATTGTCCAGTATGTCTTTGCACCCTCTGTGCCAGATTGCTAAAATCATTATAATCATTAGCCCTTTTTGGTATCAGCATATCATCACCATCATCAGGTGATGTGCCGACTGGCATTGGCTATTATGCTTCTCCAGAGTACATGATCCTTCATACAGGCATAAATTGGCATAAATTTTAAAAATGTCAGTAGGTTGGTTTTTTTCTTCACATATGAATAGCTGGGAACATTACAGCTGGAAGAGAATTCTAATCTAACAATATTTTTATATTAAAATTGTTCAGAGATTGAACTCCACCTCATCATTTGTTTCCCAGCCACCATGGGGTATATCCCCAGTTAAAACCCTTGATCCAGAGAATAAGTAAACAGATCAGGTATTCAGTTGTCTACAGAAGAGGTTTCCAAACACTTCAGCTCACTGACCCCTTTATGAAGTTTAAGATTGTTCATCAGCCCCAAAACATTTGTTATATGAAAGTAATTTAAAAACTCAGTCTGCACACACACTATGAGAGCTAACTCTAGGTAAGAAGCCTTATTCGCTCCCCCATCTCAAGAATCCCCCATTAGACACTTGGAAACTGGTGCATATACTGTAATTGACACTTTTTTTCTTGTACAGCTTGAAGAAGGCACAGAATGGGCTCCAGACTATGATATAACTTCAGTTTATAAACCATACAACAACTGAGTAATCACATACCAGATCAGCATCTCCAATATCCAAGCTTTCTAATGTTTTGTTGACCTGCAGAGCTTGAGCGAAAGCCATGCCCCCTTTGTTTCCAATCTTGTTGCCATTCAGCCTCAAGACTTTCAGAGTAGTGTTTACCTACATTTAGAATGTAAGAAAAATAAGTGTAATAACATTCAGAATGTAAGAAGACAAATTTGCTACAGTGAAATGCCTGAAGACAAGTTTCACAGCATTCAGAGCTATGGAGCTGTGCAGAGAGGATCAGCTAAATGCAGAATGTAAGAATGTAAGCTTGTGTATGCACTTAGAGACTTAGAATAAGAATTAAATATTTAATATAAAATTTAATGGCTGCTTTAGAGATTGGAAAAATCACAAAACTCCATTGTTCATATAATGCAGTGTTTCCCAACGTGAAGAATAGGCTGCATGGGCAAAAAAAGGGGAGGGGGGTAATTTGCATATTTTGGAGGGCAATTAAAATACATTTCTATTATACTTTTTCAGAACTTGATTGATTATTATGCTTTTGCGGGGAGGGGAAACATCAAAATTTTTGAAGCAATGAGGTGGGGCATGATCCCAAAAAAAAAAAAAGATTGGGAAACACTGTTATAATGAGTAAATCCCTCCAGGTGACAGTTTCAGCTCTTCAGACTCATATTATTCTAGGGAGCAATGAGCCTTTGCATGGTGACTCCTGGATGATCAAAATATCTGAAAAACAAGAAATCTAGTAATCCACGGAGACTGCATGCAGTGATCATGCCAAGAGTTCTTGAAACCATTACAGCTGTACCAGTCTTTCACATTGTGTTAAGTACTTTCCAAAATACTGGTTTTCAACATTTGGTACTTAATGGTTTGTTTTTTGTTTCTAAATCAGAAATTAAACAAACTTTACAAACATTAGTAGGAATTAAATGTTTGTATGAATTTTTTTTCTTGCCTTGTTTGTATTTGCAGTGAGATTTAATCTGTACAAAATGCTCACATGGTGAACCAAAGTCAAAACTGACTGATTCTTCTTCATGACAACTTGGCATCATCAACCTACTGCTCTGATTATCCTCCAATCAATTTCGCTGGCTGAATTTTACTTGTTTTTTTTTTTATAATATAAACCAGTTATGGTAACCAATGACCTCCAAAAGTTTTGGTTTTTCCTCTCTTTTAATCAGTAATTTACTGGCAATTGTCAGTTAACGTGATTACTGTGCATGCACAATGTAACTGTCAATTAACGTGATTACTGTGCATGCACAATGTAACTGTCAGTTAATGTGATTACTGTGCATGCACATTTTCCAGTGCATAAGAAGCATATGAAATATGAGCAAAGTAACTCACTAGTAAAGATCTGGCTAGCATGACTCCTCCATCAGGTCCAAACTCATTGCACATGATATTGATTTCTTCTATGGATGAGTTGTTCTGAAGTTTAGATAAAAGGAAAAAATAATTAAACAAAAAATCACTCTCTCAGACAGATCTCTCTATTTGTTCATAATGGTATAAGAGTTTATGCTAATCTGTCTCAGCACATGAGAAAGTCAATACTGTAAACAAAACTTAGATACACTGAACAAATGAAATTCATAAAATCACTGATTAGACCTATCTAGCTAGAGAGGGTGCCCAAACGGCACTCCATGGGGCTTCTTTTATGATTCACAAAGTTATTATGAAAATGTAATTTATTATATTAAAATTAATATTGTCTGCTGAGAAACAGTGAGCTTTAGTTTAATACTGTGAAGGAAAGAAATCATCATAGCTCCAACTGATTGTGTAGTCAATAGCAAAATTCCATGAATTCCATATTATGCAGTTGAACAAAAATCTGTGGATACAACTGTGGCTCTCTGAAGTTGGACACCTTGAGTTAGAATACATAGAAAAGTAAATATGGATGTTACTTCAGAGCTTTTTCATCACTGCATTAATATCTAATCAAAATTACAGTCTATAAAAGACAGAGAGATGTAAAGTGTGTTTAGATTTCATTGTTCTAAATCTCAGCTTCTAGATATCTAGTTAACATTCACTGCATGTAACACTGGGTTGTCATATAAATTTGTTGACCTAAAATTTAGATTAATGGAAAAATAGTCAGCCATAAATCAATTTCAACAAAGATATTGCCAGTTTTTAGTCTTGCCTTTTCAGGAAAAATGGGTATCAGATATTTTTGCTATGAAAGCAGTACTTCTAGAACAAGACTTGGCATCCCACACTCAGAAGCAATAATCAATAGCAGCCAGGTTCTCAGAATTTGGTTCTGTCTTTGTTATTTTTGCTCTTCACTAGCAGGCATCCATCTTGAAATTCTCTTCCACGGAGATGATCAGATAACTTATGGACTTCTTTGGAGTACAGCAATAATGATCTATTAAAAAGAAAAACCTTTACAAAGTGAAGGCTAATTATTTCATAAACCAGTGGCAATTATTGCAATATAAGTCTATTTTCCCCCAAAATGTTTATTTTGTAACTACTCACTCAGACTGTAACACCTGCCTTTACCTTACCTCCAAAAGTTTGCCAAGAACAATGGCTCCTTTATCTGTGATGACATTGTATCGCAAGTCAATGCTTCTCACAAACAGATTTGACTTAAGCATTTTGTATAGAACTAAACAGTCATCATCTGTGATTCTTTCTGTGGTCAGCTGAGGATGGTTTCCTGCTAGGTATAGATGCATGGAGCTCCTCTCTTCCCTTCAAAATTAAAAAAAAAATCATGAATATCAATCAAAAACATAATCACTTCCATGAACACAAGAGAGAAAGTGAGTTTTTGTTGTTTAGTGATCTTCTTGTAGTTGTAGACTTGATAAGTTCTTTGCAGCTGCTGTCATGGTGAAGATCTTGAGCCATGGAAGCTGGATGTAACAGTATTTACCATGCTGTTTAGATGAGATCAGTTTAGATCGATTTGTTTTGCTGATCGAAAATATTAAACATTACTGTAGAGTCACATATATTTAAGTCCCTTAGATCTAAACTAGAATCCACCAGCATGCAGTATTAAATTAAACGGAACTGTTCTAAAGCAGGTGCAGAAATTCAAATACCTTGGAGCAGTAATAACTTCAGATGGGAAATGCAGAACAGAAATTAGGAACAGAATAGGCCAAGCAAAGACTGCATTTCAGAGAATGAGAAACATATTGACCAACACATCCTTATCAATGAATGTTAGAAAACGAGTCCTAAAATGCTACATTGAACCTATCTTGTTATATGGAAGTGAATCATGGACAATAGGCAAGTCTGCACAAAAATCATTGGAAGCAGCAGAAATGTGGTTTATTAGAAAAATGTTGCGAATCCCCTGGACAGCAAAAATAACTAATGAAGAATGTAGGAGAAGAGCTGGAGAGACAAAAAACCTTGTCAAAAAGATAAGAGAGAGACAATGTACTTTCATAGGACATGCAATGAGAAGAGGGGGCATTGAAAATATTATAACAACAGGAAAAATAGAAGGAAGAAGATCAAGAGGAAGACCAAGAGAAATGATACTGGACAGTCTGACGGGATGGTGTGAGAGGAGATCACCAACTGAGCTGATGGCCTGCATGAAGGATCGCGTACTCTGGAGAAGCATAATAGCCAACACCAGTCGGCACGGCACATGATGATGATGAGATCTAAACTAAATGCACTATTTCCCTTGTATAGTTCACACAGTTTAGCACGTGATTTAGCCTGTCCTTGTCTGTAATTGCAGACAAAATTGTAATCACTTAATGTTATTTTGCATGGGATTCTGAGAGAAAAGTTTCTTGGCTCTAGTAATTTTTAGCAGGTAGCAGAATTTCTTGTGATTATTATGAATTTTCTTAGGGAGAGTTTCTTAAGTGTCATCGATTGGAATGTCTGTGTTGACTTAACAGTCTAAATTTAGTTGTTTTAGGAATGAAAGTTCAAGGTTATGTTGTTTACAACTTGTCAATTTCATGGAGTTATGAATCTCGTGTTATAGTGAAGGTCATAACAGTTATCTTTTTGCGTGAATGGGAATTGCACGGAGTGAAAGTTCTGGAAGGATGGCAAGAAAATGCCTGTTATATAAAAGAACTCAGAGCTGAGTTTTAAAAAAAAATGATGATTATTATGATGATTGTATTCGGCGTATGAGGATCATGTGATAGAGGCAAGTCAGTAGTAGTTTTGTAGTGATTTCAGTCATGTCCTAGTTGAGTGTAGTAGTGTTTGTGTTGTCCTTTTTAGGACAAGGTTTTCCTTGTAACAGTATGTAGGAATTATGTTGTAGTGTCCTTGCTAGGGCCAGAGCTTACTGTTTGTGTTTTATTATTCTGGAAGATGAAGTGTTATCTGGAAGTTGTTATTCATTCCAGACATTAGTAAGTTCTGCATTTTTGTAACTGCTTGCTGGTAGAATGTTTCTTCCTTATAGCATGGACCGTGTGCCCGGAAAGTTTTTCATGTTTCACTTTTTATCACTGCTGTATGACAGCAGTTTTTCCTACCACCGACATATCCATTATCCACATCTTCCACATCAGTAAATTTGTTGTTTATTGAATTTGAACTGCACTCTTGACTGTTCCTATGTTTGAGTTACTGTTGTGTTGTAAGCTTGAATTATGGAGTCCAGATGTTCTGTTGTTGTCCAGTGGAAGAAGGAGTGTGGCTGGGTGTATTGTTCTCTGAGTGTATCACAGAACACAAATCCTAGTCTCTCAAATCAATCTGTCTAATCTGATCCTGAGAAAGAGTAACTAACTTTTACTCATAGTTGTTCCCCTGGATCTTTAAACACAACAGATACATCTTTTCTAGTGCTATATTGGCATATTAGCATTCAGTAGATCACACAGAACAGAATACTATTTTATGGAGGTTTATCTATGATGGCTTATTAAAAGTTCCTAAGAAAGACTTCTCTTGGTGTAGTTCATGGCATCATTATGACAGATTCACAGAGTATGCTGTGTAAAAATGAAAAAAAAAATTGCTTCAAAAACAACGGGTTCATCTGTTAAGCCAGTCAACAGTGATGAGCCTAATGTGGCTTTATTGTAGAGGGCATGCAGGAGTACATGGCAATGAAATGGTAGACAGACTTGCTGCACAGGCTAAAATAAATGGCAGGCTGAGAAAGGACAAGGCCGACATTGCTAAAGCTGCATTTGATAGACTTTGGAAAAATGAAGAGTGGGAGTGGAAGAACAATGTAGCTGTGAGGAGACTGCTAGAGCTAGGACAAATTAAGGGATGCTGGCAGGAAATCTGAACTGTGTGGCAGAAGATGCATCATAAAGAACCAACACTTGATGGGAACTATTAGCAAACATACTTTTGGATGGATGCTGCGGGATCTGGTGAAGCATACATGGAACTGTCCTGGATGCATTTACCCTCCCTCTTGACTTGCTTGAAATATGGCAGCATGATGAGTGGTACACTGAGATAGGATATGGTCTTTAACAACTATGCTTCAGTGGCCTTGAATACTGTGCTGCCCTCTGTGCTGTCATATGACTGTCATTATTTCATTTTTAATTATTAAAAAGCCATTTAAATGGCTCTTGGTAATTTAATTAAATTCCATCTGTGAAAATTATATCTTTTTTTTTTTTTAGTTTATAGTTTAACTGAAACATCTTAACGACTTTCTGACATTTTTATAATGGGATTTTTGTCCTAAGTCTTTCCTTCATACCATACCCAGGTAGCCTTTTCAGTGAGAAGCTGAGATCAGGTTCCAAGTGCAACACCAGCCCGGCTGACACTTTGAGACAGTTTCACAGAGACACTCTGACTTTGGGATGAGGGATCTGATAGTGCTTCAACGATGTCCATTCCCCGCCACCTGTAGTCTGCTGGCTGCTTTGTTTGCCTCGTTCTGACAGCTACTGTTGTAGAGACCCATAGGCTTGTCACGTCCTGGACTCATCGATTTCCATCAGACTTTCCCCCATCCCCACAGGTGATCTCTGTGTCCCCATCCATCCACCATCCAGAACAACCCAGCGCGGCCCCGGGCCAAGATCTCAGCACCACCTATTGATGGGTGTGAAATGTCAAAAGCTGGAAGGCCTTCTATCCTAGGAGGGGTATTTGTGCTTGTCATTTTTCCCACAGGCGAGTGGATTTTCTTAGCATACATAGCATTTTGTGTGAGTTATCTGACACTCCTATAATAAACAAGATTTCTCTGCTCTATGTGCCCTCTTTCTTTTACAGAATGTTCTGTTCCCTAAAAATTCTGCCTTATAAGAGGGTGACATTATACTTTATAACAATAACAGTAACAAATAGTGTTTGGTTTCTGGGCTACAGGAGTAGGTCAGAATTTTTTAAGCAATCAGATCTGATGTTCCCTGTCTCTCACAAAGACTATGTTAAGATAAATGTGTTCTTAACACACTTGGTCCCACTGGGGAAACACTTTAATAAAATTCCTTCATTTTTAAAATAACTTGGAGGACCTTCTCATGATATCATTCATAACTACAGGCTGACCACTGATTTTCTGGGAAATGATACGCCGGTATATCTTTTAATCTTAATTAAATTAATACATGTTATTTACTGGGTGGCTATACCACTAGGCTGTGTATGTTCCATTGTTGTGCAGGATAGGTATGAAACCAAATATCTTGTCCTTTTCCTATATGATGATTATAGCACATGACCACAGTGGGTTTTGATGTCTCCTGGGAGTGTGTGCACAAGAAGATAGGATGATGCCCTCTCCCCAAGCCAGTATGCTAGGTTTTCCAGTAGCTCCACCCATAATGGGACAGCATCAAAGCCTACTTAATTACTGATACTGTAATACAACTTGTTATCAAAGGTGTATGGTAATTTTGGAAAGTTGCTTCTCAACTAACAACAGGGTCATAGCAGACAGTCTCTCTCTCTCTCTCCCCCCTCTCCCTCCCTCCCTCCCTCTCTCTCTCTCTCTCTCTCTCTCTCTCTCTCTCCCTCTCTCTGTCTTCTTCCTAAACCCAGGATTGATCTGTACAAGAAAAGCCTTGCATACTCTGCAGTACAGCTCTGGAACACCCTCCCCTACCATTTAAAATCCATTGGTAATACTTCATCCTTTAATTCAAACCTGTTTCATTATTTACTTGCTTGTAATTATATGGCTAACAACAAAGCTGCAGGTGAAGATGAAATAACAGCCGAGATGCTAAAAGCTATCAATAGTGACAACATGAGACAACTACAGAGAATGTTTAACAAGATTTGGAAAGAAGAAAAGGTCCCTTCTAATTGGAAGAAGGGAATCATTGTTAAAATACCAAAAAATGGCAACCTTAGTGACTGTAACAACTGGAGAGGAGTAACCTTAATATCAGTTGTGTCAAAAGTATTTTGCAAGGTCATTTTGAATAGACTCAAAGATATAGTGGATACTGCAATGAGAGAAGAACAAGCAGGATTTCGAAAAGGGAGAAGCTGTCTCGACCAGATCTTTACTCTCAGAATAATACTTGAAGAACATATTGAAAAGCAAAAACCATTAATACTGAATTTCATAGATTTTAAGAAGGCATTTGATAGCATACACAGAGATTCAGTATGGAGAATTTTATGTCTATATGGAATACCATCTAAAATTGTCAACATCATTAAGGACTTATACAATGGATATGTTTGTGCAGTCAAGACAGAAGAAGGGATGAGTGAATGGTTCCAGATTGAAACAGGCGTGAAACAAGGATGTATACTGTCTCCTTTACTTTTTGGGATTACAATAGACTTCATAATGACAAAATGCTGCACAGGTAACACAGGTATTGACTGGGTACATGGGACAAAACTAGAAGATCTTGATTTTGCTGATGACATAACTCTTATCAGTAATAATGTGAATTCCATGCAAGAAAAAACAGATAGCCTATCTTCACTGGCTAGCAAAATAGGACTTGAAATTAACAAGGACAAAACAAAGATAATGAAAATTCCCATCAATCAAAATGGAAAAATACACATAGAAGGGACAGATATTGAAGAAGTCAATCAATTTGCATACCTTGGCAGCTACATAGACCAGGATGGTGACACTAGAAAGGAAGTTAGGATCAGAATTGCAAAAGCAGCATCAATCTTCAAGAATCTTGAGAACATATGGAATTCAAAAGTTATAAGCACAAAAACCAAGTTAAGACTATTCAATTCAAATGTAATATCCACCCTCATTTATGCATGCGAAAGCTGGAAAACAACTAAAGAAATAGAAAAGAAATTAGACTCTTTTGAAAACAAATGCCTAAGGAAAATACTCGGCATCAAGTGGAATGAATTCAAGAACAATGCAGAGATAAGACAGATGACTGAACAACAACCAGTCTCACGGGTGATCAGGAAAAGGAGATGGACATATGTTGGTCACTTGATGAGAAGAAATGATCAGAGAATCCCAAAACAAGCTATCAAGTGGAACACAACAGGCCGAAGAAAAAGGGGCAGACCGCGTGAAACTCTAAAGAGGACATTATTAAGAGAGGCCAAGTTAACAGGCATAACATCCTTTGATGAGGTTGAAAGACTCGCCGAAGACAGGAAAAATTGGCGTACTACTTTGCGAGCCCTATGTGACGTCTAACGGCACGGGAAGGATATAAGATATAAGAATTATATGCCTCCATAAAATAACCAGCACTCTCTCAACACATGACTCACCAACCATCAAGTACTAAAATGACATAGTTAGAAAAGCAACTTGTTAGATATTGTTAGAAATTATTTTAATGTCTGTTTAAAAAACATATGTTAGAAGATCTGTATTTACAATGCATTTTTGTTTATGTATGTGTCTGCGTATGTATGTGTGCGTGAGTGCTATTTTATTAGGTTAATTACTTCTTCTCTTTTACTTTGAATGTAGTAGTTAAATCTTACACTCTTTTGATATGTTTTTCCTAATTTAATTTGTTTATTTGTACTAAATCAAGTGTGTGGGAAGAATGAAAGATGGAATGATGAAGGGCAGAGTGTAAGATGGGCCTGCGTGCCCAATTCTTTACCCTTGAAAAATAAAGATTATTCATTCATTCATTCTCTCCCTCCCTCTCTCTCTCCCTCTTTCTCTCTCTCCCCCTCTTTCCCTCCCTCCCTCCCCTCCCTCTCTTTCCCTCTTTCTCTCTCTCCCTCCCTCTCTCTCTCTCTCCCTCTCCCTCTCTCCTTCTCTCTCTCCTCTCTCTCTCTCTCTCTCTCTGGACCATAAGTCCCAAGGCACATGAGGCTTCCACAATGGTTTTCCACAAATACCTGTCCTTTTCTTCATGTTTTTTTTTCCATTCTAACAGACAAGTTTGGTGCCTAAAAATTTGTGATAAAAATTACTTATGTGAAGAAAATAAAATTAGGTAAATTCATAATGATCTGATTCTCATACAGAGGTACTGAGTTCCAGACCTGCTTTTGTCAATCTCATCTGACCCAGCTGTAACAATGGGCATCCAGAAGAATGTATTCAACTATTCGTAAAAATGAGTTCCTGGAAAAATGGTCTATAACAATTTGATTCTGAACTTAGAGAATGTCTGCATGGACAGTGAAAAGGTTAAATGAAGAGGTACTGAAAAAGGCAGAAGAAGAGAGTCAAGCAATAACAAAATTCAGGAAGAAACAATCCTAGTTCACATGAGATGCCATGAAAGCAGGTGGATTGGAATATCTGATAACAACAGGGATGACAGAGGATAAAAGAGACCAAGGCAGACAAAGAGAGAAGATGGTAGACAGACTGATGAAGTAGCATGAAGAAAGAACACTAGTCCAGCTCATAATTAACACCAAGAATAGAGAATTATGGAAAACCATTAGATAGATGGTGGGTGCTTCAGTACCCTCTGTACACACTACCGTCAGTGTGTAACAAAGACATGCTACTAATGTTCAGTGTTAAAGGCTCATCATCCCTGCTTGTCAGATAAGTCCAGAAATGCTCTGATCTTCTCCTGAGAAAGAGGATCTCAAGGCAGTGCCAGCCCTCTATAGCATCATTGAGAAAGAGGATCTCAACGCAGTGCCAGCCCTCTATAGCATCACTGAGAAAGAGGATCTCAACGCAGTGCCAGCCCTCTATAGCATCATTGAGAAAGAGGATCTTAAGACAGTGCCAGCCCTCTATAGCATCGCTGAGAAAGAGGATCTCAACGCAGTGCCAGCCCTCTATAGCATCACTGAGAAAGAGGATCTCAACGCAGTGCCAGCCCTCTATAGCATCACTGAGAAAGAGGATCTCAACGCAGTGCCAGCCCTCTATAGCATCACTGAGAAAGAGGATCTCAGTGCAGTGCCAACCCTCTATAGCATCGGTGAGAACCCTGATGAAAAAATGTAGGTGATGTGCTGGATCCCGAGCCCAAAGTCCTAGATTGATCAGGATACTGAGTGCTCATCATTTGGGCAAATCCTCCCTCTCAGATGCTGTCTAAGCTGAAACACGTGAACTGGTAAATGCTAAAAAAGTTCCTTTGAAAATGTACACACACACAAAAAATTAGCTTACATGCCAATTATTTCTTTCTCTCTGTGGAGCATGTTTTGGATGTAGCTTGGCCTCTCCATAGCAAGCTCCTCACAAGCAGTCTCAAAGGCTTGAATTGTTGAGGTTATGTCCGACATTTTCGCTGACAAATGTATGTCTGAAGAAACAGAACAGCACGGGAAGGAAAATGATACAATGATATCTAACTATGTAATAAGCAGCCATTAAATTATGTCAGTGATCAATGGTAAATTTACAGATTTACAGATAAATAGAAAATATACATGAATATGACTAATTAAACAGAAATTGCACCAAAACACAAACTATTGAATAAACAAAATATCCTTAGAAAACAATATTTTAGATGTTAAAGTGCATCAAAATATAACAGTTTAAGTGTTAAATTATACAAAAGCATAATATTTTGTATATAAAATTATTTTAAAAAGAAAAATAATAATAATGATAAATTTAAAACAATTATGACTTGAAAGTCATATTTTAAAAAGGAAGATAAGAGAGGACAAATTTAAAAGCTGGACTGAACTAAGTTTGGCCAAGTACACCATCATTCAACTTGGCCAAGCATACCATCACAGAAAGAAGTAGAATCAGCAACAACAAGAAAGATGAAAATTTATAAGATTTTACTGAAACAAATTTAACAAAACATTGATATTCATATTTTAGCTCACTACAGCCAAGCACAACTAAAGTAATATAATGGTAGACCACTGGTTCTTAATCGGGGGTACACAGAAGAGTCCAGAGAAGAATTTTCAGGGATCCACAGACTAGTAAATGCATTAGCTCAGTTTAAAATTTTGGCTTCATCTGGATTCTATTTATTTTCATTTCTTATTTTTTCTAATGAGGGGTTCACAGCTTAAGGACAGAAAGAATGTTCATGGCCAAAGAAAAAAAGGTATATATATATATATATATATATATATATGAACCTTAAGTGAACAAGGCACATGGGGCTTCTACAAGGGTTTTCCACAAATGCCTGTCCTTTGCCTTTTTTTCTGCTCTTGCCCAGGTGAGCCCTCTATTGCTCAACATCCTCTCTGTTGTTCTTCTCCATATCTCTTGTGGTCTACCCTTACTTCTGTTCCCCTGTGGTGTCGATCTTAGTGTATTTTTGGGTAGTGAGTTGTCAGTCATTCAGAGCACAGCACTTTTCCTCAATAATTGCTGTCAGTGGCTTCATCTGTATTTCTGCCAACAAGATGTTATTTCTTATGGTGTTTGGCCAAAATATTTTTTCAAATTCTTCATAAGCATTTAGTCTGGAAGGAATTTTTAAAAAAGTAAAATCCACATTTCTATGCCATTAAGATACATTATGGATACAGTGTTACACCTACATTTCCAAGACCACCGACACATGAAAGTCTGATGTGGTCAGTATCATGCCTGGCTGCATTCACTTTCCCAGATTTCTCTGGTACCCAGTTTTAGAGGCTGGGTGGGCTCCTGGGCCCTTTTGGTGGGTGGTAGCAGAAAAAAATATCCACACTGCTGGGACTTGAACCTGGTACCACCAGATTAGTAGACCAAGCTCCTACTAAATAGTTATTTGTCAGTGATATGACACAGGTCTATTTCTACTGACACAGGCCTATTTCTACTGACACATGCATATTTCTACTGACACAGGGGTATTTCTACTGACACAGGGGTATTTCTACTGACACATGCATATTTCTACTGACACAGGGGTATTTCTACTGACACAAGCCTATTTCTACTGACACAAGCCTATTTCTACTGACACATGCATATTTCTACTGACACAGGGCTATTTCTACGGACACAGGCCTATTTCTACTTTGCTTTACCTTATATAACAATTTTAAAATGACAGAGCTACAAATTATCAAGAAAGACAGTCTATTATTGTTATACAACAAAGTGGATCGATATAACATTTCTCAAGAACAATAGAAAGCTGGATAAGATATGGACGCTAAAGCAACAGCGAACCCCCTTTCTTCGCCCGTATTACTCATTTGTTAAAGATGTTTTCGTTGTTGTGCATTCTCACCTTGCAACGTTAGCTAGGTTTGTATTAATATAACAAACAGAGGCACTTAAATATATTATAAGCCACGGATTTTCGGTTCACTTGCCTCCATTTGAATGCATCGGGAGTAGCAGCAAACTCTAGGATCCCCAGTGGCTTTAAAAATCCTAGGCATCGACAAGTGAGAGAGTCATAAGAGAAAACTGCTAACATTTACATTTACAACATCGACAGGTAAGGCAGCTGTAATGAAAGCAAAATAGCACCTGCTTGGACATACCAGTGTAGTTGTGTACAACTCACTCAGAAAGGACAAAACAAATAATAAGTAGTAACAACAGGGCTGTAACATTAACCGGAAATATAGGGAAGCTAACTTGTTGTTGCTACGATACTTGGAACTCTTCTGTTAAAGAGACCAATACATTTCATTCTTGATGTCAGGCCACTCACTCGTACAGTGTGTGCACTTGTGCATGCGTGTGGTTATATATATATATATATATATATATATATATATATATAACCCAGTATCTCTCTCGATCCCTTCTCTTTGCTGTCTGTATCAGCGATTTACCACTACATTTGTAGCACTCTATATGTGGTCTTTTTGCTGATGACGGTACAGTTTACAATAGTGACTGACATCAATAGCATACAAACGTACATAAAATTTTGTCGCCAATGCTCCGCCTTACTTGTGGCCACTGTTTATGACTAACACTAAACATCTTACATCATTCCCGTGCCGCTAAACGTCACATAGGGTCCGCGTGGTAGTTTGGCAAGATTTCCTGTCTTCGGCGAGTTTTTCAATCTCATAAAGCTGTATTGGTTATGCCCACTGAACTGGCCTCTCTTAGCATTGTCCTCTTTAGAGTTTCACGTGGTTGACCTCTTTTTCTTCGGCCTGTTGTCTTCCACTTGATAGCTTGTTTGGGGATACTCTGGTTGTTTCTTCTTATCACATGACCGACACATGTCCATCTTCTTTTTCTGATCACACAGGAGACAGGTTGTTGTTTGCTCATCTGTCTTATCTCTGTGTTGTTCTTGAATTCGTTCCACATTATACCAAGTATTTTCCTTAGGCATTTGTTTCGAACGAGTATTATCTTATTAGATTAGTTACCTCTCATGTAGTTCATGATAGTTTCTTGTCTATTTCTTTAATTGTTTTCCAGATTTCACATGCATAAATGAGGATGGATATTACATTTGAATTGAGTAATCTTAACTTGGTTTGTGTGCTTATAACTTTTGAATGCCATATTTTCTCAAGATTCTTGAAGGTCAATGCTGCTTTTGCAATTTGAATTCTAACTTCCTTTCAAGTGTCACCATCCTGGTCCATGTAGCTGCCGAGATATGCAAAATGGTTTACTTCTTAAACAGCTATTCCTTCTACATGTATTTGTCCTTCGTGGTTAATGAGAAGTTTCATTATTTTTGTTTTATCCTTGCTAATTTCAAGTCCTATTTTACTGGCCATTGAGGACAGGGTGTCTGTTTTTACTTGCACTGATTTCACATTGTCACTGATAAGAGTTACGTCATTAGCAAAATCAAGATCTTCCAGTTGGGTCTCATGTACCCAGTCAATGCCCGTTTTACCTGTGCAGCATTTTTTTTTTATTATGAAGTCTACGGCAGTTCCAAAAAGCAAGGGAGATAATATACATCCTTGTTTCACACCTGTTTCAATCTGGAACCATTCACTCATTCCTTCTTCTGTGTTGACTGCACAAGCATATGCATTGTAGAGGTCTCTAATGATGTTGACAAACTTAGATGGTATTCCATATATTCTTAAAATTCTTCTAAACGTAGCCAACGTTTAAAAAAACTCTTCTTTCTAAACCCAGGCTTGGTCTGTACAAGAAAAGCCTTACATACTTTTCAGTACATCTCTGAAACTTCCTCCCCTACCATTTAAAATGTATTAGTAATGTGTCATCCTTTACCTCAAGCTTTTTCAGTATTTACTTGCTTGTAACTATATGCCTCCTTAAAAGATCTAACTGCCTCAGATACTAGCCAGCCACCAAGTTATGGACAAAAAAGACATACGTCTAAACAAAATTTGTTAGATCTTGTTAGAAATGGTCTTAATGAATGTGAAAGAGTGTGAACTGCATTGAAAATCTTTATGTGCATGCGTGAGTGCGTATGTGTTGTACACACACAGATAGGGAATAAAATATACTTTGCCTTGCAGCACCTTTTAAAATCCAAAATTCTGCCCCTGTCGCAAATCACCAAAATAACAATCTAGAAATTTACAGTCTCCTGTACAAAACTATAATAAGACCAGCTTTCATGTATGGATCAGAAATGTGGAATGCAACAAAGAAAGATGAACAACAATTGCAGATCTTTGAGAACAAGATCCTAAGAAGAATCTTTGGGCCCACAAAGGATACCAACAGTGGAGAATATAAAGCTAGAAAGAACACTGAACTGAACAGCTTATTTAAATCCCAACGAATTATAAATGTCTTGAAATTTAGCAGACTACACTGGTTGGGCCATGGAAGAGAACAGACAAATGAAAATTATGTACGTACAAGAGATGAAAGAAACAAGACCAATGGGTAGACCAAAACAGAGATGGAAAGACAACATAGAAGAGGATAGAAAAGAAATTGATGCCACCAACTGAAGAGAGAAGATTAGGAATAGAGAGGAATGGAGGCAAACTTTATCTGCAGCAGTGAGGCTTAATGGCTTGGAAAGCTGAAGAAGTGTGTGTGTGCAAGTGTGCGTTATCTTATTAGATTAGTTACATCTCATGTAGTTCATTATCTTACATTTGTTGATGTGATAGTTTCATTTTGCATTTTTAAATGTTTTTTTTTTGGTGTAATTTGCATATTTCACTAAATGGAATGTGTGATAAGAATGAAAGAGGTTGATGAAGAGCAAATGTAGGATGAGCCTGTGTACTGAATTCTTTATCCTTTGAAAATAAAAATAATTCAATCCAATTCTCTCTCGGGACAGGATTTGAATCCTTAAAAAAGTCGTTACAGATGTTTCTTGTTCTTCAGCTTTTGTGCATGATAAGTTTAGAGCCCTCATTGAGGCGGAGTTCATATATCTCAGATTTTCTTTCGCCGGTAGTTCAAACTGACCCCACTGCCCATTATTATACTGGACAGTCCTGTATTTTACGCATCTGGCCTGGTAATCTCATTATTTCAGTCGAGACGCCTAAATATCCCCCTATTTTAAAACGTGTCCCATATTATCCCGTAATCGCATCTTTGATTGTCGTATGTTTGTAAATACAGTACTTGGAATTTTAAAAATGATTTGTGTGTATATGTTGCTATTTCGAAGAATATTCACTCTGTAGAGAAGTACAAGTAGACCTGATTGGTAGATCTGTAATTAAAGTTCTAAACCTTGTCTACTGATTCAAATTTATGCGTTAAATTAAATTTATCTATAAATTTGAGTGTTCTGTATTTAAACTTAACAAAGATGGCCAGGCTATGGTAGTTCCATGGCTTCTTCCAGAGATCCAGCCCTCCAGCATGGTCTTGACTAGTGGTTCTCAGACTTTTACAGATTGACACACTTGACAATGCAAATTTCCATCACGGCACACCTGTCTTCATATTAAATGCCAAGAGGCGGACCAAGACAACAGTTGCATAACAACCTGGAAGAAGACCTACCAGCCCTCAATTGGCAGGAGCAGACTAAGAACAGAGGAAGGGAGATAAGTTTTGTCTGCAGCTATGAGCCGCAATGACTCAGAAAGCTGAATGAATGAATGAGTTGGCAAGGAAGAGAAAGAGAGAGAGAGAAAATAACGCAGAGTTGGAAAGAAGAGTGATAAGGAATGAATAGAATAAAAATTACAGAGGAAATGAAGGGGACACGAGAGAGGAAAGAATCACAAGAGTGAAAGGAATATGAGGCAAGAGGAAAGGACAATGAGAAAACATAAGAAAAGAAGAAGGGGAGGGGTTATGAAAGGAAGGAAGGAAAGAGTGAAAAAAAGTAGACACAGACAAGAGAAAATGAGAAGTTGGAAGAATGAAACAGGAAGAGAACTGACAGAAAAGAGATAGGAGAGGAAGGAAACACAGAGTAGGATAAAACAAAGTCAGGGAAGCAAGGACATATGAGAATGACAGAGGGGAAGAACAAGAAGAAAATGAATGAGGGAGAGAGAAAATAAGAAGAAAAAAACCAACATACTCCCTGCACAAAACAAGGTAGTTAAAATACATAAAAGAAACAGGCCAAAGGTCAACAAGGTCAGCCAATGCTTTAGTTCAAATTATTAAAGGTCAAAGTGCAGCTGGTCATGTCAGGTAAACAATTCAGACTGTAACTTCATAAGAAATTGTGATTCTACAAAAAAAGACACAGAAAAAAAAAAAGAAAAAATCCACAATTCATGTATTGAAATACTTTATTATGTGTAGGATCTGCAACTCCATGTCAAACGTACAATATTGTGATAACCTAAATTTTTAACTGGAAAAAAAATTACCAACTAATGCCCAAGTACTGAATGTATGACACGTGCAGAGTTGGGAACCCTCTTTTCTCTGGAACCCATCACAATGAAACAAACAATAAATCATCTTTCTTTCCCAAGCTCTGCTCTGAAAACAGCATAATTTGCTTGTTCACAAGCTATAAGTTCAAACTTGTACCAAGCAGACAAATAAACTATCTGCTCCGTGTAAGATAAGGAAATAAACCATTTTTTTTCCAAACCATGTTTTTTTGTTGATGCTACCATTTTCACTTTGGGATGTCCCCTAATCTTGAAAGCTTGTTCAAGTTTCACTTATGGTAGGATATGAATTTTTTGCACCATGTTATTGTTTCATTTATTAAAAACAACAGAAGGTTTCTTACCTACTAACATACACTGGCTTCATATATGGCTCATAGCTATGTTTACCAAATGTTTTCACAACGTAACATCATCAAAAAAAACCCGTACCTCAGAGCTGAGCGCGGATGACAGCAGATCTCCTTTGACTTATCAATAGCCTCAGCAACAGAAATGCACTTCACAATGAAATCTCCATTTTGTCTAGACTCAATACATCAAATATAGAACACTTCATACGGCAGGACAAAAGTAAAAGTTCAACATCTGATGATGTTTGATAACAAATTTAAAGCAAAACTTGTACTGTTCATTTGATAAACATTTACAAAACAGTACATGTCAGACCTGAATAATTCTCTGGCCAGTTTACAATTTTTGCTTTCATTTTATGGTGTTGTTTGTTTAGTGCCCAGAAGTTCACATTTTACTAGAGAGTTTATTTTCCTTTCACTCAATAGTTTCATCAGTTTAGAGAAAAAGTAAAACAAGAGAGCAGTCTGGGTTTAAATAAACAAAAATTATTTTTGCTAAACCATCATGCCTCTTTGTATGTGAGGCTGTTTGCTGAATATTCTGAATAATATATTTGGCTTTCACATTTCAAGAAATATTTCAAAAATTGTGCGCAAAATTTTACACAAGCTGCTTTTAGTGAATAGTTATTTAAAGTTGACCAATGAAGTGCATGTGGTAAAGGTCATGCAATTAAACATTTTTTGTTTCATAAATCTTTTATTTTAAAACCTAGCTTTGAAAGTGTTAACAGCACTGCATAATTTACAATTTCTGAACAAAAACTGGCAGTTATGAGTAGGGCAAATGCATTATTTGGATCAAATACGACATTTCAAGGGGTATTTTCTCAATGATAAAACACTTCAACCATTTAAAACACAACTATGATACTAAGTAACACACACACACATATAAAAAAATAACACTAGATGATGCATATAAAACCCACTGCTGCCCATATCTTCTTCATTCTCACAACACTTCACCATAAACGTTTAAAAATAAAACGTTAAGGAAACGGAGAGCAGTACAACTCAGATAATTAAGGTGGCACCTTGGAATATTAATGATAATGATACACAGTACAGCACTAGGCTTTTATCTGCATCATCTAGCATACTCATGAACATATATAACACTCTAACCCTTACCATCATTTCAACATTTTATAAACACTCTAAGGACATGTTAGAAACACTGTATACCTAACAATCTAATTTAGTTAGTTGCACCACAAAGATTACCAAAGTCAAATTATTATTTTCTTTTATCAACAATTCCTCTGTCTGTCAATGTACTCGAAAACCCACACAAAAAATTATATAGATCTTGATGCTTCACCAGATTTCTGCTTCTCTTCCAACCAAGCTTCAATTTTTCTCTTCAACTCAGTCGCTGTATAGGAAAAAAGACAAAACAAAAAAAAGTAATAACAGTTAATGATGCTCGAAGAGCAATGAGAAAGATAAAAAAAAAAAAAAGTAATAACAGTTAATGATGCTCGAGAGCAATGAGAAAGGTAAAAAAAAAAAAAAAAGTAATAACAGTTAATGATGCTCGAAGAGCAATGAAAGACCACAAGACTGCACACTTTTACTATATTTTTTTTAGCCTGTCCTATATAGCATTTGCATCATCAAAGATTCTTTATTCATCTCCCTTACAGGTTAAATGCCATTTATGAGTGTAGGCCCATGGATATTTTTTTAATTTCATTCATCCATCTTTATCCGTGGTGTTCCTCTGATTTAAATCTAGATACAATGCCAGTGAAAGCCCAAGTGGCAACAATGTGTGGGCCAAATAACTTTATGGTCTATCTTTCTACTCTGCTGATATCAGATCTTGCTCCGATGTGCTGCTCTCCAACATGTCTGTCAGGCTTAAGTAAAGAAACAGCCTGTTTTTAGGATCTCTGTAGGGTGTGGTTCTGATCAGCTCTTTCTAGTCTCATTGCTGTCCTGTCTCTTAGCATTTACTCTACTCTATCCTTCCTCTTGTACTTTGAGGTGCCCAAGGGAGAAGTAGCTGCCATTTCTGGGCCATATGAGTGGCCTCAGAGATGTTCATGTCATAACTCATGAGTGTTTCTGTAACTACATCCATCCATCTTTTTTTTTCCTGGGATCTTCCTGTAGTTCTTTGGTTGAAGGCCTTTGTAGATGGCTGTATAGGTGTCATTCTCATAAGTAGCCAAATCACTTAATTCTTTGTTTCTCAGTGTACTGTAGGCATGTTGCAGGGTTGGGTGAAGTATAGTGTGAGTTTACAACACAAGCCTGCACAAAGGCCAACCTGATTCACCTTGAAAGTGACTGGCTATAGGGGCTCTGGGGAAGCTGGCCTAGAAAGCCTACAGTGGATTTTCTCTCGCTACGAACTTAAGAAAAGAGATAAAATGGACTGATTTTAAATGGAAGAGGGACTGGAAATCCTAAAGCACAAAGAGTTGTCTCATAGTGCAGCTACATACATTTTAAGCCCTTAAGTTAACTCTTAACTTACCATGAACCACTTAAATAGTCTAGTCACATGGTTTTTGTTCTGTAGCTGGGAGTTCATAATTTTAAACTACCGCGAATGCTAAAAATAGCTACTACATTGTTTCTTGATAAAGTACTGGAACACTGACAGGTTATGAGTTAAATGTAAATGAACATCTCCAGACCACTTAAACAATCCAGTTTATGGGGATGTCCAAGTGTGAGGCAAAATTGTGTAACATTTTTAAACGTTAAAAAGTAAAAGAATAAATCAACACTTTAATGCATATAATCATATGGGTTAATCAGACATAGAATAAATCAAGTCTTTAATACACACAATTATAAGGGTTAATCAGGCACAGAATAAATCAACTACTTAACACACATAATCATATGGGTTAATCGGGCAAGGGGTGTAACTCACCAGGAACAAGTTCCTCTTCTCTGAGTGGCTGCCGATTGAAGGGATCTGTCTGAGAATTTAGAAGATGTCTTGTAATGATTGCTCTCTCCATGATCTGTCCTCCGGGTAAAATGACTGGGTCTACCATGAGGGTGTCCATCAGAGGATCTGTTGGAAAAACAAAACACAATTCTTTCTGTTTATTCTTTTATTACAAAATAAAAACACTGGAAAAACATTGGATTTTGTAATTAAATTATTAATTTTAGGATTTTAAAAAGATGATGGGCTTTGTGTAATAAAACAATACGTTCTGTCCCCTACACAACTCATAGCAGTATTCCTGATATATAATGAGGTTTTCTTTTATTAACTTTTTATCTACCATAAGCCATTTAAGTAAAAAGGTAAAATTTTCGTTTATATGTCATTAAGGCATATTGGGGAATATGGTGTTAGGCCTGTATTTTCCATGACCTTCGGCACATGAAAGTGTGATGTGGTCAGTGTCACGCCTGGCTGTTTTACCTTCCCAGATTTCTCTGGTACCCATTTTTAGAGGCTGGGTGAATCCTGGGGCCTTTTTCAGTGTGCACCAAAAAAAAAAAATCCCATTGCTGGGACTGAACTCAGTACCACCACATTAGTAAATGGTGTGCCTAACCACTCAGCTAACCAGGTTGTTTAAAGCCATTTAAAGCCAAAGGGCAGAATGTCAGATGGGCCTGCGTGCCCAATTCTTAACCCTTTTGAAATAAAGATCAATCAATCAATCATTTAAGTGGCATTTAAAAACAAAAAAAAACTAACTGTGGTTTTGTTTTGTAGTTCTAAACCGTTTATTAATGTAAAAGATCATTTTCTGGTAAAATATGACATACAAGGTCCGACAATAAAGTAATGAGACTGATTTTATTATGGCCAAGACAAAAATGCCATCTATGAAGCAAAGCATGGAATCCAAAGAGGCAACCTTCATCTATGATCTAGTAACTTTTCATCACCGCCCAATAAGCAGACGACAAACAAGCCACCATTTTGTTGATCTAGTTAGAGGTGCATTGTCACATAATCAGCATGGAACAAAAAGCTAATAAATTCTGTTTAAAACTCAGAAAAAGTGCCTTTGAGACAGTTGAATTGACGCAACAAGTTTATGGGGATAATTGTTTATCTCGTGCACAGATATTCAGGTGGTATTCACGATTCAAACGTGGTGTGGAAACAATTACAAATGCAACTAGACATGGACATCCAATTTCTGTTCATAATGAGGAACTCACCGCAAAAGTCAGAGAACAGATACAAGAAGATCGTTGTTTGACTGTGAGGATGATGGCAGATGAATTTGGTGTTAACCGAGAGATCATTCGTAAAATTTTAGTGGAAGATTTGGGCAAGAAAAAAGTTGCTTGCCAGTTTGTACCACATGCATTGTCTGATGACCAAAAACGTGTTCTCATTTTATTTCTAGCTCTAATATTTCATTCCAGATTCTACTGTTGCTGTTGGATGTTAAGTACTCATAAAGACTAGTGCTGACAAGCTTGCCTCTTTGGGGCATCACAAGGTACATCCTATTGAAAAAAATGCACTTTATTAAGCCAAATTCTCTACAGTGGTATTCATTCATGTGATGTGTCCTTTCCAGAACATTGTCCCTCTCACAGCCTCCCTGAATGCAATACGGTCTTGTGCAAGTTGACCAGCATCTAGCAATGACATATTCAGACTTTTTGTGACGTCCTGAGTCCTCTTGCAGCGAGACTGTCCCTTTTCTCTTTTGCCGGGCACTATGCCTTCTACTATCAGCCTCTCCAAGCTGCTGTGTCTCTTGATGTGGCTGAAGTATCTCAGCTTTCTAATTTTTATTTTTAACAAGCCAGTTTTCTGCGACACCTACTCTCATCAGTATCTCTTTATCTGATTTTCGTTCCATCCATGATATTCTAAGTGCCCTTTTGTAACATTTCATTTCAAATGCTGTTATTCTCTTTTCTAATGATTTATTAAGTGTCCATGTTTCGCATCCATATGCTGCCACTGGGAATATGCAGGCTCTTAGTAAACATAACTTTGTTTTCTTGTTGGTACCTTGCCTATAGTGGTAAGAAATGTAATAACATGTAGGTACATGAAGATATAATATCTAATACAATACCTAAGGTAGTATTCTCTTCTGTAAAACTGAGAAGAATGTCTGAAGTATCTTAAAAAGAACTGGACATGGATGGAAACTGGCCCCTCACCTCCATAAAGAAAAGGAGGATTTCAGTCATGTAAAACAGCATGATGGCCCAAAAAGAACAGAAATAGATGATGTGGCCTCCTGAGAAACGAAGAAGTGAGTGGCTGATGGGTCAAGGACATCACCGAAAGCCTAAACACCAAACTTGCTGAAATATGCATCTTGACTGACCAATTTGTGAAAGACATGGCACATGAACAGCTGACCCACCTCTGAACTCATCAGGGATGTCACCATACTGGACCTCTGACCTATTTTTCTGCACAAGGTATCCCTCTACTTTCTCCTGAAGTTCCCTGAAGGTGTTGATCTCATCTTGTGTTTTGATGCAGGCCTTCACCATGCAGTCTATAGCATTATCAAATAACTCCTTCCTATATGACCTCTGTAAAAAAAGTATGTTAGAATATATAAATACATAAAGGCGATCCCCAGGTTATGAACGAGTTCCTCTCCTAACTCTGTTCCTAACTTGAATTTATACAGTATGTAAGCTGGGAAAATTAGGCATGGGTCATATGTAACAATACTCAGTCAAATGTTTGTTTTAGTATACAGGGTACCTCACGCTGCATTAAAAAAAAAAAAAAGAAGAAAGCAGTGAACCACTGTGAACACGTAGGTGTTTTGATGTGTAAACAAAGCAGTGCCTGCCTGTTATTATGAACCATTGTATGTAACTCAAAGTTTTAATACCAAAAGCTTTACGAAGGGCCATTTGTAACTACAGGTAACCAAGCAGGATGTTGTAACTTGTGAACTGCCTGTACGCAGGAAACCCTCTACCGTAGAGAGCGGAACAACAACACAACTCCTTCAGATCATCAGAGGAAGTACCCACCCTCAGACAAGTGCTTTGGCCCTTTAAACTCCTGACACTCTAAGGGGGGTGGGCCCCTCTGGGTCATGACTCCCAGAGGTCTTGTGAGTTGTTGCTTTTTTTTTTCCCGGTCCCGGGATTGAACCCGTGATCTTCCAGTTGCCACTGCACTGTTTTGAAGTGCGTCTTTAGCACAATATATACACACACAAGAGACTTACTCTGAGAATCAAACAACTACACAAATCCTAAGACTAAAGAGTAAACTCTCTTCCCTTTGCAAATGTTCTGCTCCTTCATTTTAATAATGAATGTGACAGTATGTGTACTTGTTTTTGTGTTATTATGTTTTTTACTTACAAATACCATAAGAAAAGGAGGGAGGGCGAGAGAGAAGAGTGGAAAGAAAATGAAACTAAAAATGACAAACAGAACACAGGAAAACTCAGAAAGCATATACACACTGGCAAATCATGTGTTTGATCACATGATGAACTTAATTCATGTCACACTGCATCCTTCAGCTGTCTCAAATATCATCTTGATTAAATCTCCAGATATGACACCACCAAACACTTGAACAACAGAAGATACTGTAGGACAGACATGCAAAGGAAACAGAATACATAATGGCCAATGGTGCCATGAGGATGTATGAGGATCATACCGAAAGTTGTGAGCAAAAAAATTTTAAAAATTAGAATTTACAGATAGAGAAAATATAAATGTATCACCCTAACTGCATCCTTTTCTTCACTTTTCAACATAAACTCCATTTCTCTGCACATATTTTTCCCAGAGCTCTGCAAATTTGAAAATACCCTCCTGGTAGAATTCTGTTCCAGCTGACCGATGGCACAGACGCGCTGCTTTCTAGACGTTCTCTCCTGTGGGACCCAGCGGGCACAAACTTTTCTATAGCTAGGGTTTCAATCATTTCCTGTACTGCATTGTGTCCTATTCCAAGATTTACAGCGATTTCAGATACTGTGACACATCTGTCTTCTTTAATGATGTCATCAACCCTTTCCACGTTGCGTTCAGTGGAGGCAGTTTGAGGACTGCTGTGAGGCTTATCTTGGATGCTCATGTTTCCATCTTTGAAATATTTCACCCACCTCCTAACACTGCTAGCATCCATACACACATCTCAACAAGCAAGATGAAGTCTTTGGTGAATTTCAGCAGCGGGGATTTCCTATTTAATGAGGAACTCAATAACAGCATGTTGATGAAATGAAACTTCAGCACCGGCCATTTTGTTTATGCTCTGCGTGGTCATGTGACACATAATGTGATGTCACGTGACCTCTACATGAACTGCAAAGGATGCAGATTAAGGTGATACATTTATATTTTCTCTATAAATTCTGATTTTTTTTTTTTCATATTTTCAATATGACCCTCGTACTACATGGAGAAATTGCAGATCCTCCTATCATGAGATGAGTAAAACTAGGCAACCCTTCTCATCAGAGAATTCGCAATCTGACAACCTGCTACCATCGACTCAGATGTAAAAAATGGCTGGACAACACAACTGTGAGAGGACAACAGCCTCTGAAAATAAGATGTATCCGCCTGCAGGGAAAGGCACACCATACTGGATGTAGGTCAATGAAACAAACATGTGACACTACATGGAAGGCCAGTTCACCCCTTTCCACAGAGGATAAATGTAAAAATAAAAATATCCTCAGCATGGCAGATCTTCTTCTTCTTCTTCTAGCTTTCTGGAACTGAGGCACGTCCTCTGCAGCCAAAGCCATGAAGATGATGAGGCACAGAATCATGTTAGACGGAGCAGTTACGCCAGATATTTTTTCACTCCCTTAATGGAGCTAAAAAAAAGCAGGGGGGGGGGGCGTGCAGAAATTCTTTTTCAGATCCACTACCACATGAACTATGGTGATCCCTGTCCCATTACCAGGTGTATCATCAGAGAGCTGGGACAGGGTCTTGGTCAGCTCTGGGTCACCAGCCATGATACTAGCATGATAACTATGTGTCACTGACTACCAAGCCAGTCAGTCAGTCAGTCATTTGCATATCCCCTGTGGAACTCTGCCTTCTTAACAGCTCTCTAAAAGGCCTCTCGGTTGTAAGCAAGATGCCCTGCTGCTGATGCATCCATTCACAGATTATCAACGATGTCTTGCAGCCATCTTCGCCTTGGTCTTCCTCTCTTTCTTTTCCCCCATTAGTACCCTTCCAAGACTGTCTCCTCTAAATTCTCATGATGTTTAATATATCCAAAATATTTAACTATTCTCTGTTTAATCTTCTTTACTAGCCAATCTCCTTCAATATTAAGTTCTTGTAGTACGGATATATTTGCTCAAATCAGACAGCATATTTTTTTTTCTAGCACGGAAATCACAGAATGACAGATACACAGACTTTGATGAGCTCTCTTAGAAGCCCATTACAGAAGACTTTCAAAGGTCTTGAAACAATCCCATTTATGGTAAAACCCTACAAACCTCATCATTGGCAATGGCCTGGGCAAAAGCATCGCAGTCCAAATGCAGGTAGATATCTGTGAGGACATTGAGAAGTTTCTTTGGTTCCCAGCCATACTTCTCTGGGTTCTTCACCTTCAAGCTTTTGCACTTTGGCCCACACAGCTGGTGGAGGTTGAAGTTCAGCATGGCTGTCAGTCGGTCAGCCAACTCCTAGTGGTGGATTAGATTCAGCAGAAAGGAAAAGATATTTTAAAAACACCAGCAAAGTTAGTAATGGAAAAAAACATAATACTATGTTTATTGATTAAAGATTAAATTCACATTTCTAATTACCAAGGGAATGGAGATTTGAAATGGACTGGTTCATCCGAAATCACACTGTAATGATATAATAAATAAAAACTAGCCAGCAGCTGATCTTACAACCGTGCAGTACCACCTGACAGTAGACTTCTGTCATACTAAAGCCTGGAACATCAGATTGGGATAGCATGTTCCCCATGGTAGTGGAGGCGCTAAGAAGCTGGGACAGCATGCTCCCCATGGTAGTGGAGACGCTAAGAAGCTGGGATGGCATGCTCCCCATGGTAGCAGTGATGCTAATAAGCCTGTTTCTCAGGCCTGCCTATGTACAGTCAGCACTCTTCACTTACCTCCCAACATCAAACCCTCACATCAAGACTCTGAACACATGAACTTCAATTTTACAAGCTGCACAGAGATCCCAAGCAAAACAAAAAACCAGGACAAGATTACAGAAAAATAAATGTCTCCACCACAAAATAAAAACCAGGACAAGATTACAGAAAAATAAATGTCTCCAGCACAAAATAAAAACCAGGACAAGATCACAGAAATGAATGTCTCCACCACAAAATAAAAACCAGGACAAGATTACAGAAAAATAAATGTCTCCACCACAAAATAAAAACCAGGACAAGATTACAGAAATGAATGTCTCCACCACAAAATAAAAACCAGGACAAGATTACAGAAATGAATGTCTCCACCACAAAATAAAAACCAGGACAAGATTACAGAAATGAATGTCTCCACCACAAAATAAAAACCAGGACAAGATTACAGAAAAATAAATGTCTCCACTACAAAATAAAAACCAGGATAAGATTACAGAAAAATAAATGTCTCCACTACAAAATAAAAACCAGGACAAGATTACAGAAAAATAAATGTCTCCACCACAAAACAAAAACCAGGACAAGATTACAGAAATAAATGCTTCCACCACAAAACAAAAACCAGGACAAGATCACAGAAATAAATGCCTCCACCACAAAATAAAAACCAGGACAAGATCACAGAAATAAATGCCTCCACCACAAAATAAAAACCAAGTCAAGATCACAGAAATAAATATCTTCACACTAAAAATGACAACTGAGACAAAAGTATTAAAATAAATGACTCCACAATCATTTCACACAGAAAGCCATGTAAATGATGCCACATAATAAGCCAAATATATGACTTCACACAGAAACCATATAAACAGACAGAAAGTCACACGAATAATGTATATTAGGAAATGAATCATGGCTCTAACACAGAATCTGAAATCTTATTTTGTGTGATAACTAAAATCACTCTGGCCACATGAGAAACTGGACACAAAGCTGCTTAAATCTTTAAATCTGAAATACATTTTTTTTTTAAAAACAACATATGATACAAACAAAATATGCCGAACTGAATGTTGTGTTATACTGTACTAAATATTCCAGGCATATACTCCTAGTTTCAGTGCTTCAACCTTACTTTACATTCTAAATGCCACTTTCTTACATTCTAAATGCCACTTTCTTACATTCTAAATGCCACTTTCTTACATTCTAAATGCCACTTTCGTACATTCTAAATGCCACTTTCTTACATTCTAAATGCCACTTTCGTACATTCTAAATGCCACTTTCTTACATTCTAAATGCCACTTTCTTACATTCTAAATGCCACTTTCTTGAAGCTGTGGCATATACTCTGAGGTTACTGCTCAGTAGGCAGCATGATATTCCTGTCCAAGTTGTCTCCAACTTCTGGTGTCAATGTCGTTGTTTTTGGGTTTTGTGTTGGAAGTAGACACAGATGTATAGTTCATTTTTACAAAAAGAAAGCAAGAATGAGGAAACTGGGCAGAAACAAGAATGGCAGAAAACAAGATGAGTGCATAAAAATGAAGAACATTCAACAGTCCAATATTTTGGCAAAAGCCTTTTTCAAGGATCACATACAAAAACAACACAGCAGACAAAAAAAAAACAAAAACAAATAGATGAAAAATACAGACTCAGCTTTTCTGATCTCCTAGTAAGAACGATGGGCATTTTTTCATCTTTTTATCTGCTGTCTTTTTTATATGTTGTTCTTGAAAAAAAATGGTTTTGCCAAAATATTGGACTGTTGTATGTTCTTCATTTGTATGTGCTCATCTTGCTTTGAAGATGGCTGTCTAGTAAACAGGATTAAACAGAGAAAACTTAAATATTTCGGACACATTAAACGTCATGATAATTTAGAGAAGACCGTATTGGAAATAATGGGGAAAAAAAAAAGAGAGGAAGACCAAGGCGAAGATGGCTGCAAGACATCATTGATAATCTGCAAATGGATGCATCAGCAGCAGGGCATCTTGCTTACAACTGAGAGGCCTACAGGAGAGCTGTTAGGGAGGCAAAGTTCCACAAGGGACATGCAAATGACTGACTGACATCTTGCTTTCTGCCCACTTTCCTCATTCTATCTCAGTAAAACTGAACTATAGACCTCCATCAATTTTCACTACTAGAACCAGTTTTACTGCAGCCTCTTATCTTGGATTTTGTATTACACTCCATGATTAAGTGAGCATTAAAATGTTTATACATGTCATACATGCATCAATAACTGAAAAAGGGGAGGGGGAGTGCTTCATGACATTTTTGAGTTACAGCATTACCTGGAAGCCAAGGTGACACAACTCTGGATAAGCCTGTAGGAAGTTTGGAATACATAATGTGGAAATAGGATAAAATGATGAAAAGTGATAGAAGATTTAGAAATAATGTAAAAACTAATTACAAAAAGGCATATTACTGCACTGAGCGGAGCTATGAAGAGATAATGTAGATTACTTCAGTCAAACACACATCAAAGAAAGACAAAACTTACAGGCACTAGAAATGGCTCAACAATTTTGGACGTCATGTAGTGGAACATCTCCACAGTTTCTGTCGCCAAAGTCAGATAGTTCCGGCACTGACGTTCATCCGAGGACAGCTGCAAGGTTTTGGTCTGCTGCTGATCCTAGATTAAAATGAATAAATAATGAACAAATAAAAAAAAAAAAAAATAACGAACAATGAACACTTGTTTCACTGCTCCTGCTGTCTCACGCTCAATCACCGAACAAATAATGTAAATACACGGACTCTACAGTCAAGCCAGTTTTGGATATCACTTCTAAACCTGGTCTGGCTTATTTTTTTTTCTCTTTGGAAAAATATCAACAACTCAGATTCAGATTTTAAAACACTGGCTTCATTTTGTGAGCTATTTTTAACAATCATAACGGCAAATGAGATTAAAGAAATTACTGTTTGTTGCTATAACTGCATTCTTGGTTGATGCTGCAGTGAAGATCATGAAAATTATGTATCAATTCAAACTGTTAAGACCAGAGCAATCATTAAGCTAACCAGGCTGCCACAGACCTCTGAAGAAAGCAAAGATGAGCAGTGAAGAGGACAGTCTTAACAGATCAATGGTGTAGTGATGTTGCTGTGTGTGTGCCTTTGAGCACAATATAGCCTTAGTCTCATCCTACATACAGGACACCAGGCCTTAATTCTTGAACTGAGCCTAAGGAATATGAAAATCTCTCCAACCTTTAATTCATTTTGAAAACAAACCAAGCAGACCTTGCGCCAGCTCTCTATTATTCAAATTTGATCAAACCTGCACCATTATCATTAAATGTTGGCACATTCAGATGCTGCTTACCTTGCTGAGAGCATTCCACTTGGACTGGTTGTCCATCAGCTCCTGGACCTCATGGATCCGCTTCAGACAATCCAAGCTCTCATCCAGCAGAAAGGTTGTGTCATTCATCAACATGTTCACAAACCTGACAAATTGTCTACCTGACCTGAAAATGCAACAAATGAAAGATCTCAAACGAGGGCAGGCTAGAGATTATTAAAAAAGAAAAAAAAAAAACATACTTTTGATGGGAAACTTTAACAACTTATTAACAGACCATTACTAGTGCCATAAAAGCTATATTCCATGAAAATCAGGTATTTACAATGCCGCTCCAGAACTGATCTCTTTATTTTCTCCAGACACTTATTACACTGTCTCTCTAACAGTTTATTCTCACAACTGTGTTTTGTAACAGTATATTTTTCTGCGGTTGTTTCCTCTGCTGTTCCCTATTGTTTCTCACAGAAAAGTTATCTCAGGGTGACTTCCCCTGGTTTGATAAGCAGGAAGAAGACTCTAGCTTTATATCCTTCATGTGCTGTGTTTCTCTAGGCACACTTAAACTGTAAGAAAAAGTTCTAGGTGGATGAGAGGTATATATGCCAGGTGGGGAGTGATTCTGGTATGAAAGTTTCTGAATTAGTAAGGTCTTGGCTCTTATTAGGCGAGCAATGTTTGGGCATTCATTATGGTGTGACTGTTTATGGTGTAACTGTTTTTCAAGAGTGATAAACAATGTCTCTAATTTTCTCCTGTTTGTGGTGGAACCACCGGCCATTGTTACTTGCAGTCAGTGTTTCGATGTTCATTATGTTCCACCAATATTTTGAGATATACAAGGCATATGAAACTATTATCATCATCCTGTTCCACCATTAAACCCGTATTTGAACCATCAAAAATGTGTCAGTCCACCTATATGTACTACTGCTGTGGCTTGTCAAAACATGGCATCTCCCATCAGAGTGTATCTGACGAGCGACGTTGCCATCTGTCCCGTTTTGAACTGATTAAATGGAATTCTGTCAAGCGGACTCACTTTGGCCCATTACACTACGCAACTAAGATAAGAGCTGTTAAAGCTTCCCATAAAAAGTACTTCTAAAAATAACTCCAGGCCTTTTTTAAGCAATAAAAAAAGTTACTCATTAAAAAAACACTGCTTCTAACAATTACTTTGTTCACACAGGGCAGTTCTTAACTTGATTTCCCCCAAGCCAATATTTACTTGGCATCAACAAGGCAATACTTACTTGGCTTCCTTCATGTACATAAGCTGATGTGAGGGCATGCTCCACATGGTCTTGAAGATTATACTAATGTGATATCTGATTGTGAACTTGTCATAGAACTCATTGCTGGCCCCTGTTGTTTCAACATCTGCACCAAAAGAAGATAAAATTACAATTCATAATGTTAACATCTTGGCCATTAATCATGAATTACGCTGTCACAACAGAGAGGATTACAGAATTTCATATTTCCTGATATGGAAAAAACATAGAAGATCTAAAAACAGTCATACCAAAAAGATATGCTACTTATCATGTTAATTTTGCCATTATCTTTTTCGCAACTGACAGATTGTGTTAGGAGGATTAGAGGAGCAACAAAAATATGTTAGAAGAATTAGGCATGGATGAAAACTGACCTCTCAACTCAATTAAAAATGAGTGAATTAATGATTCTTGAAAGAATGTCTTGCTTGGTCTATCCTCCCTAAAAAAAGCTCACTTGTATTCTCTTTGGGGATCATTTTGTTGATCTCGAGGTAAAAACATTCTACTGCCTGGAGAATATGTTATAGTAGCTTGCTTGAGGCCACTATAAGGACCCAAAGAGCAGGGTTTCTTAGAAGGGTCCATCACCATGCAGAACATGATTGATCCAAACCATTCAGCCAGCCATTTAGACAGTAAAATGTCCCTACGGACATCAATAACAGGTAGGTCAGGTTCTTGGCTAGCACTTGTTAGCAAGCTACAACAGCTGTGCCACTATATATCTTACAGTCATGTGTACTAGCTGAAAGTATGTCTGAAAGGAGAAGCCATGGTAAGGCACGGAAGGACAAAGTGAACATAGTAGTGATGCTCATATTATCCTTGACCTTATCCAGGCCACCCAGGCACTTGAGGAACATGCCTTTAATGTTCATATTCTGCCCAAACTGTCAGCACACCACAGGCTGATCTGGTTAGTATCACACTTCTTCTTCTTCTTCTTGACACAGCCAAACACCATTTCCATAGCTGAGTGACAGGGTCTCCTTAAGTCAGAATGAAACCACTGACAGCAATAACCACTCAACTCTTAACATACCATAAACCATGTAAACAAATTTCTAAAAAAAAAAATTAAACCTAAAAAGAGCTACAATCATACGCCTTTGTTCTTCAGTCAGGGGTTTACATTTTTAAACTGCTACAGACATTAAAAATAGGTACTGCATAATTTCCCAGTGAAACATTACTGCAGTGATTTCGAATTACAAAAAAAATGTTTGTGTGTCATGAGCTGTGTCTGGCAAAGGTGTATTAAGAGTTATTTACTCGAGTGCCTGAGGTCTCTGTAACCCTACATTTACAGCATCTGTGTACTCAGTAAAGACTTCGTGCTTAGCTTCCATCAGAAGCCTGAGCTATCTCTATGAGCTTCTGGTTCCTGTGTGCCATCACACCTGCTCCTCATCTCTTGGGCAATGAGACTGGATGTCCAGACTTTCAAACATGGAAACTATATTCCTACAACATACAGCATGAAAGAGTCCCTAGAGTAAACAGCGGGTGAAACATACAGAATGAATATCAGTAAGTAAACAGCGGGTGAAACATACAGAATGAATATCAGTAAAACATCTGTGGAAAAGGATATTAACAGGTAAACAGAAAGAAATGTTTCTGCTTCAGTTCTTTTTCTTATGACTTAGTATTCAACTATTTTTCACAAAAAAATATATTGTTTCTTTTCTTTTAACAATAGCAGTCTTCAGTTTTTCAATTATATTGCAGGTTGTCATAGTTCACAATTTTCAGTAGTAACACAATGTATTTTCAGCAGTCATACCAGTGTAAAATTTCATGAGGGATGGAACTAAATTGTTGATGGCAACATCTGACATGAGCAGCTCGTTGTTGACCTGCTCTGTCTTGGGTTGGATGCTCGGCTGCAGGACAAACAGGACTTCCACTAGCTTGGCCATGAGGTAGGGATTCCTAATGTAGTTCTGCGAACACAGCATCACCAGCAGCAGTCGCAACATCTGCCTGTGCTCAGGCTCCATAAGCCCTCCTGGCATGTACCTGGAATGACAGAAAACTCATTTTCATGGCTTTGGAAAATAAAACAGGACAAAGAGGACACCTGAATTGTCCCCTAAAACACACGTCAATGTACAGGATACGAGAAAACAAACCATTTCTGGAAGTATGTAATCAAATACAACTTCTCAGGCCATCAGAGGGTAATCATCCTCTCCTTGCCAGCTTTTTCCAGGCTAGAGGTCCAGTCTTAAAATCTCAATATCCCTCTTAAGTTCTGATGCTGTGGTGACAGATGTTTTGGGCATTACATCATTCCCCCCCCCCCTCAAAGATGGGGGGATGTCACGTTGTTGCTCACATTGCTCTACTTCAAATTTTTACTATTTTCCCTTGCTACTTTGACAAGGCCCAAATTTCTTTTGTATTATACTCCCTAGCTACAATCATGCTACGTTGCAGACTTACAAAAACTGCTCCATGAATTCCAATGCTTGTTTCGTTTTCTCTGCATGTACTAGCTGTCTTGTTGCATCGTACTTACTTGGCATCGTATCTCAAACCCAGAAACTGTAGGAATTTGATGGTTCAAATGTTGATCTACATTCTGCTCAGATATAATTAAATCCTGCTTGTGAAGAGGATTTTCACAGCGATGATATCCTGTGATATCAAAGGTAAAGTCCTCATTTCCATGCCATTAAGGCATGTTAGAGATATTGTGCTAGGTCAGTATTTCCAAGACTATCGGCACATGAAAGTGTGATGTGATTGGTATCATGTCTGGCCGCATTTACCTTCCTAGTTTTCTCCGATATCCATTTTTAAAGGCTGGGTGGACCCCAAGGCCTTTTTTGGTGGTGTGCCAGAAAAATAATCTCACTGCTTGGACTTGAAACCAGTAACACCAGATTAGTAAACCAAGCATTTGTGATATCATGTGACTTGACTCGTCCCGTGCCAGAGGAAGAAACACGGACGTTGAGTTGGTGCCAGAATAAAAGCATGGGTCTTAATATGTTAGGGGGTATAGTTGTAAAATGGAATGGAAAACAGTATTTACATGTTTCAAAGTATAACTAAATGTATGAAAATTTCATAAATGCAGAGTTTTTTAGGAAAAAAGAAGTAATGTGATGTTTTTAGACAAATATTGTGCCAAGCTCACCATAGGCTAGGTCTAGATCTACACTATTTACCATCTGAGATGTCTAGATCTATTTGTCGATCTTGTATTGTGATTCTATGTTGCATTCTCGCTAAATTAATGTCTGAAATAACCTCCTAACTACTTCTCCAGTCATCTAAATGTCTAGATCTACTTGGGATACATTCAAGAGCAGTGGGGTGGTCACAGGCCATGTCCATACCTCTATCTACATCATCAAAAATTGAATATTTTCCATGTTTCTCTTCCTTTTTCTTGCTCGGCATCGCTCGTAACCAAGCACTCTTTTACCATTTTGAAAAGTTGTCACCGGAAACGCGGACGAAATATGTACGATCTAAATGTTACACCGGTTCTTTTATTGAAACAAACCATGATCGAAATTCCGACCATTGGCACGCATCGGGGAAACTGGGAGGATCGAAACTTCGATCAATGGCACGGGAAGAGTTAAAAAAAAAATACTCAGATAAAATTACTGTATATAAGAAAGAATGTTTTGCTGTATATAGCAATGTGAGACTGGATGACTAGTTAAAAAAAATTAAAACTAATACTCCTACAATGTATAGCACAATAGAGTACACAATTCTGCACTGTGCAGCCTTGACACGAGGAAGCCTGCAGTTCTATCTTCTAAAGTTATTGTGGAAAGCTGAGATGCTGAATGCTTGGCAGAAGATCTAGGAACACTCCTTCCTAGTAGCAAATGTCAAGTCTAAATCACAACCTTTTTTTTTTTTATGCTACAGAAAAATTCCAATGTTTGCAGACCTACACAAACTGTGCCATTCTGAAACAGAAGTAATGTGATTGCTGTGCAGACTTCATCCAAGCTAAAGATTACATGTGACCTAGCATAAACTGGAGATTACATGTGATCTAACACAAGTTTGAGATTACATGTGATCTACCACAAGCTGGAAATTATATGTCAACTAGCACAAGCTGGAGATTATATGTGACCTAGCACAAGCTGAAGATTATATGTGATCTAGCACAAGCTAGAGATTACATGTGATCTAGCACAAGCTGAAAATTGTGACCTAGCACAAGCTGAAAATTACATGTGACCTAGAACAAGCTGAAGATTATATGTGACCTAGAACAAGCTGAAGATTATATGTGACCTAGCACAAGCTAGAGATTATATGTGACCTAGCACAAGCTAAAGATTACATGTGATCTAGCACAAGCTGAAAATTACATGTGATCTAGCACAAGCCGGAGATTACATGTGACCTAGCACTTAAATTTTTAACGAAAAATTAGGAGATACATGCTCAACCTTTGTACTAGATTGATCTTTGACAGCTAAGCTCCAATTTCTTTTGGTCTTATTTATCTGTTGTTTCATCATTTCTGTTATTCTTGATTGTTACTGTTTATTTTTCACTTATACAAGCTCATCTTATTATTTTCTCTTGCTGTGTCTGCCCACTCTCCTTGCTCTATCTCCTTGCTCCATCTCCTTGCTCCATCTCCTTGCTCCAACTCCTTGCTCCATCACCTTGCTCTATCTCTTTGCTCCATCTCCTTGCTCCATCACCTTGCTCCATCTCCTTGCTCCATCTCCTTGCTCTATCACCTTGCTCCATCTCTTTGTAAAACCAAACAATACATTTCTGAGCACCTCTACTCCACTGGATAAAATCTGCCAATCTTTCACAGCCTCTACTGAGGATCTGTAAGTCTGGAAACCAGAAATCCTCATTTTATCCAGTGGATAAACAGTATCAAGACATAACCAATTCATGACAATATCAGATGGTGCAATTCAAGGCAGAACAACAATGAATAATACAAATCACAAAATGACAAAATAACTCACTGTAAAACAAAGAGAATAAAGTCAGCCATGTCCTCCAGGTAGAACTCTGGTAAAGCTGAGAAATATTCTGGGATATCTGCAGGTAAAGGAACCTCAGAACTAAAAAAAAAAAAAGATAAAAAAGTTGGCATACTGACTGGAGGTCAACTAGAGCTCTAGAAACATGGCCAGTTTTACATGTAATAGCTTTTAAATCATAATTTTCTTTGCTGCAACATAAAGCCAAGTAATGAAGCATAAAATGATCTTATTTTTATACTGCTAGTGCGGAGGTGAAAATGCTGTCCAATCTGGCAATCAGTGGCCCGTACCTAATATGCTACCACTCAGGGCTGGAGACCACAAGTGACCAAGACCCTGTCCCACCTCTCCAATGGTACTCCCAATAATAGGCTAGACCAGCTAATGGGGCTGGAACTGGCATAGTTCCCATGGTGGTGGAGTCTGCTAAAGAAACAATACACACACACCCACTAGGACTGAAAAAATAGCTGCCATAACCCAATCCCAAGCTGACATGATGCTATGCCTCAAAATCTTTACACCACTGGCTGCAAAAAACACTGCTTGCACTTCCACAGAGTTGGATGAAGAAGAAGGAGTAGATACTGTAAGTGCTAAAAAAATGACACAAGCTGTTATCTTCTTTCTCTGTGATCCAACATTTCAACCTGAGGTCTATAAAGGGCCATGGGAGGGCCTTGTAGGAAGCCTAGATTCTTCTTGTACACACCACAAAGAGCATAAGCCAAGAAGAAATAAAAAGATTAATATTTAGAGGCAATGAATGAAGAACTGGGAATGCAGGCCATGTGTCATCCTGCCCTTCATTACTCATCTTTCATTCTATCACAGATTAAATTTAATGCAACTATGTAAATTACATTTTAAAAAATATCTAAGAATGAAAAATGGAACTATTACATTCACAAATATAAGACAGTAAATTACATGATATTGTCTGATTTTGGAAGGATATATAATGGGAAAAAGAAAGAGAGGAAGACCAAAACGAAGATGGCTGCAAGACATCGTTGATGATCTGCAAATGGATGCAGCAGCAGTAGGCCATCTTGCTCACAACCAAGAGGCCTACAGGAGTGCTGTTTGGGAGGCAAAGTTCCGCAAGGGACATGCAAATGAATGAATGAATGAATGAAATTACATGAAAGGTATAAGAGGTAACTAACCCAACAAGATATATATACATATATATACAAATTTTCAATTTAGTTCATCTCATATCAAAATCTCTCATGCTCCTTGAGATCATTTCTAAACAAGCTACACACAGAATTATGTTCTTTTAGAACAGAACTTGGTGGCTGGTGAGTCACGGTATAAGATGAGATTAGGTATGTTAAGGAGGCATATAGTTAAAACCAAGTAAATATTGAAAAAGTTTGGAATTCAAGGATGAAGTATTGCTAATGCATTTTAAATGGTTTGGAAGGGTGTTCTAGAGCCACACTGTAAAGTATGCAAGGCTTTTCTTGTACAGATCAAGTCTGGGTTTACGGAGAAGAGAGTTTTTTAAACGCTGGCTTTGTTTAGCAGCAGACTTAAATAATGGGCACAGGTAAGATGGAGAAGGTATGCTTTTGATCCTTGGATAGCTCTGATTCACTTCCTCATACAACCACACCAACTCTGTAGCACAATCCTCTCTGCTCTCACTTACTTTACCTATCCTTTCTTATCCTTGTACTGTGAAGTGCTGAGGGGAGATGCAACTGGCATTCTCGGGTCCCAATGGGTGACCTTAGTGACAGACATGCCATATCTATCCATCTCTTTCTGGGTTTTTCCCTGAGTTCTGTAGTTCTTTGGTTGAAGGTGCACAAATTACCACTGTATTTTATCAGCAAACTCTCGGGTGATAGAACCTCACCGTCAGTAAGTTAATTTGTTCAGCTGTACCCTGTTCCAGCAAAACCACAAAAAAATAAACAGCCATCTTTTAAGACACTCAAATTCCATGTACTCTTCTCCAAGATGACCACCATACAAAGAAAAAAAAAAAAAAAACACCTTTCCTACAACTGAATGAATGCAACACAAATTTAGTGCCACCTACCATCTTTTCACTGGGTCAGCTATCCTCATCAACAAGTTGGCTGTTCTTGTGTAAAACGAAAGACACCTCAGAAGCATGTCCTTGTCCAGGACTCCAGCATCAGCGCACATTTTACTTTTCTGAAGCCTCTGTACAAGCCAGAAACAAAAACAATCAATTTATAACAAACAAAAATCTCTCTAAATGCCAGTCCTATCCCTTCAGTTCTCACAATCACTGAGGGTCAGCAGAACACTACGCAGTAAATATTCACCTCGGAGATTCAGTCAGAGTTGGCCTCCCTACCTCAAATGCTGAACTGGCCTAGAAATGTGAAGGCACTCACATTTCACACCTCCACAGTATGCAAATGTCACAGGACACAGAGAGATTCAATATAAAACATTCACTGCTGTTTGAATACGCGAAACACAAGTTCATAGAAAAGTTTATTACCTCAAAAATTAAACACAAATTTGTAAAAATCTTCACAACAAAAATATGTCAAAGATTCATTCCTTGAAATGCCTACCAGAACTTACATAATCAATTTCAGTCAAGGTAGCTGATACATTTATTTCAGATATTTTTCAAAAGTCCACAGTTTTGATAATTTTTATTCAGTGATTTATAAAAATTATACAGACATCACTAACACACTAAACACCACACTCACTGAAACAGACAGTATCCTGGACAGACAACAAGACACTTACAGACTGCCAAGGACAGGTCACATAAAAGTCGAAGTGAAAATAAAACACAACATCACTAAGGCAGCCAGTGTACTGCATGATACCAGTTTATGTAGAGATGGCTCCTGAGAGAGCACTGAGATATTTTATGTACTGCATGATACCAGTTTATGTAGAGATGGCTCCTGAGAGAGCACTGAGATATTTTATGTACTGCATGATACCAGTTTATGTAGAGATGGCTCCTGAGAGAGCACTGAGATATTTTATGTACTGCATGATACCAGTTTATGTAGAGATGGCTCATGAGAGAGTACTGAGATATTTTATGTACTGCATGATACCAGTTTATGTAGAGATGGCTCCTGAGAGAGCACTGAGATATTTTATGTACTGCATGATACCAGTTTATGTAGAGATGGCTCCTGAGAGAGCACTGAGATATTTTATGTACTGCATGATACCAGTTTATGTAGAGATGGCTCATGAGAGAGCACTGAGATATTTTATGTACTGCATGATACCAGTTTATGTAGAGATGGCTCATGAGAGAGTACTGAGATATTTTACGTACTGCATGATACCAGTTTATGTAGAGATGGCTCCTGAGAGAGCACTGAGATATTTTATGTACTGCATGATACCAGTTTATGTAGAGATGGCTCCTGAGAGAGCACTGAGATATTTTATATACTGCATGATACCAGTTTATGTAGAGATGGCTCCTGAGAGAGTACTGAGATATTTTATGTACTGCATGATACCAGTTTATGTAGAGATGGCTCGTCAGAGAGCACTGAGATATTTTATCTTTTTTCTGTAGTCTGAGAACAACTTCAATCACTTCTGGCTGTTAACGAGTGCATGAGTGCCTTCTTTCTTGAAAACTGTGGTTGTGTCCAACTGAAAACAAGCTTCTACTGATATTGCAGATTTCTTAGTGCCTCACACAGCTTTCAGAGAACAATAAGTGACAGTTCATCTTTTCTGTGTCATGTTGTTTTAGAACATGCCTTTTCCATGCAAATATTTTCTTCTGCCATTTAAATCTATGGGAGAAGGAGCAAGACAGCAAAATGTCTTGTCTAGTCTTGTGTCTCCCTGGAGCTG
Source organism: Achatina immaculata (assembly GCA_009760885.1). Taxonomy (NCBI): domain Eukaryota; kingdom Metazoa; phylum Mollusca; class Gastropoda; order Stylommatophora; family Achatinidae; genus Lissachatina; species Lissachatina immaculata. Next base: position 45,911,702 of record CM019696.1, on the reverse strand, counting down.
CTAGTTCATGTTCTTTGTGTGAAGTTGTTATGGCACAACATCATATCAGCATGGGAGCCAGTTATGGCACAGCATCGTATCAGCACGGGAGCCAGTTATGGCACAGCATCGTATCAGCACGGGAGCCAGTTACGGCACAGCATCGTATCAGCACGGGAGCCAGTTACGGCACAGCATCGTATCAGCACGGGAGCCAGTTACGGCACAGCATCGTATCAGCACGGGAGCCAGTTACGGCACAGCATCGTATCAGCACGGGAGCCAGTTACGGCACAGCATCGTATCAGCACGGGAGCCAGTTACGGCACAGCATCGTATCAGCACGGGAGCCAGTTAAGGCACTCACATTTCACACCTCCACAGTATGCAAATGTCACAGGACACAGAGAGATTCAATATAAAACATTCACTGCTGTTTGAATACGCGAAACACAAGTTCATAGAAAAGTTTATTACCTCAAAAATTAAACACAAATTTGTAAAAATCTTCACAACAAAAATGTCAAAGATTCATTCCTTGAAATGCCTACCAGAACTTACATAATCAATTTCAGTCAAGGTAGCTGATACATTTATTTCAGATATTTTTCAAAAGTCCACAGTTTTGATAATTTTTATTCAGTGATTTATAAAAATTATACAGACATCACTAACACACTAAACACCACACTCACTGAAACAGACAGTATCCTGGACAGACAACAAGACACTTACAGACTGCCAAGGACAGGTCACATAAAAGTCGAAGTGAAAATAAAACAAAACATCACTAAGGCAGCCAGTGTACTGCATGATACCAGTTTATGTAGAGATGGCTCCTGAGAGAGCACTGAGATATTTTATGTACTGCATGATACCAGTTTATGTAGAGATGGCTCCTGAGAGAGCACTGAGATATTTTATGTACTGCATGATACCAGTTTATGTAGAGATGGCTCCTGAGAGAGCACTGAGATATTTTATGTACTGCATGATACCAGTTTATGTAGAGATGGCTCATGAGAGAGTACTGAGATATTTTATGTACTGCATGATACCAGTTTATGTAGAGATGGCTCCTGAGAGAGCACTGAGATATTTTATGTACTGCATGATACCAGTTTATGTAGAGATGGCTCCTGAGAGAGCACTGAGATATTTTATGTACTGCATGATACCAGTTTATGTAGAGATGGCTCATGAGAGAGCACTGAGATATTTTATGTACTGCATGATACCAGTTTATGTAGAGATGGCTCATGAGAGAGTACTGAGATATTTTACGTACTGCATGATACCAGTTTATGTAGAGATGGCTCCTGAGAGAGCACTGAGATATTTTATGTACTGCATGATACCAGTTTATGTAGAGATGGCTCCTGAGAGAGCACTGAGATATTTTATATACTGCATGATACCAGTTTATGTAGAGATGGCTCCTGAGAGAGTACTGAGATATTTTATGTACTGCATGATACCAGTTTATGTAGAGATGGCTCGTCAGAGAGCACTGAGATATTTTATCTTTTTTCTGTAGTCTGAGAACAACTTCAATCACTTCTGGCTGTTAACGAGTGCATGAGTGCCTTCTTTCTTGAAAACTGTGGTTGTGTCCAACTGAAAACAAGCTTCTACTGATACTGCAGATTTCTTAGTGCCTCACACAGCTTTCAGAGAACAATAAGTGACAGTTCATCTTTTCTGTGTCATGTTGTTTTAGAACATGCCTTTTCCATGCAAATATTTTCTTCTGCCATTTAAATCTATGGGAGAAGGAGCAAGACAGCAAAATGTCTTGTCTTGTCTTGTGTCTCCCTGGAGCTGCTAGTTCATGTTCTTTGTGTGAAGTTGTTATGGCACAGCATCATATCAGCATGGGAGCCAGTTATGGCACAGCATCGTATCAGCACGGGAGCCAGTTATGGCAGCATCGTATCAGCACGGGAGCCAGTTACGGCACAGCATCGTATCAGCACGGGAGCCAGTTACGGCACAGCATCGTATCAGCACGGAGCCAGTTACGGCACAGCATCGTATCAGCACGGGAGCCAGTTACGGCACAGCATCGTATCAGCACGGGAGCCAGTTACGGCACAGCATCGTATCAGCACGGGAGCCAGTTACGGCACAGCATCGTATCAGCACGGGAGCCAGTTACGGCACAGCATCGTATCAGCACGGGAGCCAGTTACGGCACAGCATCGTATCAGCACGGGAGCCAGTTATGGCACAGCATCGTATCAGCACGGGAGCCAGTTATGGCACAGCATCGTATCAGCACGGGAGCCAGTTACGGCACAGCATCGTATCAGCATGGGAGCCGGTTATGTCACAGCATCGTATCAGCATGGGAGCCAGTTATGGCACAGCATCGTATCAGCATGGGAGCCGGTTATGGCACAGCATCGTATCAGCATGGGAGCCAGTTATGGCACAGCATCGTATCAGCATGGGAGCCAGTTATGGCACAGCATCGTATCAGCATGGGAGCCAGTTATGGCACAGCATCGTATCAGCATGGGAGCCAGTTATGGCACAGCATCGTATCAGCATGGGAGCCAGTTATGGCACAGCATCATATCAGCATGGGAGCCAGTTATGGCACAGCATCATATCAGCATGGGAGCCAGTTATGGCACAGCATCATATCAGCATGGGAGCCAGTTATGGCACAGCATCATATCAGCATGGGAGCCAGTTATGGCACAGCATCGTATCAGCATGGGAGCCAGTTATGGCACAGCATCATATCAGCATGGGAGCCAGTTATGGCACAGCATCGTATCAGCATGGAGCCAGTTATGGCACAGCATCATATCAGCATGGGAGCCAGTTATGGCACAGCATCGTATCAGCATGGGAGCCAGTTATGGCACAGCACTGTATCAGCATGGGAGCCAGTTATGGCACAGCACTGTATCAGCACGGGAGCCAGTTATGGCACAGCATCATATCAGCATGGGAGCCAGTTATGGCACAGCATCGTATCAGCACGGGAGCCAGTTATGGCACAGCATCGTATCAGCACGGGAGCCAGTTATGGCACAGCACTGTATCAGCACGGGAGCCAGTTATGGCACAGCATCGCATCAGCATAGGAGCCAGTTATGGCACAGCATCATATCAGCATGGGAGCCAGTTATGGCAGCTATTTTTTTTCAGTCCCTGAGTGCAGTTAAAAAGCATTAGGGTGTGAAATACTTCTTTAGCAGACTCCACCACCACAGGGACTATTTCAATCCCTGCCCCATTAGCCAGGCTAGGTCTGTCACTGGGGGTACCACCAGAGAGGTGGGACAGGGTCTTGGTCAGCTATGGTTCACCAACTGATGCTAGCATGTCAGCTATAGGGCACTGACTGCCAGATCGAACAGCGTCTTCACCCTCGACAGCAAAATAAAAAAATGTTTACATTCTTGACTCAAAATTTTAGCCAACGGCTATTTAGTGGTCCTTCTATATTCAGTGTCATGTGCTGAGCCATAAGGACAAAGTGATGGTCATCTCCAAGTCTCTGAAGAGCAACTCAGTGCCTTTAGATGTTTTGACACATGTACAGTGACAGGATTCAAACAAGTCAGATTTATAAAACAGGACAAGGAAAATTTTTTTCCATTTTCCCATTATTTTTTAAAACTCTTTGCTATCAAAAGCCATTAAAAAAAAAACAAAACATAAAACTAGACTTCCTGTCATTTCCTGGTAAAAAATGGCACCTGTTTATATTATACATTTTTAATGTGGTCTTGAAATATTTGTTCGGTACCAAAAGAGTTAAAATAATATATGCAATTAACAGAACTCTTCACCTGATACTGTGATTTCCATCTCTTGAGCTGTTCCCTGTTTCTGGCAGCAGCTGGATGATTCTTCCATTGAGATTCTGCAGCTTGTAAGTCAGAAATCAGCCGCTGAAGGTCACGGATGGCTCGAAGACGCCGCTGGTACTTCCTTATAACCGGGAGTATGGACAAGTGGTGGCAGTGGAGGGTAATGAAAAAACAGTCTGTGGAGAACTTCACTTCGGGCTTAGATTTTCTCCCTGTAAGGACAAAAATTGACTATATGGAACAAAAGTCTTACTTTTGGGAGAAATAATGGGTTAAATCTAAACCATTCAAATTAATATGGTGCACATAGAAGAAAAAAAAAACTGGTACAAAAAATAAGATATATAACCACATAGTTCTAACACAGGCCAATATGAAAATGTCTCACTGACTGGTCAGGATGCCTGCTTCGGTGAGTGTGGTGCTGAGAGTGTCCATAATATCCCATGTCTATTATCTCATTGGCAGTCTACTTCCTTGTTTCCCAGTATAATACCGGTAAATTTTAATGTTTCCACCACACAAATATGAAATAAAAATTAAAAAATGAACTATAAAATCAGAGGCACTCATATGTGGGTGTCCACCAGCAAAATCTACAAGTTCACAGATGTGAAACTGGAGGAATAGACTGGGCAGATGCCACATTTGAACAAGAGGTATGAAGCTAGTAGAAGTAACAAGAAACTCTTTGAAGCTAATGGATGTAACAAGAAACTCTTTGAAGCTAGTAGAAGTGACATGAAACTCTTTGAAGCTAATGAAGCAACAAGAAACTCTTTGAAGCTAATGAAGCAACAAGAAACTCTTTGAAGCTAATGAAGCAACAAGAAACTCTTTGAAGCTAGTGAAGCAACAAGAAACTCTTTGAAGCTAGTGGATGTAACAAGAAACTCTTTGAAGCTAGTAGAAGTGACATGAAACTCTTTGAAGCTAATGAAGCAACAAGAAACTCTTTGAAGCTAATGAAGCAACAAGAAACTCTTTGAAGCTAGTGAAGCAACAAGAAACTCTTTGAAGCTAGTGGAAGTAACAAGAAACTCTTTGAAGCTAGTGGAAGTAACAAGAAACTCTTTGAAGCTAGTGGAAGTAACAAGAAACTCTTTGAAGCTAGTGGAAGTAACAAGAAACTCTTTGAAGCTAGTGGAAGTGACAAGAAAATCTCTGAAGCTAGTGAAAGTGGCATGAAACTCTTTGAAGATAGTGGAAGTAATAAGAAACTCTTTGAAGCTTACCTGAAGTGACAAAAAAACTCTTACATCAATATTTCTTGTGTTCAATACACCAGGGAAAGGAGAGACCAAAACAAAAATGGAAAAAAAAATCTAAGGACATCATCTACTGACACTGTCAATCATGAGAGAAGTGGCCAAACCAGAATCTTGAAGGTAAATAACCTGTCTCAGCTTACTTATACTTTCTTCCCATTCTTCAACCTCTTTTTCTGTGAACCGCATTCTTGACTTGCCAGCTAGGCTGATTCTAGTTGGGCAATGGAATGGATAATAGATATCAATCTGAAATTTAAAAAAAAATCAGACAAAAGTATCAGCAGACAACAAATGTAGAAAAATTATATGACAAATAGTCTAATAACAAAAATGGATGTGGAAAATAAGTATCAATGAGGGGAAAAAATGGTTAAAAAACACCAACACTGAATAATTATTATCAATACTGGATAACATATGAGGTTCCATGCCAGGCAGGCATGTACACCAAAATATCAGTTTGGTGTTTTTTCCCATGCCTGGCACAGAAGGTCTGATGTTAATGAGAAAAAAAAATCTATAATTATATGCAATATGATTCTGACACACACAAAAAAAGAGATAAAACCTTTTTCTTTTCTTTGTTTTAAAGTTCTAAGAAATCACCCTTTGAAGCTGAGATTTTGGGTGCTTTCCTACCAGCTGGCAAAGTTCACAAAAATATAAAAAAATGAAGTTAACTGTGATGAAACTGACTTGAAAGCACTGATCCATTATCAATAATATTCTAGCATTATGTCATCTTCAATGTTACCCTGATAAGAAGTGATGATCATGCAGTACTGATAACTTTTACCTGGTCAAATGGCATTCTTTTCTGCGCCACCTGTACAGGCCAACCTGATATTTCTTTCCTGTCATATCAGATGAGGCGTTCATTTTGAAATCAGTTTTACGATTTCTCCCTTTCAATATAATTTTCTGATAAAAATTTGAATTTTTCAGAAAATGAGTCCTAAGAAAGCATTTCTATATATACATGTAACAGAACATATTTAGTGAGAGGGGTTAAAATACAAAATCAGAAATAACACACGGTCACAACACGGTGTGTTGACAATTCATGCTCACCTTATCGAGATCAATTTTCTCAGAAAGTTTTTGCAGGACAGACATAAGATTCAGCATGAAGCCATCACCACACAGAAACCTCTCATCAAACTGTGGATATAATAAAAAGCTATTTGTACAAACTGAAATCCTTTTTTTTTGTGCGTGTGTTTTTCTTTTCGCAACCTAAACAATGAAAATTATTTTCACATATATACACGATATATCGCTCTAGTTTTATTTCTGGTGTTTGGTCTAATCATGAATAAAATGAACAGACAAAAACATGAACTCAAATAACAGCTAAAAACAGAGATTAAAACAACCTGAATCTGGGATCGTTTAGAATTTCTCTCCAAAACTTTAGCGATGAAGGTCAAAGTTGACTCCCTGGTGGTGGAGTTCAGCAGAAGATTGTGCAGAATGTGGTAACACTGGGTCTGCAGAAGTTAAACATTTCATTTTAAGAATCCCTTTGTTTTAAATGTCAAGATATGTCTTACTTTTGTGCATGTATTTATAAAAAAATCATTTATATACAGTTAAAATTGACTTCACCAGAGCAGCATTCAATTTAGCATTTGTATACTCTGAAAACTAAAAAAATATCCAACATATATTTTCCTCTTTCTAATACAAACAACCAAAACTGTGGCTCAGCTGTTGGCCAAAAGGGCAGGGAACTGCTACAGTTCCAGTCATGGTGAAGTCCATCCCGTAATCTGTAATCAGAGACTGGCATTCCCACACTCTGGGCATTCCTGTATGTGCTCCACCTTCCGTTCCAACACCCAGTGAGGCATGCGCCCACTGATGGAGCCAGTTACACACTGGTTGTGGCTAACATGCACTAAATGACTTTAATCAGAAAAAAAAGTCCACTTCTTCTCTCCTCCCTTAATTCGATCATCCTCCTGATGTGATTGTTAATATTCAGCCTGAGGTCATCCTCCTGATGTAATTGTTATTATTCAGCCTGAGATCATCCTCCTGATGTAATGGTTATTATTCAGCCTGAGATCATCCTCCTGATGTAACTGTTATTATTCAGCCTGAGATCATCCTCCTGATGTGATTGTTATTATTCAGCCTGAGGTAATCCTCCTGATGTGATTGTTATTATTCAGCCTGAGGTCATCCTCCTGATGTGATTGTTATTACTCAGCCTGAGATCATCCTCCTGATGTGATTGTTATTATTCAGCCTGAGATCATCCTCCTGATGTGATTGTTATTATTCAGCCTGTCATCCTCCATACGCAGCCTGTCCAAGATGGTTCTTGCAGTCTCCTCCTTGTACACTCTAAGGGTACCCCGAATTGATGCCGCGCCCGCTAGCTTGTCCACTTTTTCATTCCCTGACTCCCGCAAGCCCAGGTCAGAAGATCCACATCAAACTAGATAACCAAAAGCCCTCTAGAAGCTGGACCCACTCCCTGTAGAAGAAGTGTCTCCTGATTCCCGTAAAAATGCTTCGGGAGTCTGTTTTAATGACCCCCATGTGAGCTGCCCTGGTTATCAACCAGAAAAACTGCTGGTGATGCTGCCTGTACCTCCATTCTCATGCTCAAAGTTGTGGCTGCAAAGGGCTTTTGACTTATTCACAAAGTCTGCTAAGGAGTACTGCATTTCTTCCCAGCTTCACTTCAGGCCTGTAAGCCAGCACCATAACCTGCTCCCACTTCAGCATGATGCTTGTGCTCAAACAACCTCACTGCATCAGCTCCAGAGACTAACCTGCCAGAGATGCCAGGGAGACAGAGCAAGAACACAATCCTACCACCTGTTAGATTATCCAAAAAAAAACTTTTCACCAAGAGAAATCAGTAGGGATAACAGAGCATTATATTTATTTTTTCAACAATGGTGGAGAAAAAGAACAAATGCAATAATAGCAACAACAACTTACCCTGACTTCCTCCAGTATACCCATCAGCTGCTTATATATCGCCCAGGCATTATCTTGAGATAAATGAGGAGAACTAAAGTACTCATCTACAACTTTCACCTGCGTAGAAAAAAAAAAAAGGTGAAAGGTAAAAGTGACCCTATCACACTGTAAGGGCACCTAGGAAATACAGTATTAGTATTTTCCTTGACCCGTCAGACAGCACAGAAGAGAAGAGTGATGCTGTCATCATAACGTCTGGCTGCCTTTCCTTCTCCAGCTAGTCATCACAACAGCCGAGTGACTGGGAGGCCTCTGGCTGCATCTGAACCAGCAACCATAACCACGAGAAACAAGTGCACTAAATGCCTCATGACTTATTAGAATGGATAAACAGATTAGACAGATCAAAATACAACTTGAAATTATGGTCAGGACTTTAGTTTTCGCACTACTCGTTCTTACTCTTTATTCTCTCTCAAGCTAGTAACCAATGAATATCTACAATTTATCATTTTCTTTCATAAAAAAATATTCTAAATTTATTCCTGTAATTACTGTATTAATTACTGTAAGAATAATAGATGAAGAACATACTGAAAAGCAAAAACTGTTAATCCTGAACTTCACAGGCTTTACAAAGGCATTTTGATAGAATACGCAGAGATTCATCGTGGAGAATTTTAAGACCATATGGAATACCATCTAAATTTGTCAACATCATTAAGGATTTCTACAACGAATATGTTTGTGCAGTCAACACTGAAGAAGGAATGAGCAAATGGTTCCAAAATAAAACAAGCGTGAAACAAGAATGTATACTTTTTCCCTCGCTTTTTGGAACTGCCGTAGACTTCATAATGAAAAAAATGTTACATAGGTAAAACAGGCATTGACTGGTTACATGGGACCCAAATAGAAGATTTTGATTTTGCAGATGACATAACTCTTGTCAGTGACAATGCAAGAAAAGACAGACACCCTATCTTCACTGGCTAGTAAAATAGGACTTGAAATTAACAAGGAAAAAAAAAATAATGAAACTTCCCATTAATCAAGAAGGAAAAATATATGTAGAAGGAACAGCTCTTGAAGAAGTAAACCAATATGCATACCTCAGCAGCTGCATAGATCAGGATAGTGACACCAGAAAGGAAGTTAGAATTGCAAAAGCAGCACTGAACTTCAAGAATCTTGAGAACATACGGCACTCAAAAGTTATAAGCATGAAAACTAAGTTAAGATTATTCAACTCAAATGTAATATCCACCCTCATTTAAGCATGAGAAAGCTGGAAAACAACTAAAGAAATAGACAAGAAATTTGACCCTTTTGAAAACAAATGCCTAAGGAAAATACTTGGTATAAAGTGGAACGAATTCAAGAACCATGCAGAGATAAGGCAGATGAGTGAACAACAACCTGTCTCATGGGTGATCAGAAAAAGGAGATGGACATATATCGGTCACATGATGAGAAGAAACAATCAGAGAATCCCATAACAAGCTATCAAGTGGGACACAACAGGCCAAAGAAAAAGACGTCGACCATGCAAAACTCTAAAGAGGACACTGTTAAGAGCGGGCAAATTAGTAGACATATAATCAGATTGGAAACTCGCAGAAAACAAGAAAATTTGTCAAACTACCATGTGAGCCCTATGTGACGTTTAACAACACAGGATGTAAGATGTAATTACTGTATTTTTTTAACGGTTATGTAATGCTAAAGTCTTTTTGTAAACTCATCTAATTACAACTAATTATCAAAAATTAGACAGCTTATTCAATTTTCATGGACATTTGATGCTATTTTGTAACTAGTTCATCATCATCATCTTGTGCCATCTCCCCATGAAAGATCAGCTGCACTGTCCTTCATTATCACAATGCGCCCAGCCAGATTCAATCCAGTCCACCTTTTTTAATGTTGTTCACCATAAAGATAAAGAAGAAATGTATTCACACATTTTATTTGTACGCTTTCTGGCTGTGACCTATTTCTGTCTCCATTCAAGCATTTTTAATACAAATGAGACACTAGCTCAGCACTTTCTGAAAAATTATGAACAATAACTTTATTATTTACTTTTCTTCTGCTAACGAAATCATCTTTTTCTTCCACATCAAGAGCTTTGCTTAAGCTAAATTTGGAACCATATCACAATGAAGTCTGTAATTTTGTCCAGATTTTTGGGACAGCTCAACAACTTCTGTTTTTGGTCAAACACTCTATCAAGGTACAACCATGTAGATGGTAAAAGAAGTGTGTTACATTTGTGGCTCACAGTCAAAAAAAAAACAAAAAAAAAAAACCTACTTTCTTGCTTCTGCATGACCAGAATTGTCATTTTCCCTTACAATCTCGTTCATCATCTACAATGCATGAGAACTAGTGATTTAGATCAAGGAAGTATTTTCTTTTGGTGAACCTCATAATTGTGCAAAATTTCCCTACGCAAAACTTTTCAAAAAGAGATACAAATACAAGTTCACAGAATGCACTAAACTGATTACTGAAAACAAAAAAAAAGACATAAATAAAACAGACAAAACAACTAACGTGGCGAAAGACGTACAGAGGAACAAGACGTACAGAGGAACAAGACGTACAGAGGAACAAGACGTATAGAGGGACAAGAGTCCTCACTACACTTATGATCACATGGGCAAGTCCTGGGTGTAACGAGGCCACTCCCCAGGATCAGCAACAGAGTTACGCCCTCCCCCCCTCCTTTTTTTTTACAGTTACAGTTACTTACATCGTCTTCAGCAAAAACCGACAGACCAAGAAATGGGCCGAGAAGTGTCAGCTTTTCCGTCTCCATCCCATCAGCCTGGCTTACAGGACCTGGCAACCAGTTAGGCTGTTCAATCATCTGTGTTAACAAAACAAATGACCGCATGACAGAAATGACATATCCATGCAAATGTTTTCCTGGTCACACCACCATACAAAACAACACTGGTTTATCAATGTTAATTAGTGTTTACAGTAATCAAAAACTTTTTGGTTGCCCACTTGTGGGTGTAATAACAAAAAATCTTGTTTGCTCACATGCATAATAAAAAATCCTGACTGCTCATTTGTGAACCTAATCAAAAATCTTGGTTGCCAATTTGTGGACCTAATAAAAAATCTTGGTTGTTGAAACTTTTCTCTAGGATTTGTTGTGGTAGCCCACAGAATCTGCCCCAGAACAAATCCCTCTAGCCAGATCTACATGGGCATTCATTTATATCAATTTTCCACTTCCATCTCAAGTGATATCATTAACTCTTTATTCTGTTCTTTTATGTCAATTATCCACTTCCGCCTCAAGCAATATCATTAACTCTTTGCTCACTGAGATGCTGCTGCATTATAGATACTGTAATTAAAGTGCTTCTAATGTTACAATAGTAAATACAAGGTCAGACAATTAAGTAATGAGACTGATTTTATTATGGCCATGACAAAAATGCCATCTATGAAGCAAAGAATCAAATCCAAAGAGGCAACCTTCATCTATGATCTGGTAACTTTTTATTGCTGCCCAATAAGCAGATGACAAACAAGCCGCCATTTTGCTGACCTAGTTAGAAATGCATTGTCACATAATGGAGCAAAAAGCAATTCTAAAATTCTGTTTAAAACTCAGAAAAAGTGCCACTGAGACAGTTGAATTGATGCGACAAGTTTATGAGGATAATTGTTTATCTCATGCACGGATATTCAAGTAGTATTCACAATTCAAAAGTGGTGTGGAAACGGTTACAAATGTAACTAGACATGGACGGCCAATTTCTGTTCGTAATGAGGAACTCATTGCAAAAGTCAGAGAACAGATACAAGAAGATCGCTGTTTGACTGCGAGGATGATGGCAGATGAATTTGGTGTTAACCAAGAGATCATTTGTAAAATTTTAGTGGAAGATTTTGGCAAGAAAAAAGTTGCTTGCCAGTTTGTACCACATGCATTGTCTGATGACCAAAAACATCAGCATGTTGAGTACACAAAAAGACATCATCAAAACGTGTCGCAGAAATAAACATTTCTTAAATTTGATTGTTGCAGAGGATTAAACATGGATTTTCACTATGATCCCACAACTAAACGCCAAAGTGCTCAGTGGAAGTCATCATTATCACCAAAAAGCAAAAAATTTCGTCATAAAAAGTCGAAAGTGAAGATAATGTTGATGTGCTTCTACAACAGCAAAGAAGTTATTCACAAAGAATTTATTCCAGAGGGACAGATTGTCACTATCTCTCTCTCTCTGAACCTTAAGTGCACAGGGCACATAGGGCTTCCGCAAGGGTTTTCCACAAATGCCTGTCCTTTGCCTTTTTTTCCGCTCTTGCCCAGGTGAGCCCTCTATTGCTCAACATCCTTTCTGCTGTTCTTCTCCATGTCTCTTTTGGTCTACCCTTACTTCTGTTTGTCACTGCCAAAGTTTATTTAAGTATTCTGAAATGCCTACTGAAAAGGATTCTCCGAGTCCAACCCGAATATTCAATAACTGGCAGTTTTTTCCTTCTTCATGATAATGCGCCGGCTCACCGGTGGTAGTTGTACAGGAATTTTTGGCCCAAAAACAAGTGTGTGTTCTCAACCATCCACCCTGTTCCTCAGATTTGCCTCCCTGAGATTATTTTCTATTCCCAAAATTAAAGTTACTATCGAAAGGACGCTTCTTTAACAATACTGATGACATCCAAAGGGCTGTAACATCGAGTTTATGGGTCATACCAACAGAAGAACTGCAGAGGTTGTTCCAGTGTGTGTTAGATCATGCCGCTCGCTGTATCAATGCACAAGGGGCTTACTTTGAATAAAATACAGGTTATATCTTCAACTGTTGTTTATTTTACTTTTTATAGAATTAGTCTCATTACTTAATTGTCAGACCTTGTATGTATGTCTTCTTGGTGCTTTTGTAAACTGACAAAAACAACACAGAAATATTTCAACACTTGCAGCAAAATGTAACAAGAAGGTTCATTACTGGCATGATGGGAAACACAAAACAGGCAACACCAACTCACCAAACTGCAAATAGGTCTAACATTGGTAGGGGCCTTGATGCTGCAGAGTTCTACCATAGCTGTCAGAGGATCACGGTACGCGTCAGAATTAAGGCCCAATGTGGCTGTGTAGCGGGACAAGTACTGAAGGACTGGACTGAAAACCTGACAGCAAGAAAATGCTCAGACATGACTTCAGTTACATTACAGATGATGTTTTCGAAGGTAAGCTCTACGTATCTTTATATTCCCCTAATTTTAGCCACAATCTGTCATTTAAAAAAAAATTTTTTCAATCAAACCTTTCTAAAAGATGGTATCTTCATCTCTCAGATTTCATAAAATTATTGATTTTACATCTCCTCTTCCTTTATATTAAAAAAAAAACCAAAAACCTACTAATTTTATATTACTAAATAGGAGATTTGAAAAGAAGCAGACTGAACATCTTGTGATAACAGGAAAACTGATGGGACAGAGAGAGAAGAAGACAAAGAAACAAGATACAAGACTAGTCCTAACAAGGCTTTGCTAAAAATAAAAAATAAATAAAATAAAACAAAAATGACAAAAACATTAACATGATTTAAATCAAGTTTTGTATTCAACTTTTAAATTACAATATAAGCTAAACAATAGTCGAGTGTCATTTCCTGACATTAAGATGGCTGATATGTCTGTTCAAATAATTTTTATGTCGTTTTGAGATTTTCCTGTCTGGTAGGATAAGACATAAGTACAAAATTTTTTTTGCAGCATAGATAAAATACTGATTTTAAAAATATGATCTCATAATATATGGCATATCATATTCAATATGGCTTCCTTCCAAGCTCCGTAGAAAGCAAATATGTACATATTATTTTTTGTCTGAGCTGTCTGTCCAAGAAAAAAAAAACAAACAAACAAATGATTACCCTGCGAAATGTGTCTCTGTCTTCATATAAGGTATTTACAAGCTCCGACAAAAACCCTCGTGGCAGGTTATGAGATAAAAGGAAAGGGATGAGGGGAGAGTACCCAGTGTGTGACCTGTGAGAAATAGGTGATACCTGTGTCAATAATCACCAAATAAGAATTAAAAACAACATTAAGTAATCACCAATTCCACATATCATTCCTGTGAAAATGCTTCCACATACAGATTATGAAATCAATAATATAATGACAGCAGTCAGTTCAGTCTTCATCAGAAGATGGTGGGAGCTTTTTAACGCTCTCGCCGGCATACTCGTGTATGAGTCTTCTGCGTCGCCACACATCGTAAAACGGGGGTTGGGCGTGAGACCAACAATCTCATCCTGAGACTCATGTAGAGGCAACTCTAGATAGGGGAAAACCCTGCCGTTATGGAATCTCGCAACAGTTGTAACCGAACATCAAGGTCACCAACTCTGCACGCCATTGACAATGATTAAAAATTCATCGGCCCCAAATGCATAACAAAAATCGGATTTTGGAATGTAAGAACGATGGCCACAACAACAAAAATTGCTCAGGTAATAAATGAAATTGATAGGTATCGCCTAGATGTGTTGGGCATCAGTGAAATGTGATGGACAAAAGCAGGGAAATGAACGGCGGAAAACCGTAAGTTAATAATATATTCCAGCAGAGATGATGGGAAATACCAAGGAGTGGGAATAATTATGTCATCTATGGAGCAAAGAGCCTTACAGAATGGGAACCAGTGAACAGTTGTATAAGAGCACGATTCAAAATGAGGCACGGAAAAATGACAATCATACAATGCTATGCACCCACGAATGATACAGATGATGAAATAAAAGACGATTTCTATTACCAACTACAACAAATTATCAACAAAGTACTTAAACATAACATCTTAACTGTCACGGGAGACTTCAATGCCAAGGTAGGAAAAGATAACACCGACATCGAAAAAGTAACGGGGAAAGAAGGAATTGATACAATAAATCAGAATGGAGAAAGATTAATTGAAACATGTCTAACAGAGGACATGGTCATTGGAGGAACAATATTACCACACAAAGAAATGCATAAAACAACATGGATGTCTCCAGATGATAGAACCAGAAACCAGATAGATCATTTTTGTATTAGAAAACAATTCAGAACATCTCTGATAGATGTAAGAGCATATAGGGGTGCAGATGTCAACAGTGATCACAACCTGTGTATAGGGAGAATAAGTCTTAAACTGAAAAGCCACACAAGAAATCAATACTCAGAAAGATAAACAGTCATAGGCTACAAGAAGAAAATGCCAACAGTAATTTCAATCTGGAACTTACCAAACATTCTGCAGCACTCAGTGAGGTGGGGGAGATAGATAGAGATGAGCTATGGAATTCATACAGCACACCCATAATCACGGCAGCAAAAGCAAGTGCTGGACTGCAATCAACAAGTAGAAAAGCATGGATATCAGATAGCACATGGAAATACATACATGAAAGAAGAGCAGCCAAATTAGCCATGCTGAATGTAAAGACAGATCGTGGAAAAATTTTGGCAAAATAACATACAAAGAACCAGACAATAAAGCAAAAAGTTCAGCTAGAAGAGACATAAGAGAATATATGGACAATATGGCAAAGAAGCAGAAAATGTAGCAAAAACAGGAGACAGCAAAACTCTATATATAACATACAGAAGAAGCTAACAGGTGCTATTACCTCCAGAGAAAGACCAGTCTTTAGCAAAACAGGCAACCTATTAACATCAAGTAAAGACCAAAAGCAAAGATGGGCCGAACACTTCCAAGAAATACTTAATCGACCACACCCAAATGAATTAATAAAGCTTGAAAATGATTTACCATTTCCACAACTAAACGTCAACTTAGATAAGTTACACTGAAGAAAATTGAAACAGCAGTGAATTTAATGGCTAACAACAAAGCTGCAGGTGAAGATGAAATAACAATCGAAATATTAAAAGCTATTAACAGTGACAACATGGGACAACTACAAAGAATGTTTAATCAAATTTAGAAAGAAGAAAAGTCCCTTCTAAATGGAAAAAGGGAATCATTGTTAAAATACCCAAAAAAAGGCAACCTCAGTGACTGCAATAACTGGAGGGGTGTAACCTTACTATCAGTTGTGTAAAAGGTGTTTTTGTAAAGTGATTCTGAATAGAATTAAGGATGTAGTGGATACTGCAATGGGAGAAGAACAGGCAGGATTTCGAAAAGGGAGAAGACCAGATCTTTACTCTAATACTTCACAGACTTTAAAAAGACATTTGATAGCATACACAGAGATTCATTGTGGAGAATTTTAAGAATATATGGAATACCATCTAAAATTGTCAACATCAATAGAGATCTCTACAATGGATATGTCTGTGAAGTCAAGACAGAAGAAGGAATGAGCAAATAGTTTCAGATTGAAACAGGCGTGAAACAAGGATGTACATTATCTCGCTCGCTTTTTGGAATTGCCATAGACTTTATAATGAAAAGATGCTGTACAGGTGAAACTGGCATTGACTGGGTACATGAGACCCAACTAGAAGATCTTGATTTTGCTAATGACATAACTCTTATCAGTGAAAATGTGAAATCAATGCAGGAAAAAACAGATTCCCTGTCTTTCTTGGCTAGTAAAATAGGTCTTGAAATTAGCAAAGACAAAACAAAAATAATGAAACTTCTCACTAATCAAGAAGGAAAAATATATGCAGAAGGAACAGTTGTTGATGAAGTAAACCAATTTCATACCGTGGCAGCTACAAAGACCAGGGTGGTGACACCAGGAAGGAAGTTAGAATTCGAATTGCAAAAGCAGCATTGTCCTTCAAAAATCTTGAGAACATATTGAATTCAAAAGCTATAAGCACAAAAACCAAGTTAAGATTATTCAATTCAAATGTGATATCCACCCTCATTTATGCATGCAAAAGCTGGAAATCAACTAAAGAAACAGACAAGAAATTAGACTCTTTTGAAAACAAATGCCTCAGGAAAATATCTGGTATAAAGTGGAACAAATTCAAGAACAACACTGAGATGAGAGAGATGAGCAAACAACAACCTGTCTCATGGGTACTCAGAAAAAAAAAAAAAAAAGATAGACATATGTAGGCCATGTTTTGAGAAGAAACAATCAGAGAATACCAAAGCAAGCTATCAAGTGGAGCATAACAGGCCGAAGAAAAAGAGGTCGACCACATGAAACTCTAAAGAGGACAATGTTAAGGGTCTGTTAACTGAACAATGGGAGGCATTTTTAACTGAAGAGTGGGATGGACTTTTTAGCATATGACTGCCATGAACTCTTCTGATTTTCTATATACATGAGAGTGATACTGACACGAAATACTGCATGTCTTTACTGTGTTTTGGTGCTGAGTTAGGCTGCAGTTAGTGGGCTTGTTTCTCAACAATTGTTCAGTGGCCCAAGTTTGGTTGGAGACACCTCAGTCACTCACCCAACCACCCCACTGATCCCCCCCCCCTCAGCCGTATCAATTGGGGTATCTGGCTCCTCTTGGATCTGGTGAAGGAAATGGCCCAGGAACTGGTGAAGGAAAGGATCCTGGAACTGGTGAAGGAAATGGCCCAGGAACTGGTGAAGGAAAGGGTCCTGGAACTGGTGAAGGAAATGGCCCAGGAACTGGTGAAGGAAATGGCCCAGGAACTGGTGAAGGAAAGGGTCCTGGAACTGGTGATGACAACATCACTCTCTGGAATGCCAACAGGTATGGAACAGGTCAAGGAAAAACATGTGCACCAACATCATATCCCTGGCATGACAGGCCTACTGTTACTGTACTGTGTTTCATCAACTTTTCTGTGCTGGGTCTCACCTGCTAGCAATTTCCACTCTCAAAGATAAACTAAGCATTAAGCTCATGAGAGAGAAGACTTTCACAGTATGTATGAGTGAATGGTACAACTTAAGTGTGGTCTATATTTCTTTGTAAATTAAACATTTCAATGGATATCCTGAAGATGATGTTAAGTCATGTTGGTCTGAGTGGGTGTCCTACAATGATTATCTTAAGCCATATCCTCAGGGAAAGTTGGTCTATTTGGGTATCCTACAATGATTATCTTAAGCCATATCCTCAGGGAAAGTTGGTCTATTTGGGTATCCTACAATGATTATCTTAAGCCATATCCTCAGGGAAAGTTGGTCTAATTGGGTATCCTACAATGATTATCTTAAGCCATATCCTCAGGGAAAGTTGGTCTATTTGGGTATCCTACAATGATTATCTTAAGTCATATCCTCAGGGAAAGTTGGTCTATTTGGGTATCCTACAATGATTATCTTAAGCCATATCCTCAGGGAAAGTTGGTCTATTTGGGTATCCTACAATGATTATCTTAAGCCTTATCCTCAGGAAATGGCTTCTTGCTTGCCCTGTCCCTTACTCTCATGGTAATCTACAGCCAAATTGATTCCTGTTCCATCCCTAGATGTTCTTTAGTCACCTGGATCACTGCCTTCCTCTAGATCTTCTCCTGGAACCTTCTCCTCAAGTATGACTTTCATTATAGCATTATGTCTCTTGTACGCATTGAGAAAGTTGTAGAATTATATTTTCCAAAAATCAACAATCAAACTCTAATCTTCTGATGATGAGACTGGAAACCTATTTCTTACCATATTAATTTAAATCTATCCTTGTTATTTAAAAAAAATAAATATTTAAAATGACAACACTGACCTTATGCTCCTAAAATACGGTTCGCTAAGATTATAATGTAAAGATAACTCAATTAAAGAGCTCTTGTTTTGTGAAAATCATTTTAAATCTCTCACCGAGGTTGATGAGTGAATGCCCCCTGTAGTGTGAGGGACGTATGAAACACACACTGGCTTCTGGCGATGGAAAGGGCATCACTTAACGGGGGTATACTTGTTCGCTGCAAGGGGAAAAAAAAAAAGTACAGATATTTAGTATTCTGTCTAGTATTCCTTCTAGTTGATGTACATTTTCATTCAAACTACCCCGGGGTAGCGAGTATTAATAGGTTTTGTTCAGTTATTGTCCTTAAGTATTTGATGTTTCCACTTCTCTTTTCTTTACTCACAAACAAATCTCTAGAACAAAATTCTTCCAGACAAAAGAATAGTCACACAAAAACACACACACACACATATAGACTATACCTTTGGTGCATTCTTCTCTTCTGCTGCCACTCGATCATAACAATCCATTAAGTATTTCAAGATGCTGAGATGTGTAGATGGTGTTATGGTGATTTTTGAGTTGAATTCTCGAAAGCTGTGATAGTCTGTCTGCTGCCAGCAACTGTCAATTCAGAAAATTTAGAAACAGAATTATCTACATTTTGTTCACATTTCTTTTTTAAAAGAGCGGTAAGGAAAAACATCAGAACCAGAAAGTTCAAATATTTTAGTCATATCAGGGGACATAATACAGCAAGGAAAGTCAGACTCCAGGAAAACGCTACAGATGAGTGGGAAACACAGGGAGATGGACCGGTCTCAGCCTGGCTGGATGCGCTGTGAAACATGGGACAGAGCACATATGAGGGCCGTTCAGTTAACCCGAGTGGAGATGGCACATGATGATTACTGACATAAAAATGATCTGAAACCTTGAATAGGACGGCACTGAGGTCTTTAGCAAAAAAATAATTCAGAAAAGAATGACAACAACAATAACAATGCCAAAGAAGTCACTGGAAAGTACTTCAGTCAATGGACTGGTTAGCTAGGAATGAATTTACACAAAGTCTGAAATCCACATGCAATGTAGTTGTAATGATTAAAAGAGTACACAGAACACATGTACTTTACAGTGAATAATTCATACTTTTCTTCATTAAATGTATAAAACTTTTTTTTCCCCTACTACAAACTTCAGGCCTTGTGTAGAAGGAAAATTAGATCTGATACAAATCTTGCAGTAACACAAATTTGGTAGCTTACAGTGGATTAATAAGAATATTCAAATTTATTAACATGGCCCCTGTGGCCCAAACTACACAATGTCCTAATACATCCTCTGCTCTGGAAGGACAATATCTACAAGGATCAAATAAAAAGTTCTATGTGATGACTTTCGTTAAAGGAATACCCCCTCACTGAAGCCCACTGCGTGCCGTGCAAAAACTTGGAGCCCAGGGATTGTTGGTAGAACCATTCAAGAGATCAACAAAAACTACATTCATATGTTGTCTTGATTCACAATTCAAACTCAGTTTCTAGCTTTGAAGAGTTAAAAGCTGAGCTGCTAACAATGGCAGAACTATTGAAACTAGTAAATATGCTTCCTTTTTTTTCTAGCACCTACTTCATGCAGGTGACTTTAAGTTCTGTGACCTTGAGCTTCTCTGAAGCTCTCTTCTGCTTTTCCACCTGACCCCAGAATAAATTACATCTATCTCCAAAACCATGTACTCTTCATTTCTAATGTTTCATTGCTCATTTATTATTTGTATCTTTTAAATGGAGGTATCTGCGATAGCTTAAATATAAGTTTGAAAATATCTACCATAAATCCTGCAGGGAGATGACCTTCAGAAAAACTGACTACCAAGAAATTCCTCTACATTATCCTCACAAAACCATGCTACCAACAAATTCCTCTAGATGATCTTTGAAAATAAAAATGGTTACCAACAAATTCCTCTAGTCGATCTTCCATGCTACCAACAAATTCCTCTAGATGATCTTTGAAAATAAAAATGGTTACCAACAAATTCCTCTAGTCGATCTTCCATGCTACCAACAAATTCCTCCAGAGATGATCTTCAGAAAAACCATGCTACCAACAAATTCCTCTAGCGATGATCTTCAGAAAAACCATGCTACCAACAAATTCCTCCAGAGATGATCTTCAGAAAAACCATGCTACCAACAAATTCCTCCAGAGATGATCTTCAGAAAAACCATGCTACCAACAAATTCCTCCAGAGATTATCTTCAGAAAAACCATGCCAAATTCCTCTATCACTGACAAACTGCATCACCAGAACAGCTGGAAAAGACCTGTACATTCCACAACCTGGCACAAGGGAAAAAGCATGAGAAATTATGAATCTAGACATCAAAAAGTCAAAATTAAAGACTTCAAAGGGACAATATATGATGAAAAAAAAAATAACCCTGCCTAGATAACAACTCAAGCAAATTTTAACCCAACTTAAGGATTACCCAATGACACTAGAAGTAGATGGCTCCTGGTCTGCCGGTAGGGGCATGTCTTGTGTAGGTGTTGAATCTTGTATGACAAGGATAGCCTCCATAATCATCTGATGTATCAGATCTCGAAGGTCAGACAACTCTAAACAGAAGTGAACACAATAAGGAAATTATTTTTTTTTAAAATGAAATACTAAACTGTAGCTTCACAGAAAGTCAAAATCTTGCACAATAAGGTGTATATATGGTGCATTTTTCTTTATTTATCTCCTGCCTCTCTCTCTCTCTCTCTCTCTGAACCTTAAGTGCCCAGGGCACATGGGGCTTCTGCAAGGGTTTTCCACAAGTGCCTGTCTTTTGCCTTTTTTTTTTGCACTCTTGCCCAGGTGAGCCCTTTATTGCTCAACATCCTCTCCATTGCTCTTCTCCATGTCTCTTTAGGTCTACCCTTACTTCTGTTCTCCTGTGGTGTCCATCTTAGTGCTATTTTTGGTAGTGAGTTGCCAGACATTCAGAGCACATGTCCCAACCATCGCCAGCGTCTTTCCTCAGTGGTTTCATCTGCATTTCTGCCAACATGACGTTATTTCTTATGGTGTTTGGCCAAAATATTTTTCTAATTCTTCGTAAACATTTAGTCCGGAAAGAATTCAACTTGTTCTCTATGGTTTTGGTGATTTTATAGCATTCACTTCCATAGAGTAGTACACTTAGAACATTACTTTTAAGTATCCTGATTTTCATCTTCATGCTTAGTTTTTTTATATTTCCATATAGTCTGCAGCACTGCAAAAGCCTGGTTTGCTCTAGTAAGTCTGCTGTTGATGTCCTCTGTGCTGTCTCCATTTTCTACTACTCTACCGCCAAGATATACAAATTTGTTGACCTCCTTCACTAACTTACTATCTACTCTGAGTATATTTCTGTTGTTCACATTTTGCTTCATTAACTTTATCTTTCCTACATTGATCTTTAGTCCTATGTTGTTTGCATTCTCCAGCCTGCTCATACTTTACTTCCTAGACTTCTGTGGCATGATCCTATCAACTATAGTAAGAACTTTCAAAGAGAGCATATGAGTTTGAATAAAGCTGATTTTTAGGCCCGGTGATTTTCTATTTCTGTGTTCTTTCAGAACAGATGTCAAAAACTGTGCTTACTTAAGATATATGGACAAAATGGGAGGGGGGGGAGACAAGTAATGCTTGCAGAAAACAAGTTAATAGAATATTTTTTTCAAAATACTCTGACTGAAATATCTGTCACATGATATATAACTACAACAGAGAAACACCATGAATATCAGCAAACAAACATGATCATAAAAATAAATAATAATCATGAACACCAAGAAATACACATCATGGACATCAATGAACACATACTGTGAACATCAACATAATGTGAACATAAACAAAAACATACCACAGACTACAAATACACATGGTGAACATAAACACACACTACAAGAATCAGTAAACACACACTATTCACATCTTCAAAAACACAACCATGAATATTAACACACATAACTATGAGCATCAACAAACATACAATAAATCAATAAACACACATTATGAACAACAACACAAACAAACAAACACGCACACACACAATCACCAAACATGAATAACATCAACACATACTTAGCACATCAACAAACACACACACAAAATACCAACAAACATGATTAGCACCAACACACACTTAGCACATCAACAAACACACACAAATATCAACAAACATGATTAACACCAACACACACTTAGCACATCAACAAACACCCCCCACACACACACATCCCAAACTTACTTGTAGAAGAGGCAGCAGCAACCACTGCTAACTCCTTGAGGTGTAGAACTTTGTGGGTCCTGCTAGACTCCTCAGACCAAGAAACTGCAAACACCCTGCACAGTGCTTTCTTCACCTGATCCTCACTGGCTTCAGACCCTATGCTAACATTCTGGAAGAGAGACCATCAACAAACAGGGGCTATGAAATAAGCTTTCACATAATGAGACACAGTTATGGGAGACCAAATTAGGGTAGCAAGGAGTCTGAGATATGCCTATGAGGATATATGAAAACTGTTAAAAGGAAAAAACAGAAAGGTAGTAATAAATTAAGAAAGAAAGAAAAAAAAATAAATTACATGATTGTGTAGAAATCCTGTTCTTAAAACTAAAAATATTAAAATAACAACAACCACACTCACTAATATTCAGTGAAATAATTTCTGTTCAATATTAATCAGGTCAGTGCCATGCCAATAGGTGTAGGTGGTCATCTCTCTCCATCAAGCTCGATCTTCCATGTCTCGAATCAGTTCACCTAATTGTTCTCACACCACACCATGGCCATCTAGGTATGAATGTCTGCTCCGCCTTCTCTTTCTTTTGTCATTTACCCTTCCAGACATGACCAGTTCTCCAAGACCTTCATGTCTGCTGATGTGTCCAAGAAACTTTGATTGTTTTTTTCTTATGTATGGCACTAGTTTGGGATAACTGTCATGTATCAATATTAATACATTTAAAACATCTTTTTCATGGGTTGCAGATCATTTACCATTGCTGGCTCAGGGCTGCGCTCAAAAAAAGTTGAGAACTGCTGACATAAGAAAATAATCCCTATACCCTCAACAAAAAGAAATCACAGCTTTTAATATAAACAATGCCGTCACTCTGTCTAACTTAGTGTTACCAAAGTAGGTGGTACTGATCTAGGGAGTCGGTGAGGGAAAAGGAAGCGGCAAGGAGCATCAGAACCAAGTGAAGAAGTTTTTGTGGGCACCAGGGATGTTGGGTGGTTAGGCACTTGGAGTACTGATATGGTGATGCCGGGTGAAGTCCCAGCAGTGGGGATTTGAAAAGGTCCTGGGGTCCACCAAAATGGGTACCATAGAAATCTGGGAAAGTAAATGTGGTTAGACATGATAATGACCACATCATGCCTTCATGTGCCGAAGGCTTTGGAAATACTAGCCTAACACCACATCCACAATATGCCAACTAGGGATGTGGCCTAGGAGATAAGGGGACAGAAGGTTGAAAAAGTCTGAGAACCACTGGTCTAGCTTGGGTATTTTTTTGTCCCAAGATTTCTGGGTTTAAAGGTGTCTAAGACAACAGTGTCAGATATGGCTTTAAAATTGGGGAGAAAAAAAAACCTGGTTAAAAAAACTATTCTACTTACAAATGGAGCTTTAGGTTAACAGACTGTCATAAGGCTTAGGCTTAGGTAAGTCAGCACAGTTAAGGCCGGGCCCAGGTGCCCTCTGTATGCTGACGGAACTTCAGGAAGCCTGCTTCTCAGACTGGCTTCAAAAATACCAAAGAAAACTGCCACTGCCCACTTTAAACCTGACTGAATGCCTTCTGCATGGCATCAGCTACCAAGCCAGTTAAAGTGAGCATTATAAGAGACTTCTCTGGCTGAGTGGTCAGGTGCTCGGTCTACCGTTCCAGCGGTACCAGTTTCAAGTCCTAGTAGTGGGGATTTTTTTTTTCTGGTAAAGGCCCGTGAGTCCACTCAGCCTCTAAAAATGGGTACCGCAGAAATCTACAGCCAGGTGTGATAATGAGATGTGCCAGAGTTCTTGGAAGTCTGAGCCAAACATCATATCCTCAATATGCCTTATGGGCATGAGAACAGGGATTTTACCTTTACAAGGGGATCCGACAGTAACAACGTACGGCACAGGACTTTCACAAAATCTGTCTTCTGTAACACGAAAGATAAAACAATGTAACAGATAAGAAGTTGGCCGTCAACTTCAAGTCTCTTAGCTCCAAGTTTTGTAGACAAAAGAACAAAAATGGTAAGTCACAAAATATTACCCTTTTTCTCTTGGGTTCAGGATCATCCACCTCCATTGTTTCAATCCCAGAATCCACATCCAGCTGTGATTGGCTGTTTCAAACATGAAACTCATTAGCATATTCATGGACTTTATCATAAGTTTGTTTTTTTTTAATTCAGTAAAAAGTGTTAATAGTCAACTGATCATTGAATTGCTAAAATCTATTTGTCACAAAGGTTTGTTTCACTTTTTTTTTATTTAACCCAAATCTTTATGATACCACAAAAATTCTAAAATACACTCACCTTTATGATACATGAAATTATAAAATAATAACCAAAACTTTTGTAATTGGATGAAATTATAAAATAATAACCAAAACCTTTATCTCTCTCTCTCTGAACCTTAAGTGCCCAGGGCACATGGGGCTTCCGCAAGGATTTTCCACAAATGCCTGTCCTTCGCCTTTTTTTCTGCTCTTGCCCAGGTGAGCCCTCTATTGCTCAACATCCTTTCTGTTGTTCTTCTCCATGTCTCTTTTGGTCTACCCTTACTTCTGCTCCCTTGTGGTGTCCATCTTAGTGCTATTTTTGGTAGTGAGTTGTCAGTCATTCGGAGCACATGTCCCAACCATTGCCAGCGTCTTTCCTCAATAATTGTTGTCAGTGGTTTCATCTGCATTTCTGCTAATAAGATGTTATTTCTTATAGTGTTTGGCCAAAATATTTTTATAATTCTTCGTAAACATTTAGTCTGGAAAGAATTCAACTTGTTTTCTATGGTTTTGGTGATTTTCCAGCATTCGCTTCCATAGAGTAGTACACTTAGAACATTACTCTTAAATATCCTGATTTTCATATTTATGCTTAGTTTTTTTTATTTCCATATATTCTGCAGCATTGCAAAAGCCTGGTTTGCTCTAGTAAGTATGCTGTTGATGTCCTCTGTGCTGTCTCCATTTTCTACTACTCTGCTGCCAAGGTATACAAATTCGTTGACCTCCTCCACTAACTTGTTATCTACTCTGAGTACATTTCTGTTGTTCACATTTTGCTTCATTAACTTTGTCTTTCCTACGTTGATCTTTAGTCCTATGTTGTTTGCATTCTGAGTTAGCTTTTATCTTGCATATCTTTGTGACTGCTTGATAATAGACAAATGTCGTCCGCAAAGTCAAGGTCCTCCAGCACTGTGTCAAGGGTCCATTGTAAGCCTCTGCGTTTGTCTGATGTTGCCTCCTTCATTAACCAGTCTACTGCCAAGATAAAAACCTTTATACCATCAGGAAATTATAAAAATAACAACCAAAGTTGTCGCATATCATGAAATTTTAAAAATAATAACCAAAGCCTGTCGCATATCATGAAATTATAAAATAATAACCAAAGCTTGTCGTATATCATGAAATTATAAAAATAACAACCAAAGTTGTCGCATATCATGAAATTATAAAAATAATAACCAAAGCTTGTCGTATATCATGAAATTATAAAAATAATAACCAAAATTTGTCGTATATCATGAAATTACAGAATAATGAAAAAACTTTTCCAATACCATGAAATTAAAAAAAAAAAAAATAACCATGGTTTTCTGATACCACGAAACTATAAAATAATAACAACTTATTTTTTTTTAGTACTAGGAAATTCATAAATAATGTCTCAAATCTCCGGATGCTGTGAGATCCTAGCGGACCTTGTGTTTCCCCGAGTTACAAGCCAGATTTAGTGTGATGATCCTCAGTGCCAGTCATTATTCTACCACTGATACAGGAGGAGCTTATGCTCAACTTCTAATCAGTTTTACTGTAAACAAATCTATAATAATAATAATGCTATTGTTCATCTCAGAAGAAAGTTTTGAAGCAGATCAATGTTACTGTTAAAAGATTTGCTGAGCATAATTTTCCTGAACATCTCCTCTCAAGTCTGACTCTAGACAGTGCTAGGATTTTTTTAAACCAGTACAATTATACCTGTATTTCACTTTGCATGGAGTACTTTCTCAATACAACATTCAGTACTTTATATATTTTTTTTTCCTTAAATGGAAAAGTAAACATAATTTACAAACACTATCTAAAAGTAAATGTTTGTGCGTACTTCTTTTCTTATCTTATTAGTTGCATATACTTTTCTTATCTTATTGGTTGTGTGTAATTCTTTTCTTATTAGTCATGTGTACTTCTTTTCTTATTACTTGTGTGTACTTTTCTTCTCTTATTAGTTGTGTGAACTTCTTATCTTATTAGTTGTGTGTATTTTTTCCTTATCTTATTAGTTGTGTGTACTTCTTTTCTTATTAGTTGTGTACTTCTTTTCTTATCTTATTAGTGGCAAGATTTAGTCCTCACAAAATGCTCACATGCTGAACCAAAGTTAAAACTTGACTGATTCTCCTTCAAACAAACTAAGCATCATCATCATTATCATCATACTACTGGCCCAACTATCCTCCAACCAATTTTGCTGGTTGCTTTTTTTACCATGTATCTGATGATACAGACCGGTTACGGTAACTGGTGACCTTCACAAACTTTGGTTCTTCTCATTTTCAACTGGCAATTGACCAGTAACTGCCAGTTAATGAGACCACTGCACAATAACAGAAAGAATGTTTGTGCTGCCTGGTCAGGTTCTCTTGAATCATCTGCCTTCAATTTTGGCTCATATTTCCTTATTAAACGATGCTGTGCTCCTGTGATTCAGTTCTCTGCCATGTTTTCCTGGATTTTGAGGCCAAAAGAAAGAAAAAAAAAACAAACTCTCTCACTGGATAACTTCCAAATAAACTTATATCTCAGCTCTAGTCTATCTTTTGGCTCCCTTCCATCCACAAGTCCACCATTTTCACATCTGCTTCATCCATTACCACCTGCATCAAGTTCAGCTTCACACGCTATTTCACACCACATCAATTCACCCCATTTATCCCTAAGACTTTACCCTTTGTCAATTTGTGACTCCCCTGTCAGGTCAGAGCATGGTTCAACCTCCATCGAATCTGTTAAAAAAAAAAAAAAGACATGCTCCTGTAAACTGTTCTCCTACATAATTTCAAGCATAAATTGGAGGAAAGGTAGAGGAAGACTAAGACAGGAATTAATTGACAGTCTGACAGGACACAACAAGAATGGATGACAAAACTCTGATTCAGTTTGCTTTTAATAATAAACAATTTGTTTTTAATGCCCAGCCTTTGCTGTGTGTAACTCATTTATGAATGTGACTAGGACTTCTTTATAACTTCCACCACAATAAAGACACCTACGTGTGATAATCTCCAGACCCTTTACAACAGTGGTTTTCAACCTGTAACCTGCAGGCTAAAAATGGTCCTTGACGCATTATCAAGTAGTCCATGGCTGAATTACAGATTCTGTATAAAATGCCACCTTTTGCATAAAAACAAATGAGGATTTACGGCACTGCAATACTGTATATAAAATGGTGGTCTGAAACCTATAAGTAGTTGGAAAAGTGGCCTTTGGGTTAAAAAGTTTGGGAACCATTGCTATACGCAAGCATAAAACTTCAGCATTGTCTTAGTTTAGCACTGGTGGAGCTGTGGGGGTCAGAAATGAAGGTCAACAGTCTGTAGGAAGTCAAACAGTAGAAAAATGAGTGTCTGAGTCTGCAGAACATTCATGCATGAGTCAAGAGTCAGAAAGTAGAAAAACAGATGAGTCACAGTTGCTAGAAACATACCATTTAAGAATGAGCCAGAACTGGACAGAATATAAGATAAAGAGAGATAGGAGAGATTAAGAGATTTTGAAGTACTGACAGCACAGCCCTTCTTATCACAGCACAGCCCTGCTTATCACTGACAGATAAAATAAACTTGGCTTACATGCTCCAGGGGGTGAAGGTGTAGTCTGTGCTTCCTGCTGTGCTGTGGTAGGTTTACTCGAATGTGACAGTGGTGAGTTGTCTCCTCCTGATATTTCTGTCAGCTGTGTTGGCGGAGTGCTCTGCCCACTAGCGTGTGATGTACCTCCTCCGCCCTGAAGCCGAGCCAGTCGTTTGCGACGGATCTAAGCATAAAATTTTACAGCAAATCAACATCATTTCTTCTTCATTTAAGTGCTTGTAATACTTTGAAATCATAAACAGCAAAAATAAAACGTCAGCAACATGACAAAACTTGGCCGAGGACCTGATCCTGAGACTAGGTTTGTGTGGAAATTACTTCCAACCCAAATTCTCCAAATTTTACAAAATTAAATCAAACAAATTTCATAAAGGCTATCTTATTAGTGTGGACTGACATGGATGTTTGAGGAGGGGGGGAGAGCACAGAAAATACAGGTAAAATCACTAGATTTGAGCTGAATCTACCAACTCTGAATGACTATCTATCACTGACTGTAAGTCATGCTTTTGGAAAGAGATATAACATATGCTCTGGACGGCTAGAACATG
This sequence comes from Achatina immaculata, assembly GCA_009760885.1. Lineage (NCBI taxonomy): Eukaryota > Metazoa > Mollusca > Gastropoda > Stylommatophora > Achatinidae > Lissachatina > Lissachatina immaculata. The sequence goes on along the minus strand of CM019696.1, from coordinate 45,882,338 downwards.
AGATGAAAAACTTTCTAGGACAAGATGCAGAACATCAAAAACTAATTTAAAAAAAACAAAAATACAAGAGGTTAATCAAAACTCCCTGCTAAAGTCACCAGAACTTCTTGTTATACTCATCAGGAGATAAAAATACAAAGTCATCAAAGTTAAATTACAAAGCCATCAGAAGATTTTTTTTTTACACAATACAATACAGGAAGAGGTCAATCAAAACTGCATGTTAAATTCATCAGAAGATAAAAACTAAGGAACCTAACAATTATTGGAACTGATGAGGAAACAAAGGAGTCTCTGAGAGAAGATATATATATATATATATATATATATATATATATATATTATCAGTGGCAGTTACCAGGTAGTATTTCAATATATCCTTAGATAGTACCATCATCCAACTTTATAACAGTTGTATGTAGGGGGCACTGGGAGTTATGTGTGCATGTGCAAAGCAATAACAAAATGGCTACCAAACTGTTAGTGTGTACCAAAGAAGAACAGAGAAGTGTAGCGCAATTTTTGTGGGCTAAAGGACATTCAGTTGAGGGCATTCATAAGGAAATGATTACAGTTTACACTGAAAAGTGTTTATCACGTAAAGCAGTTTATAACTGGGTAAAAGAATTTTCTCAGGGATGCACCGAAACTGTTGGCAAAGTCCAACTTGGCCGTCCTGTTCAGACTGCAACAGAAGTGACTTTGCAACGTGTGAATGAGATTATCAGAGCTGACAGATGAGTAACGATAGACAGTGTAGCAAGTGCAATCAGATGTTCACATGGCTTAGCCTACAGAATAATGCATGAGCAATTGAATTTTCATAACGTTTGCTCACGTTGGGTATCTAGAGATCTGAATGATGAACACAAAATGAACCGATTTGGTTTGTCATTGCAGCATCTGTCATTATGCATATGAAAGTGAAGACTTGCTCCAAAGGATTATTACTGGAGACGAATCTTGGGTGCACCACTACCAACCCGAATCAAAATGTGCCTCAATGCAATGGAAACACCTGTCATCGCCATGCGCAAACAAAATTCAAGATTACGCCTTCTGCGGGGAAGGTGACAGTGTTCTGGGATTATCAAGGAGTGTTGTTAACCAAGTTCCAGAAGTATGGTGACAGTGTGAATTCTGTATTGTACTGTGAAATTCTGTCGATGCTATGGGATGCAACTCAAAGAAAACATCCTGGTCTGCTGACTAGAGGTGTGCTTCTCCTTCACGACAATGCCAGACCACATACGGCTCGGTTAACCCAAGAGAAAATTAGCCAGTTGGACTGGGAAGTTCTCGAACTAAGTCCTGACTTAGCTCCAAGTGATTTTCACCTGTTTGGTCCACTGAAAAACCACCTTGGCGGGAGAAGATTCTCAAGTGACGAAGAGGTGGAAACGGAAGTAAAAACATGGTTCAGAAATTGGACTCTCAATTTTTACACCATGGGTATTGCATCACTGATTACACGATGGGACAAATGTATCAATGTTGGTGGTGATTACGTTGAGAAATAGGGGAATAATGTAAGTTCAAAAATTAAAAGTTTTCAAATTACTGTCATATTTAGTTTTTTTGTAACAGGCATTTGTGAGTTACTTAGTGACTTCCCCTCATATATATATATATAAGGGAAAAAAAAAAAACCAAGTTAAGACTATTCAATTCAAATGTCTTCTTCTTTGTTCGCACCAATTCAAATGTAATATCCACCCTCATTTATGCATGCGAAAGCTGGAAAACAACTAAAGAAATAGAAAAGAAATTAGACTCTTTTGAAAACAAATGTTTAAGGAAAATACTCGGCATCAAGTGGAATGAATTCAAGAACAATGCAGAGATAAGACAGATGGCTGAACAACAACCAGTCTCATGGGTGATCAGGAAAAGGAGATGGACATATGTTGGTCACTTGATGAGAAGAAATGATCAGAGAATCCCAAAACAAGCTATCAAATGGAACACAACAGGCCGAAGAAAAAGAGGCAGACCGCGTGAAACTCTGAAGAGGTCATTATTAAGAGAGGCCAAATTAACTGGCATAAACTCCTTTGATGAGGTTGAAAGACTCGCCGAAGACAGGCAAAATTGGCGAACTACTTTGTGAGCTCTATGTGACGTTTAACGGCACGGGAAGGATATAAGATAAGAATGCTGAACAAGTAGCACAGGAAAAACAAAGCAAAAACAAAAACACATATCAAGGAAAAAAAAACAGCACTCAATGAATGGATGAAACATGCATAAAAACAACTCCAAATTCACCCCAAACTGCACTGCTCAAATCAGCACATTAAAGAAAGGTAGTTAAACAGGTAGTGTAAGGAAGGTAGTTAAAAAGGCACAGTAAAGAAAGGTAGTTAAACAGGCACATTAAAGAAAGGTAGTTAAACAGGCACATTAAAGAAAGGTAGTTAAACAGGCACATTAAAGAAAGGTAGTTAAACAGGCACATTAAAGAAAGGTAGTTAAAAAGGCACATTAAAGAAAGGTAGTTAAACAGGCACATTAAAGAAAGGTAGTTAAACAGGACCCCCGTGTGGTACCCGGGATCTGCAAAGAATAGGACCACTGTACCCTACCACGCATGATCGTAAAAGCCGACTAAGGAGGGTTCGGCATAGGGCCAGCAACCCTATCTGGTAAAAAAAAAAAACTATCAGACTGCTACAGAAACAGAAGCAAGGGAAAAAACAAATCCAGGTGGAAGGAGAAATACTTATCAGGAAACTGAGCCCATGAAAGTTGTGGATGAAAGGGTAGACCAAAAGAGACATGGAGAAGAACAACAGAAAGGATGTTGAGCAACAGAGGGCTCACCTGGGCAAGAGCAGAAAAAAAGGCAAAGGACAGGCATTTGTGGAAAACCCTTGAGGAAGCCCCATGTGCCCTGGGCACCTAAGGTTCAGACAGAGAGAGAGAGAGAGAGAGTAAAACAGGCACAGAAAAGAAAGATATGTAAACAGGCAGAACTAGCCTTGAAAATTAACGAGCATTTCACATGTGTGAGCAAAAGGAAAACAAAACCTAAACCCCAGGAATACAAAAGAGAGTGTATTAACCACAAAGCCAGGAAATGCTCCTAAACACAAAGATGTTTAGTGTCACCTGGCCATCAATAAGTACATGGATTACCAAGTCATCCATGTGTACAAAAATTACAAAGTCATGCATGTGTACACAAAATAGCAAGCCATCCATGTGTACAGGAATTAACAACTCATTCATGTGTACATGAAATACCAAGTCATCAATGTGTACATAAATTATCAATGTTTGAATGAACCACCTAGCCATCAAGATGTACACAATCTCGTTTAGAACAATACTGTTGAAGCCTGTGTAAAACTGTTGGGGACAACATAAGCTTCAGATAAAATAACTAAAACCTGGAGACAACGTAAACTTCAGACAAAATAACTAAAACCTGGAGACAACGTAAAACTTCAGACAAAATAATTACCACACACGAGTTTTTAATTTGGCTACTGACCAATTAACTTCATCCCAATCATTCAATGCATATCAGCAAAACTATAATATCAAATATTTGATAATAATGAATGAAATTACTAGCAATTTAACTCCACCGGTTACAGTAAACACAAACACCAATTGTAACAACGCTTGAAAGCACTTGGTAGGATGGTGAGGTACATGGTTAAAAAAAAATTACCCAAAGAAAGCGGATGTAAACAAACTCCGGGACAATCTTCACTATCTTATCAAACAATGATATCAGGAGTTTAAGGAGAGATGATTGGGGGGGGGGGGTGGAGGGAGGGAGAGAGAAAGAACGCTAGCATTCTACTTCGTATACAGTTGTTTGTAATCAAGTGTGTTCTAAGAAATAAAAAAGCCAAATTCTACTCTACAATCCCGTGTCAGTCACGGCTAATTTCTTACATTTTCTGCCATAACTCTTAACTTTACTGTCGCTTCTCTTGTAGAAAGGAGAAAATGTAGGTTATTCCCATGTACAATTTGAATTGTGACCACGTTTCGAGGTCCAGACGACTAAAGATTACAAACTTCCTTATTTTCGTAGTCAGTAACCTCTGTTATTACCTCATCTGGCGTTAGTTCACTCATCTTCCAGAAAGAATCTTGTGTTGTGGCCACAGCGTAGTCTATGACGCAGCGTATCCGAGATCATCTGGGTTTGTTTCCCTAAAATAGCCTTGCGTGCAATCAATTGGAAGGCACGTTCAGTCAGCATTTTAAAATTTTGGTTCGCTTGTTTGCTCCGGCTGTAGCTTTATTTATTTTAATTTTAACTTTGGATTGATAGTTTGGGATAAAATATTTGTTCCCTCTGATTCTTCGATACCTTGAACCACACTCGCAGTGGAAAATATACTTGAAAGCTTCATTTCCCGCCAATGTTTGAGACAGTTAATAATTTTAGATATCATTATCATCTGAATTTCACGCCCTTGTGAATTTCATTTTCTCTGGATATCAGAACCCCAAACTTGTGAAATATGTTCACGTTGAAGCATCCTTGCATGTTATTAGCAAGATTCTGTCAAGGCTAGTTTATTTGTATCTAGGCAGAAACAACTTTCACACATTTGAGGCAAGTGGTTGTAAAGTCTGTCACATTTATCACTTCTTTACTCTAAATCAGTGGTTCCCATTTAACAAAATTCCCCAGCCCCTGCTGTTTCAAAATTAAGGCCACGGACCACCCCACCCCCCCCCCCCCATACTTTGGGAAAGCTTCATATATGTACGGTAGCTGTATGCTTTGAATGCAAAAAGTTTTCTTTTCAGAAAATGTAGGAAACTGTAGCGGTGAAAGTTACCCTCCTGCTGTGCCTGCCCAGTCTGCACAATCACGACCACATTCTCTAAACCTCTTCAGAGCTGCTATAACATCAAAGATCAGCCTCTTTCTGGCATCCTCTTTGTTCTTCTCGCAGTTGCCTGGCTGTAGGACGCCATATTAGACTGTCACCTGATGCCGCAAAAACTCGCGCGTCACAAGACGTGAACGAGAAAAAAAGTTCATACAGGATTCGCCGAAACATCGGTTGTCAAACATTTCACACGGGAAATATAAAACAAAAGGACCTTCATTTTTTTTTTTGTTACGGGCTCCCGCGGTAGGTTTCACGGTCCCCAAGGGGGTATGTGAACCACCAGTTGGGAACCACTGCTCTAAACTGTAAAACTATGCTAAAAAAAAAAAGAAAAAGAAAATTATCTCTGCATTTTTTTAAAAGTCTGAATATTCAGAATAAACTATGAAATCACGAAAGATAATTTCTCTGAATTGAGTTACAGAGAACTTTCAGACATTTCTCGTCCGTTTTATTTACGAGATCTATCACGGACAACGATAATGTTTTATGCATATTTTAAAGTTTGGTTTTTTTGTTTTTTTTAAAGGAACACATTTTCATTCTTTCTCCCGTCATTCTTACAGGTTACAAACGAGGCCAGCCCCGTGAATTTTGCCTCCCCTTTCAGCAGCAAACCTTGCCGCCCAACCCAATTCTAAAATGAACACGTGATATTTGTAAACCGAATGTACGCTTCATCATGCCCGAGTAGTCATTTTAACTCTTTCACTTCAAACCAGCACTGGCAGTGTTGGCAATCTTGCACGTCTAACGCTAATCAATGTTCAGTGTAATACTTAGACATAATCTAAGTAAAATTGGTGACCAGTCTAAGTAGAATGAAAAATATTTCCAACCCAGTTCGTTTTTAATTACAGAGAAGCTTCCTGCCAATTTCTGTCTACCAAAATTTCTCAACAAAATTTATTCTAGCGTAATTCAGGAGCAAAAGAGTTAAATAGCATTTATAACAATCTATAAATTAATGGGGAAAAAATCATAAGATAAACTATAAATTTATTACAGAATGAGAAACAATTGAAAGAAATAAATGTAAATATCTTGCATTGCCATAATACTCATCACATTAAAAAAAGAAGAGTTTTAAACCGCAAACAATGGCTTGTACATGTTTTAATTTTCAGCATATTTGTCTTCACGTTACTTTCTATTGTGTTGTTTCTTGTAAATGTCCGCTAGAGTTTAGAAGAAAGTTTCTTTCTTTTCCTATTCGCAAATTCAGAAAGAGGTCCGTGACCGACTGCATGCTCAAGTGAATCCATGCCAAGTCTTTGCAGTCGAGTTTCGGCCATTGTTGAGCGTAAATAAGTGTACTAGCAACAACATTAATTGTACTTAAAACATAGTGTTATATAACATTTTAAATGTCTATGTCTTGCCATTTCGTCCCGCAGACTCATCATCATCAGTTCCTGTCAAAGCATCATAAAATTCGTCACTAGAATACTTGAAGGACGAATGGATTCGATTCTAGATTCCCAGCTGGGGGGGGGGGGGGGGGTACTTAGTGGCTTGAGCGTTAGAGTTGTAATATGTTTTTATAAGGGTTCCCCAGTGCAATGCTGACGTTGAGAAAAACACACGCAACTTCTGAAACGTTCAAAGAAAAACGAAACTTCTCTAGATGAGACTGCGGTATTTACTGATAGCAAAGACATGAGAGCGAGAACAAGTGATTAAAAAGTTACTGGCTCAAGTCTCTAATGCAATGTTGAACTCCTGATTGTTTTCTGGTAATATCTGATCTATTAATGCATCATGGCCACATATGCTTGCTAATAGAATATTCATGTCTGATAATTTTCTAAGAATACATTCAGTTAACACTAAACCTGTAGCGGGTTCTACAGGAATGAAACCAAGAAAATGCTCGCGGATACCGAGAATCACTTGGATCTGTATTAACAAAGTTGGAAACAGTGTTAATTGTTCAGTAACACATCTGGAGTACAGTCTGTAACTAATGAATTTGTTTCGAATCCCATTTCTAAGATAATGTTGTGCTGATCTACTGCTTTGCGTATTTAACAATAAAAGACAGACAAATAGACAAGCGGGTAGACGTATAAACAGGCAGACAAAAAGACAGCCAGGCTCGCAGGCTAACAAACAGGCAGACAGATAGACATACATATAGATAGATAGACAGACAGATAGATAGATAGATAGATAGATAGATAGATAGATAGATAGATAGATAGATAGATAGATAGATAGATAGATAGATAGATAGATTGCCGAAATTTGAAGTGCCATCATAAACTCGGAGGAAAATTCAGGAATAACCATTTTCCAGTTATTGAGAACAAACCATTTCCTGGCAGAAAGCCCCAGTAAAAGCCAGCATGTTTCAAATAATAAACCATCAGTCTCTTGGTTGGAAGAAAACCCTAAATATTTTTCGAAAACTTTTTATTCAACTTCCAGTGCAGATTTCTCGACCGATATACTAAGAAAGGAGGGGCGATAAGCCATGAAATATTGTTAAATAATTTGTTCCACGCTTATCGAACTTCGTATTGTTATCCAAATGACGTTGGCGCGCCATTATACTATTTTAACTGCGATGGAATATAATTATTCAAGCGCACTGTGGCACATTTGTATTGAGTAACATTTGATAATTAATTTAGACTTATTTTATACAAAAAAGTTTTCTCCATAGGCTATACTACTCCAGAGAATTCAAGGGCCACAGTCACTTTTCAGATGAGTTGAGGGGAAAAAAAAAGTATTACTGTATACGTAAGACGAAGACAACAGACCATGGACCGGTGATACCGCAAACGGGGCCCACCCGTGAACGAGATGTGGACCATAACCCCGGCATCGAATATGCAGGGCAGGCCTCGGGCATCTCGCAGTTCAAAATTCTGCGCTTTTGTTGTTGCAAATATTGAAATGACTCATCATCATTAGGTGCCGTGTCGACTGGCGTTGGCTATTATGCTCCTCCAGATTACACGATCCTTCATGCAGGCCATCTGCTCAGCTGGTGATCTCCTCTCACACCATCCCGTCAGACTGTCCAGTATCATTTCTCTTGGTCTTCCTCTTGATCTTCTTCCTTCTATTTTTCCTGTTGTTATAATATTTTCAATGCCCCCTCTTCTCATTGCATGTCCTATGAAAGTACACTCTCTCTCTCTTATCTTTTTGACAAGGTTTTTTGTCTCTCCAGCTTTTCTCATACATTCTTCATTAGTTATTTTTGCTGTCCAGAGGATTCGCAACATTCTTCTAATAAACCACATTTCTGCTGCTTCCAATGATTTTTGTGCAGACTTGCCTATTGTCCATGATTCACTTTCATATAACAAGATAGGTTCAATATAGCATTTTAGGACTCGATTTATAACATTCATTGATAAGGATGTGTTGAATATGTTTCTCGTTCTCTGAAATGCAGTCTTTGCTTGGCCTATTCTGTTCCTAATTTCTTTTCTACATTTCCCATCTGAAGTTATTGAAATGGCTGTGCATGAGAATTGATTCCCAAGGCTAGGTACATTAATAACCACGTGATGATGACAAACTCTTCAGCTCTAGCACGATAAATCACGGTGTTAAAGGCACTCCAAATCCCAAGGAAATTCACGAGAAATTTGTCATTAAATGGAACGTTTCACTCTACGAAAGATACATCTCCCCCAGCGACAGTAATGTCTTGCACGTGCAGGCTGTGTAGTACTGTACGGAGTTCAGTCCCTTCTTTCTCGACTGTAAGATCGTGCATCAGAGACGACGATTTAGTGGTGCTGAAAGACGGCGTGCCGTGCTACGGTTCTAGGTAGGTATGCCAATGTGGAAGATTGACGGACGACTTGCAGTCACCCACTCGATCATTCCAACACTGCGAGATCGTTCCACCAACACCGGAACTGCGAAAGAAGCAAGAAGGCCTGGGCGTCCAGGAGCAACAAATATGCAACAAGATCGATACTTCATCCTAATGGTACTGAGAGACACACTAGTCACCGTCAACACAGTCAAGGCAGATCTACGAACAACAAGCAACATCACCGTCAGCACAGTCAAGGCACATCTACGAACAACAAGCAACATCACCGTCAGCACAGTTAAGGCAGATCTACGAACAACAAGCAACATCACTGTCAGCACAGTCAAGGCACATCTACGAACAACAAACAACATCATTGTCTGCACAGTCAAGGCACATCTACGAACAACAAGCAACATCGCCGTCAGCACAGTCAAGGCACATCTACGAACAACAAGCAACATCATTGTCAGCACAGTCAAGGCACATCTACGAACAACAAGCAACATCATTGTCAGCACAGTCAAGGCACATCTACGAACAACAAGCAACATCGCCGTCAGCACAGTCAAGACACATCTACGAACAACAAGCAACATCATTGTCAGCACAGTCAAGGCACATCTACGAACAACAAGCAACATCATTGTCTGCACAGTCAAGACACATCTACGAACAACAAGCAACATCGCTGTCAGCACTGTCAAGGCACAACTACGAACAACAAGCAACATCACAGTTAGTAACCAAACGATTAGCAACAGGATTCTCGAGGCACGTGTTCAGTCAAGACCCTCTGTAGTACTCTTCTGCCTTACATAAGTCCATCGGGCTGATCGTCTTGCTTTGTCTCGACTTCACCTGGCATGGACACGCCAGCTGTGGCCCATGCTACTCTATACAGATGAGTCAAGGTTCACAGTGCCGTTTAAAGATGGCAGAATTTGTGTGTGGAGACGGCCCAGAGAGTGACAAGATACCACAGTTAGGGAATATGGTCGCTATGGAGGTGGCTCAGTCATGGTATGGGGTGGCTTTGCAATGAACTACAGAACGCCCCTGCATTGTATCGAAGGAAAATTGACGGGCATTTGGCATAGAGAGGATATTGTTCAGCTTCTTGTAGTCCTAGCACTTCAGACTTTTGGGTAAAGTGCTGTGCTCCATGATGACAACTTCCATCCCCCCCCCGCCGTGTTAATGACTTATCCAGCAGCACCATGTCACCAGGATAGACTGGCCAGCACTCTCACCTGGTCTCAACCCTGCACCATGTCACCAGGATAGATTGGCCAGCACTCTCACCTGGTCTCAACCCTGCACCATGTCACCAGGATAGATTGGCCAGCACTCTCACCTGGTCTCAACCCTGCACCATGTCACCAGGATAGATTGGCCAGCACTCTCACCTGGTCTCAACCCTGCACCATGTCACCAGGATAGATTGGCCAGCACTCTCACCTGGTCTCAACCCTGCATCATGTCACCAGGATAGATTGGCCAGCACTCTCACCTGGTCTCAACCCTGCACCATGTCACCAGGATAGATTGGCCAGCACTCTCACCTGGTCTCAACCCTGCATCATGTCACCAGGATAGATTGGCCAGCACTCTCACCTGGTCTCAACCCTGCATCATGTCACCAGGATAGATTGGCCAGCACTCTCATCTGATCTTAACCTTTTTGAGCATCTCTGTTACATTTTGGGACGATCAGTAAGAGGTAGCCAACCACCAGCTGGTGACCCGAATCAATTGTTTCAGACCCTGCAGCACACTATCAGGAGGTTTATTTTTATCCGTGAGGCAACATTGCCTGGCTTGTATCAAAGCTCTTAGTAGTCACACACAACATTGCCTGGCTTGTATCAAACCTCATGGTAGTCACACACAACATTGCCTGGCTTGTATCAAACCTCATGGTAGTCACACACAACATTGCCTGACTTGCATCAAAGCTCATGGTAGTCACACACAACATTGCCTGGCTTGTATCAAACCTCATGGTAGTCACACACAACATTGCCTGACTTGCATCAAAGCTCATGGTAGTCACACACAACATTGCCTGACTTGTATCAAACCTCATGGTGGTCACACACAACATTGCCTGACTTGTGTCAAAGCTCATGGTGGTCACACACAACATTGCCTGGGTTGTATCAAAGCTCATGGTGGTCACACACAACATTGCCTGGGTTGTATCAAAGCTCATGGTGGTCACACACAACATTGCCTGGGTTGTATCAAAGCTCATGGTGGTCACACACAACATTGCCTGGGTTGTATCAAAGCTCATGGTAGTCACACACAACATTGCCTGGCTTGTATCAAAGCTCATGGTGGTCACACTAACTATCTTTATTTCAGCTGCCAGTATGTATGACTTTCTGAAAGAAGGGTGAGGCCAAATAACCAGCAATTTCTCCCATACAAGTTTGTTACTCTTCATGAAACTGCCACAGCCTGATGTCCAAATGAATGACGACCAGTGTGATTAAATATAATTCATTTCTCATTTTTGTACTTTTAACATAGTGAGATTTGGTAAATCTTATCTTATATCTTATATCCTTCCCGTGCCGTTAGACGTCACATAGGGCTCGCAAAGTAGTTCGCCAATATTTCCTGTCTTCGGCGAGTCTTTCAACCTCAACAAAGGATTTTATGCCTGTTAAGATTTGGTAAATGGTCCTTGACTTTTCTTGAGCAGTACAAGTAAGATGAAAGGAGAGAGAGAGAGAGAGAGAGAGAAAGAAAGAGAGAGAGAGAGAGAGAGAGAGAGAGAGAGACGTATCATCAGAGACGTATTCCAAACCTCCTATACAAGAGTTTTGGCAATCGCCTGATGCCATGGGGTGTGTGTGTGGGGGGGGGGAATAGTGGTGGGGCGGGGATCTGATTCTGAAGAGTAATGGAAGAACTGTGATTGCATTTTCTTGCAAGTCACAGTTGAGTGCTCTCCCATTTATTCTACTATTTGTTTTTGTTTGTCATTCTCATTTATCGTTTATAATTCATGTGAATTTATATTTTATCTTATTTCCTTATTTCTTTGTAATATACATTTTTGTATGTTTAAGATGTAATCCTAAGCGTCAGAACTGTGTGCTCGTTAATTAATAAAGCTGTTCCTACTTTTATTTTAACTAGTTTTAACAAAACAAAGACTACCTTTACTTAAGCTAAAATAACTCACTGGGTACTTAACATTTGTTTCATGGATAAGCTATGAAAAGCTTAGGTTATCTACACGTAAAGTGGGGTACTCCACAGCACACTGTACTAATAGCTGTTGGTGTGTTAAGAGAAAACAGGATTTTACAATGAAAATCGGTTTAATGACGGCGACACTGAGATGATAGGATACAGGACACTAAATACGGGACAGGTTTTGAAGTACCTGGTACACTGCTGGCGAGATTCTTCGGGGCAGCGCGTGGAGTGAAACCCCCATGCCAATGAAGAAAATGCGAAAAAGAAATTAGGGTTGCCCTGCGGCTCCGATATGAAAAGGTGATGGAAAGGATAAACTGAAGCTTAGTCGGTATGTCCAGTGGTATCGCGGTGAGAGCTACTCATACCACGGCGCCTCTGCTCTAAAGGCCGGCCACGTCCGATATACACCCATACTGGTGAAATATGTCTAAACCGGCTTAAACCAGGGGTGAAACTTGATGGCTACTCATGTCACGTTACCTCCGCTCTGTCGTTCACGTCCTAAACACGCCCATACAGGGATCATATGCTTAACCCAGGGGTGAAGGTCGCTAGTGGCGAGGATTCGTCCTCCTGGACAAAAGTTCCGTCCTGGTCACAACTAGGTAGGGGAGCGGCTACAACCGCAAAATGCTGAAATCGGAGACACTGGACCAGGGCAGTCTAGATAGGCAACCACCTCTCATCCGACGGGGATGTATGTGTGTCCTAATCACGCTGAGGTTTTCAGGTGAGAAAGTCCAACGCTGGACTGAATGGGCAACCACCTCTCATCCGGCGGGAATACACGGGTATCCCAAAGCACGTCGAGGTTTTCCGGTGAGAAAGTCCAACTCTAGACTAAACTGGTGCAACGAAAACCACGGTGTCACGCAATCCCGCTTCTGAGACCCACCAAGAGCACAGGCTCAAGCCCCGCGATACTTTGAACCTGTTGTGGTCCTCTCGTGGATCTCATGTGGTCCTTTCGGGGACCACAGGGGGACCACGGGACCTATCGAGAAACACAAGAGTAAATTCAGTAGGATCACGGGGCGATCTTGGTGGTAGAAGCGAACGAAGAAGAAGAAGAAGAAGAAGAAGAAGTACCTGGTAAAAGATGAAGCAAAGATTTTATACTTATATGTGTTTTTTTTTCGTTTTTATTGTTTTATAAAAATTGTGAAGTATCTTCGTTATTTGATTAATATGAAATATATTGCTAAAAGAAATGTGTGCCATATCTGTAAAAATGTCTTCTAGCTGTTTCTATATATGCATTATTTGATGTAAATTTTGTATGTCACACTATATAGACCAGTGTTTTCCAACCTTTTTTTTTTTTGTATCATGCCCCATCTCAACGCGTCAAAGATTTTAATGCCCCACTCTCCACCATACCAACTCACCCCCCCCCCCTTCCTGCAACATAATAATGAACCATGTTTTGAAAAAAAGTATCATATAAATATATTCTAATTATCCCCCACCCCCAATCATTCCCTGGGACGCATGCCCGACGCTAGGAAACATTGGTAAAGACGGTTCATTGATACCTAGATTTTATTATTTTCCCTTCTTTCTGGACTAGATGTTTTTTTCTCTGCTGCTTCACTTTACCTGCGCCGTTGTGCTGAAGCGCACAAATGCCAGATTACTACGCTCTGTTATGCTCTAAAACTGCAGAATACTCCAGCATGCCCCGCGAAAAGTTGCAGCGAAATCGGTATCAGAACCAGCCAAATGGCACCAATAGGCGGGATTCAAAGCTGCTTTTTTAATTTGAATTTTTGTCGCTTCTTAAAGATCTTTGTTTTTCATGAAACCGTCTCATTTTCTGTTTTTCATTTCAGTAACCACTCTGTCTTGCATGCAACTGGGGACTCGTGGAAAGGCGCTGCAAAGTTAATATTGATAATCTGCCTTCAGCGCGAAGGAAGAGAGTTCTGGGCTCAATTTATAATCAGAGCAGAGAGAGGAAGCACGTTACCAGCGAACTTCATATGAAGAATTAACAGGGCGCTTAATAATTGCAGTGTGCAAGCGCGTGCCAGGGAAACGCTTCCGGATTCCTTGTAATATTCAGGGGGAGATAAGCTGGTGACTTCGGTTTTGGGAATCAAAATCTAAATTACAGTGACAGTTCTTTGCATGTCCAAGGGGAATGAAAATGGATTGCAGTGTTGGTTTCGCAAGTCATGGGGATGTTTGAAGTATAACAACTGCGATTTATTGTTTTTTTTTCTTTTGCTGTTGTGCTTGTTGTTGTTGTTTTATTTGTGGATGTATTAATGTCGAGTGGAACAAAAATAAGATTTAACTGAAAACATTAAAATCAAACGGATATTATTAAGAATAGAGTATATTAAAGAACACAACAGAAAGTTCTGTTCCGTGTCTCTAGGGATAATATATTAAAGAACACAACAGAAAAATCTGCTCTGTGATTATAGGGATAGTATATTAAAGAACACAACAGAAAGATCTGCCCCGTGTCTCTAAAGATGAAGTACCAGTATCTATGTCTTCTTCACCTGCAGGCAGCCTAGATTGCAATGTCTGACCTTACATTATTTCAGATGGGACCAGGCACCCCAGATTCACAGTTAGGCTTGCTATATCGACATTGGTCGGAGTGGAAAACTCAGGCTATATAACTGACTGAAAACCGCTTTGGGTGTTTAAAGAGTTTAAAGAGTTCAGGAGTTTGAGAGCAGTACAGAGGCTGGGCAACAGAGAGATGAGCAGAAGACAAGTTCGTCTGGGTTATGTCATAAAACCATGAGCTTAAGCTTAAGACCCATCCATCCATCCATCCATCCATCCATCCATCCATCCATCCGTCGATCCATCCATCCATCCATGTTTTTTTTAACTCTGATCGACTAAGCAATCACTGTGCAAGTACGCCTTGCACTGTTTTGCTGATCAGCAACAAAGCTCTCTCTACTCCTCGCATTCTTCAAGCAACATCATATGGCTCCTAAGGTAAAAGGTAAAATACCCGTTTCCATGCCGCTAAGACGTTTTGCTGATACGGTGTTAGGCCCGTATTTCTAAGACCATTGGCACATGGAAGTGTGATGTGGTCAGTCAGTATCACGCCTGGTCGCATTTATCTTCCCAGATTTCTCTGGTATCCATTTTTAGAGACTGGGTGGATCCCCATGTGGTGGGACTTGAACCCATTACCTCCAGATTAATAGACTGACCTGTGGTTTCTCAGCTTTGTTATAAATCCGTATCAGCTTCATGAGTTGTTTCTTCTTTTTTGTTTGTGGTATTGCCCTTTGTTGTCCTGTTTTCATCTTCCTTTTTCGTGTCAGCTGCTGGTTTCCTTAATAGTGGTATCATGACTTTCTACAGTAACTAGCCTGAAATATTAAAATGGAGCAGTGTTATGATGTAACTAATACAAGTACCCGGCTTTGTCCGAGTACGAGACCTACCGCCATTTGGTGGCAACGGCTGAAATTACATACATCCCTGTATATCAATCTGTCTGTCTACACATCTGCCAAAAAGTCGATGGACTGGATGTAGATAAATTATTCACTTTCTACGTCAGCTTTGAAATAGTGAAAACTGTGACACCTAAAAGCAACGAATCACGTGGTAATCTATCTATCATTGTGGCACAATAGCAGGTTCACTTCCATGAACTCCGCACTTTAGTGATATATTTTAAACTGAATTTTTGCGAATAGATTTGAAATAGTTTTAATTTCACCAATTCTCTCTCTCTCTCTCTCTCTCTCTCTCTCTCTCTCTCTCTCTCTCTCTCTCTCTCTTTGAACCTTAAGTGCCCAGGGAACATGGGGCTTCCGGAAGGGTTTTCCACGAATGCCTGTCCTTTGCCTTTTTTTCTGCTCTTGCTCAGGTGAGCCCTCTATTGCTCAACATCCTTTCTGTTGTTCTTCTCCATGTCTCTTTTGGTCTACCCTTACTTCTGTTCGCCTGTGGTGTCCATCTTAGTGCTATTTTTGGTAGTGAGTTGTCAGTCATTCGGAGCACATGTCCCAACCATCGCCAGCGTCTTTCCTCAATAATTGCTGTCAGTGGCTTCATCTGCATTTCTGCCAACAAGATGTTGTTTCTTATGGTGTTTGGCCAAAATATTTTTCTAATTCTTCGTAAACATTTAGTCTGGAAATAATTCAACTTGTTTTCTATGGTTTTGGTGATTTTCCACCATTCACTTCCATAGAGTAGTACACTTAGAACATTACTCTTAAATATCCTGATGTTCGTCTTCACGCTTAGTTTTTTAGATTTCCATATAGTCTGTAGCATAACAAAAGCCTGGTTTGCTCTAGAAGGTCTGCTGTTGATGTCCTCTGTGCTGTCTCCATTTTCTACTACTCTACTACCAGGGTATACAAATTCATTGACCTCCTCCACTAACTTGCTATCTACTCTGGATACATTTCTGTTGTTGACATTTTGCTTCATTAACTTTGTCTTTCCTACGTTGATCTTTAGTCCTATGTTGTTTGCATTCTGAGTTAGCTTGTTTATTTTATCTTGCATATCTTTGTGGCTGCTTGATAGTAGACAAATGTCGTCCGCAAAGTCAAGGTCCTCCAGCACTGTGTCAAGGGTCCATTGTAATCCTCTGCGTTTATCTGATGTTGTCTCCTTCATTAACCAGTCTACTGCCAAGATAAATAATGTTGGTGATAGTACACATCCCTGCTTCACTCCTGTTTGTACCCTAAAGCTGCTGGAGGTATATTCTCCACAGATCACTTTGCAATGAAAACCCTCATATAGGGCTTTGATTATATTCACTATCTTATGGGGGAGGCCATGCCATCTTAGGATTTTCCACAGTGCATCTCTGTTGACACTGTCAAAGGCTTTCTCAAAATCTATAAACAATGCATATGTTGTGCTATGCCACTCATTTCCTGTTCTAATATTTGTCTAAGTACAAATATGTGGTCTATGCATGATCTTCCTTTCCTAAATCCTGCCTACTCTTTCCGAAGTTTTCCCTCAAGTGCTCGTACAATTCTGTTGATGATTATTCTGCAAAATACTTTACTGGTGAGTGGCAGTAGGGTAATGCCTCTCCAGTTCCCGCAATCTCTGAGGTCACCCTTCTTTGGTAGTTTTACTATAAGCCCAGTTTTCCACTCCTTTGGGGCTTTTTCTAGATCCCAGATTTGTTGTAGTATCTGGCAGAGTTGTTTTGGTGTTTCTGTTTCTTTTGCTTTCAACATCTCAGCAGTCACTTCATCTTCACCTGGTGCCCTATCTAATTTTTAGCTTCTTTATTGCCTCCTTTACTTCACTTATTGTTAATGGTCCTGTACTGATGTTTAGTTCCGTTTTTGCTTCAGGTATGTCTATTGTTTGTGCTGCTTGTGTTCTGTTTAGTAGGGTGTTAAAGTGTTCCCTCCATCTTTCAATTTTTTCTCTTTCTCCACTGACCAGTTGTCCCTTATGTGTCCTTATTGCACTCTCGCGTCTTGTGCTGAAGTTACCTGTCATCTGCTTTGTGATTTTGTATATGGTTTTCATGTCATTTGCATATGCTGCTTTCTCAGCTGCTTCTGCTAAGTTGTCATAATATTGACGTTTATCTTGACGGCATGATTCCTTCACTTCTTTGTCTTTTTGTGTATAGTTACTTAAAACTTATTTTAGCCTTTGTGATTTAGTGTTCAGAAATTTTTTCTTGATTTCTTTTCTTTGCTCTATCTTTTCCCATGTGGTCTTGCTTATCCATTCCATTTTTCTCCGTTTCCGATATCCCAGCACCTCTTTTTCTGTTTCCTGTAGTGTTTTATTGAACTCTAGTATGGACAGTTCTGCTTCGTCTTGTAGGACACTGAAGCGGTTCTTAAGTACTATTGAGAATTCATTCTTTGTTTGCTGGTCTTTTAACTTTCTTGTATCAAAACGCATCTTTCTGTTTTCTCCAATTTTGGCTTTCCTTAATTTTAGTTTTATTTTTGCTACCAGAAGGTTGTGATCACTTCCTACATCTGCTCCTTTCCTTGCTCGCACATCTTGTAGTGACCGTTTCCACTTGTTGTTTATTAGTATGTGATCGATTTGGTTTTCTGTGGTTTTATCTGGGGACCTCTGAGTCACTTTATGGATGTTTTTATGTTGGAAAATTGTCCCTCCGATGGTCATCATGTTTTCTTCACAGAAACTGCACAGTTTTTCTCCATTTTCATTTATTTCTCCGATTCCTTCTTTTCCCATGATTCTTCTTCATTTCCCTCACCTACTTTTGCACTGAAATCGCCCAAGATGAGTAACATATCATGCTTGGGTGTTGTTTCTACTGTGGCTTGGAGGCTGTTGTAAAAATCTTCTTTTAATTCCTCTTCAGCTGCTTCTATTGGTGCATAACAAGCTATAATAGACAGCTTCGTGAATCTTGAGTTGAAGCGTGCATATAATAATCTCTCATTTATAGGGGTCCATTTCAGCAATGCTCTTGATGTTTCTTTTGTAATAATCAATGCTACTCCCCCTTCATGATGATCTTCTTTACCTGAACATATTATTGTATCTTCTGTGTGCTGTGTTGTTAATTTCCTTCTGCCTTGTCCTGTCCATCTTGCCTCTTGTATTTCTAATATGTATAGTTTGTATCTGTGCATTTCCGTGATGGTTTGTGATAGTTTTCCAGTCTGGTTAAGTGTTCTTACATTCCAGCTGCCTATTTGCATCTTGTGTTTAGGTTCCAGGAGGTCTGCAGTCGAGCTGGGAACTTCCAGTGGCTGGCTTTCATCCACAACCTTCATGGGCTCAGTTTCCTGATAAGCATTTCTCCTTCCACCTGCATTTGTTTTTTCCTTTGCTTCTGTTTCTGTAGCAATCTGATAGTTTTTTTACCAGATAGAGTTTCTGACCCTATGACGAACCCTCCTTAGTCGCCTTTTACGATCATGCGAATTTCACCAATTAGCATGTATTAAAAACATGAATAGTAGCAAACCTGTGCACGAAAGTTTTGTGCTACTATGATTTTTCAGCAGATTACAACCTTTTGTTTTCCTTGATATGAATAGCTTTGCTAGAAACGTCTGACACTGCCATGAAAGCCACGATGAATCAGCTTACAGCCGGCCTGTCTCAAGCTTTCGGATGATATGAATGCTGTGATATCTTTTGATACACAAATTTGTTAATTCTCCCTCCCCTCCTCCTCTCCCCCCCCCCCCCCCCCCCCCCAAATGCGAACAATATTTATTTGAAAGATGGCTAAAGTCTCTTCTTTATTAAAAAACGAAAAGGTAAGATGGCCACAATTTTTTTTTCGGATAACCAAGCATGTTTTAATTCCTAAATAAGTTAAAATTCCGACAAAAGTCGGTCATTTTGTCTACCCTTTTGTCTGTTGGGTTTACTCTTTATGTTACAAGATTGGAAATACCAGTTTTGCATATTTTTAACACCCTACTTTGTACTTCTGAGTATCAGAATTTGCTTGGATTCCCAGCTTTTCATGTTTCATTTTCTTCTTCCATTGTGTTCTGAAACTAGACAGTCAGTCTCGAAAACTTCCTGAGTGGAAAATGAGATCAGTAATGTCTGTAGCTTGCTCTCTGGTTCATGGTAGCATATAGTGGAAGACGGCGTATGGTGCTTTTCATAAAGGGGCGGTAAAACCAGATGTGGAAAATCTGATTTCGGGAATCTGACAAATAACCCGGGGTGGGGGGGAGGAGAGAAGCGTCAAGTATCCTCGAAGACGTACTGTCCCGGAAGAAGTCACGCAATGCTTATTATGAGTAGCTTTAGGTTTCAGAGAAACATTTATTTTCTTCATCAAATATCGTGTGTGATCCTTACAGTGTTGTGTAGTAACGGACTGTAGGCTGTGGCATGGTCGTCCGTAGAACAGTTCCGGAACTGTTAATAAACTCTCTTTGACGCCATCATCATGTGGCTCCTCCAGAACGAAGGTTGGCAGTAATGAATCTCCAGCTCCCCCGCTCCCTCGCCTTGACCGTGCACTCAGCCAGACTGTGTCCTGTCCATTCTTGAATTCTGTCTTTCCATCTACATCTCTGTCTTCCTTTTCCTTTTTTTCCTTCCATCTCTCCTTCTAGTATGATGTTCAGTATATTGTTATGTCTTTTGGTACGGCCAGAGTATTTTGTTTTCTTCATCCTAATTAAGAAGTTCACATTGCACTTGGAGCTGTTCTAAAACTTGTTCATTTGTCTTCTGATTCTCCATGCTAAATGACCTAGTTTTCTGTAGAACCACATTTCTGCTGCATGAATCTTTCTCTCCATCTTTTTTGCTTAGAGTCCAGGTTTCTGCTCCATACAGTAAAACAGGGTAGTTGACGGTATGTTAAGGACAAATCTGGCTGGGATTAAGAGCTAGAGAAATAGCCGTCACATAGTTAGAATGAAGGAACTGAGAGGGAGGCATGGAGAGGGGAGGACAAACACCCTCCGTAGACTGAAAAACAAGGAACGCACAGTCAACACCCTTACATGCATAATTCAGTACGCATAGCTTGCTTTGGTTACTGGTACGGGCAGTGGAGCTGATATGGGAACGTCTTGACTTTAGTGACGCTACCTTCATCAATCAATAAATCAATCAATCAACCAATCAATCAGTTGTTAACAGTTGTTTTGTGCTTGCTCTTTATGTCATGAAAGTGTTCATTCATTCCTTTGCATGTCCCTTGCGGAACTTTGCCTCCCAAACAGCACTCCTGTAGGCCTCTCGGTTGTGAGCAAGATGGCCTGCTGCTGCTGCATCCATTTCCAGATCATCAACGATGTCTTGCAGCCATCTTCGTTTCGGTCTTCCTCTTTTTCTTTTTCCCATTATGTATCCTTCCAATACGGTCTTCTCCAAATTATCATGACGTTTAATGTGGCCAAAATATTTAAGTTTTCTCTCTTTAATCCTCCCTACTAGCCAGCCTTCTTCAATATTAAGCTCTTGTAGTATAGATATATTTGTTCTTTTTTGTGTCCACGATATTTGGAGAACTCTTCTATAGCATTTACATTCAAAGGCATTTATGTGCTTCTCAGCTGTTTTGTTAAGTGTCCAGGTCTCACAGGCATATGTTGCGATGGGAAAGATGCATGCCCTTAAAAATCTTATTTTTGTGGTTCTGTCTGCTCCTCTCCACAGATTCTTTATTTGTTTTACTTTCTGAAGAGCAATAGATGTCCTCCTTTTAACACCCTGAAAGTGTTATTTGTGCTATTATAAGCTATCTTTCTTGGGCTTGCCATTTCCCTCTTTTTTTGTCCTAGGTAAACGACCATCTGACACACTGCTCATAGATTTATCCTGGAAGTTGCAGCTGCCTGTGTCGCGATGGCACTGTAGCCTTCGTCTCATTCTGGTTGCGGATAACGTTATCCTGTTTCGTCTGAAACCAATAAGGAACTTTAAAAAAAACAGTTTCACTATTACCATGTCAGGCCCTACCCCGTTTTTTAGGTTGAAAAATAGTCTGCTAGTTTGTTACTAGGAGAACTACATGAACGAGGGATGAGGATCATGAACATTTCAACTGTTCTCGAACCCTGGCGGCTCTCCTGTCAGGGTTGTGGTTCAACCCAGTATTTACTGTTAATCGCCTCTGGATGTTTCTCAGTCGGGCTGAGCTGTTAGGTATTCTGAACTCCTATTGGTTGGTTGAAAATCTCCATCTTAGTGTTTACCTGAGCTAGTTCCGACCGACGTGGTGAGGAGACAAGTGAGCTGGAGGTGGAGTGAGTTACTTTGGTGTTATTTAGTTTCCAGAATGAGCCTATTAGGCTAACTAGCCAGCCATCTACGAAATATCGAAGAAATACATATTTGTATACCCATTGCCTGGTGCAGATAGTTACCTTGCCAAGGCAGTAATTGGATTTTTTCATGGACCGCTAGCGTAGTATCGGCCATACAACATGAGCCAGACATCGACCATACAACATGAGCCAGGAATCGACAATACAACATTAGTCAGACATTGAGCATACAACATGCACCAGACATCGACCATACAACTTGAATCAGGCATCGACCAAACAACATAAGCCAGATATCGACCATACAAAATGAGTCAGGAATCGACCATACAATATGAGTCAGGCATCGACTATACAACATGAGTCAGGCATCGACCAAACAACGTAAGCCAGATTTCGATTATACAAAATAAGCCAGGCATCGACCATACAACATGAGCCAAACATCGATAATGCAACATGAGCCAGGCATCGACCATAAAACACCAATCAGGCATCGACCATACAACATTAGCCTAGCATTAGCCACACACCATTAACGCAGCATCACCAATAAACCCTGAGCAATGCATCGACCATACAACATGAGTCAGGCATCGACCATACAACAATAGCCTAGCATCAGTCATACACCATTAACGCAACAACACACCAATACACCATGAGCAAGGCATCGGACATACACCATTAACCTAGCTTCAGCTATACACCTTTAGCCTAGCATCGGACATACACCATTAACCTAGTTTAAGCTATACATCTTTAGCCTAGCATCGGCTGTACATCATTAGCTAAGATTAAGCCTGCTTTTGAAACTAATCTGAAGGTAAACAGGCTTTTTTCATACCCTTCCCCTAGTTTCATCATCATTCACGTTCAGTCATTTTCGATTCATGTGAAGAAAACGAAAAAAAGAAAATTCAGAGAGTGTTTGAATCTCATTATTTCATTTACCTTATTCCCACAATATGCATCTATTTTATTTATTTCTTTATTTCTCCTAATATGTAAATCTCAGGCTTTCATTCTGTCGGTCCCAGATGAAACTTATTACCCTCTCTCTCTCTCTCTCTCTCTCTCTCTCTCTCTCGTAAATTTCACCTAAACTTTATGCTGCCAATCACACTGCCATAATTGGGTTGGAGGCGGGGCTACATGCTCTTCATTAAATTTCCATTATGGCGTCTGCGTTTCCACGACTTCTTGACGGGGAATTTTAAAAGATGTCGCTTAGTGAAAGATACTCAATGAACGAAACAAATCAATTCCTGCGGCCTCTTGTTCTTCATGTGTTATAGTTATTGGTTATCGTTTTAATTATTTACCCTCATGTTTTAAATCAGAGTTACCCATTTTGTTTTGTTATAAAATAATAAAATTGGTTAAATTTATTTCTGACAAATAAAAACAATACTTTTATTAAGATAAAAAAAGCGCGCTCGTTGGCCAGTGTTTGTCGGGAAGAAAGGCCAAATGTGGAGACTGTATGTTTACAATTGGCAATACTGAAACTAGCAGAGCTTAGGTTTTTAGGATTCATGTTCGTAAAGAAAAAAAATTCATTTCCTTTAAAGACATAGTGATATAAACATCGTCCTGGATATATTTAAAGGAAATATAGACTTTCAAATTCAGTTTATTGACATCTTTACTCAACCATTTTAATTCTTTTCCAATCAGACCCCTACACAAAAAAAAAATAATAATAATTTTATAATAAAAACATCCGTCATGATTATATTAGGTCGTACGTCGATACTTATTGTTATGACGTAATTCACAATCTGAATTGGCAGTAAAAAAAGGTCTCGTTTTTCTTTCCATTTTTTTCTCCTTGTTATTCAGGTGCTCGCTTTCCCTCAAAGCTACCTGAGTGATTCATCGTGTTAGTTCGTTGTTAGCTGGTTGTTAATAATTGTTAAACTGAAACATATAAAAAAATGTCTAAGCATTCTTCGTAACACGCGCACCTCACAAAAGATAGTTATAACAATTTACCATAACAAGGTAAATTCTATATTTCCATGCCATTAAGGCATATATGGGGATACTTTGTTTGGGCCGTATTTCCAAGACCTTCAGCACATGGAAGTGCGATGTGGTCATTATCACGCGTGGATGAATTAACCCTTCCCAGATTTCTCTGGTACCCATTTTTAAAGGCTGGGTGGATTCCGAGGCCTTTTTGGTGTGTACTAGAAAAAAAAATGCCACAACTGAGACTTGAACCCAGGACCACTAGATTAGTAAATTGAGCACTTAACCACTCAGCTAACCAAGCCGCCAATTAACCATAGCAAGCCTGAACAATATTTTAGTACTCACGCATAATAAATAGATTGTCTGACAGTCAGGAAGTCAGTCATTTGCATGTCTCTTGCGGAACTTTGCCTCCCTAACAGCCCTCTTGTAGGCCTCTCAGTTGTAAGCAAGATGCCCTGCTGCTGATGCATCCATTTGCAGATTATAAATGATGTCTTGCAGCCATCTTTGCCTTGGTCTTCCTCTCTTTCTTTTTTCCATTATGTACCCTTCCAAGTGATGACAACTGACAAAACAGACAAGGCAACTGAAATATGTATCAGTGAGGAAAAACTGGAAGAAGTGGAGAGTTTTGAATATCTTGGATCACTACTAACTAATAATGGAGATACAATGCGGGAAATTAAAAGGAGGACATCTATTGCTCTTCAGAAAGTAAAACAAATAAAGAATCTGTGGAGAGGAGCAGACAGAACCACAAAAATAAGATTTTTAAGGGCATGCATCTTTCCCATCGCAACATATGCCTGTGAGACCTGGACACTTAACAAAACAGCTGAGAAGCACATAAATGCCTTTGAATGTAAATGCTATAGAAGAGTTCTCCAAATATCGTGGACACAAAAAAGAACAAATATATCTATACTACAAGAGCTTAATATTGAAGAAGGCTGGCTAGTAAAGAGGATTAAAGAGAGAAAACTTAAATATTTTGGCCACATTAAACGTCATGATAATTTAGAGAAGACCGTATTGGAAGGATACATAATGGGAAAAAGAAAAGGAGGAAGACCGAAACGAAGATGGCTGCAAGACATCGTTGATGATCTAGAAATGGATGCAGCAGCAGCAGGCCATCTTGCTCACAACCGTGAGGCCTACAGGAGTGCTGTTTGGGAGGCAAAGTTCCGCAAGGGACAAGCAAAGGAATGAATGAATGAATGAACCCTTCCAAGACTGTCTTATCTCGATTATCGTGACGTTTAATATGTTCAAAATATTTAAGTTTTCTCTGTTTAATTTTCTTTACTAGCCAGGCTTCTTCAATATTAAGCTCTTGTAGTATGGATATATTTGTTCTTTTTTGTGTCCATGACATTTTAAGAACCCTTCTGTAGCATTTACATTCAGTGGCATTTATGTGTTTCTCAGCTGTTTTTTTAAGTGTCCAGGTCTCACACCCATATGTTGCGATGGGAAAGATGCAAGCCCTTAAAAATCTAATTTTTGTAGTTCTGTTTGTTTCTCTCCAACAGACAGCAGATAGTTTGCTTCAAAATCTCTGTCAGGTTCATCTGTGGTTGATAATGGCATTTCACAGGGATCTATTCTTGGTCCTCTCCTGTTTACCATCTACATCAATGATCTTCCACTTCATCTAAAAAAATCATCTTGTGACCTTTCTTACTGATGACGGCACAGTTTACACTAGTGACAATGATTGTATTAACCTTGAGTCAACTCTTCAAATTGAAATAAACAGTCTAATTAACGTGAACAACAACAACATAATGCTAATGAAAATCAGCAAAACAAAATCCATGCTCATTACAACAAGACAGAAATTAACAAATTCACCAACAACAACACTACAGCTCCATGCTGGAACTTCACAGACAGAGAATGTTAGTGAACATAAAACTCTAGGTCTCATTATTGACCACCACCTCCGCTGGAATCATCATGTAGACAATCTAACCAAACTCATTGCACAAAAAGTTTACCAGTTTACTAAAATTAAACATTTTCTTGACATAGACACCAGAAAAATATACTACATATCACAGATACAAACACACTTGGACTACTGCTCCACAGTCTGGGATGGTTGTTCCATGTCAAACATGAAAAGACTTTACTCACTTAAAAAACGAGCAGTAAAGGTTATAGATGACAAACATGCAGCACGTATTGCAAATAAGGACAAACATTTTGATATTCTATCCCCCAAGAAGAGATTCTTTTCAACAAGGGCAAGTTAATTCATAAAATTCTATCACATAATGCTCCATCCTATCTGTGGTCGTTGTTCAAATCCAGTCCAAAACACAGTCAACGCTTAAGCAATTGTATTCTCCCAAAACCAAGGCTTGAAATGTTTAAAAAAAAAGCTTCTCTTACTTAGCTGCCCACCTTTAGAATGCCCTACCAATTCACGAAAAACTTATATAGTATATAAATAATATTCGTTCTTATAACTTTAAACTTTGTCAGCATATTTTATATGGACTATATGCCTCCCTAAGCATGTTTAAAGTAGTTTAAAGTATGGCTTGAGTGTTGTAATTTTTTAAATACTACTTTTGTATAAATTTGTTAGTTTTGAATTAATGTAAGAGTGTAAGTTTATTTCATGTTGTTGCATAAATCAGAGTGTAGAGTGTATGGACAAGAGATAAGTTTATTATTTATTTATGTAATCATTTAATTGTTTCTTCATGATTATTATGCTCATTAACAAATGCTGAATACTGTGACTGAGTGAAAGCTGTATGATGAAGGGTAGAATATCAGACGGGCCTGCGTGCCCAATTCTTAACCCTTTGAAAATAAAGTATGTTTGTTCGTTCGTTCATTCGTCCGTTCTCCACAACTACTTTAGTTGTTTTACTTCTTGAAGAGCAATAGATGTCCTCCTTTTAATTTCTCTCTTTGTATCGCCATCACTAATTAGTAATGATCCAATATATTAAAAACTCTCCACTTCCTCCAATTTTTCCCCTCATTGATACATATTTCAGCTGCCTTGTTTGTTTTGTCAGTTGTCATCAATTTAGTTTTTTTCGTATTAAGATAGAAGTTTTGCTCTTCGCTGTTCTTACGGAATAACATAATTAGTTTTTCCATTCCTTTTTGTGTTGTATTGTGGACAGTAATACTGTGTTATCAGCATATCTAATCTCTGGTATTTCATAACCTCCTATTGTTATGGCATCGTAATATTCTTTGTCTACATCTTCTCCAACCTTCCTCATTATATTTTCAGTATACAAGTTAAATAAGTAAGGTGACAATATGCACCCCTGACGGACCCCTTGTATTATGTCAAACCAAGTTGTTGTTTCACCATTTATTCTTACTGTTGCCTTTTTGTCTAGATGCAGCAGTGATATTAATTGTATCAAATGTGTTGAAAATCCAAATTTTTTTCCATTATTTCCCAAAGTTTCTGGTGTTGTACAGAATTGAGTAGTCTATAAAGGATAAATATAGATTCACATTAAACTCTCTGCATTTCTCTATTTTTACTCTTATATTGAATATATGATCTTTTGACCCTATTCCTTGCCTAAAACCAGCTTAGACCATACTGACTTCTTCTATTTTCTGTCGAAGTCTACCCACTATGATTTTTAACAGAATTTTGCTGGCATGACTAATCAGGGCAACAGTTCTGTAGTTTGTGCATAATTTCAGGTTACCCTTTTTTGGCAGTGGTATGAATACAGTTCTTTTCCATTCTTTTGGCCAAATACCTAAATGCCATATCTTTTTACATAGTGCATGATAGATTGTTGCACATTCATTTCCTTCCGTTTTAATAAGTTCAGCTGTTATCTCATCACATCCTGGTGATTTACCATTTTCAGATTTTTTATTTCTTATAAAATTCTTCTATTGTCGGTTCGGGTTCTTTCTCCTCCAATAATAATTCACACTGTTGACTTCTGCTTTCACAGTCGGTTGTTTCCTACATTCCTCTGCAATATTCCTTCCATCTTTCTAGAATTTCTCCTGTCTTTGTCAAGGTATTCCCCATCTTATCACAAATTACATTTAGCTGAGGTGTGACATTTCTCGTCAATGTCTTCATTTCTTTAAACATTTAACATCTCTTCCACACTTCTGATGTCCTTCTATTCTTTCACAACAATCTTGCATGTATTTTTTTTTATTTTCTTATGTTTCTTCGTACTTCCTTTGTTAAAGATTTATATTTCTCTTTGTTGTTGTTTGTCACTTTCCATTGAGTCTTCATTTCATTATGTTGTTCTAGCGTGGCTACTGTAATCCATCTATTCTTTGGTGTTTTCTTTACTGGAACTATGCCTTTAGCTGTTGTTATTAAGATATCTTTGGCCTGCGTAGCCAATTCATCTGGTGTCATCTCCTCCTGTACAGCCATCAGGATTTCGAAACGGTTCTTCACTTCTATACCGTATCGTTCTGGTATTTTTGTAAGATCAAAGCGGAGTGGAGTGGTCTTGATCTCATAACTGTCTTTTTTATCTTTATCTTCATGTCTGCTATTAATAACTCATGGTCTGTGTCACAATCAGCACCAGGTAAAGTTTTTGATGATGTTATACTTCATCTCCACCTTCTTTGCACTAAAATGTAATTTATTTGATTCTTGGTTTTCCCATCAGGTGATGTCCATGTGTAAAGTCTTCTTGGATGTTGTTTAAGAAGTGTGTTAGCGATCATTAGCTCATTTTCCATGCAAAACGCCATTAGATTGTCACTTGTCTTATTTCTATGTCCTATGCTAAATTTCCCCACATCATATCCTTCGTCTTCTGCTCTTTCTGTAGCAATCTTTTCATTAAAACCCGCCATTATTATAATACAATATAATTTTTCCGTACCTGGTCTATCGCCGTTTGCAGTGTGTTATAAAAGTCTTCTACTTCCTCTTCTTCTGCTGCTGATGTAGGTGCATATATCTGGATAATTTTTACATATCTAGAAGTGCCCTTAAGTCTGATAGCGAGGATTCTATCACTTACTGGATTGTAACCTAGTAATGATTTTGATGTTAATTTATCCAAGTAAAAAGCCACTCCATTCTTTCCTCCTAATTCTCCACCAGAGTATATAAAGATATCATCATTCTCGCTCTTGAAGTGTCCTGATCCTTTCCATCGATATTGACAGGTTCCCAAAATATGTATCCTCGTTCTTTTCATCTCGTCACTTATTATTTGATACTTACTTGTGTTGTTGTCTTGTTGTTCCGCTCTCTACAGTAGAGAGTTTCCCGCATATAAGATAAAACAAATGATATATATGTAAGAGAAAACAAACGATAAATATATAAGAAAAAACAAAGAAAAAATATATGGTCTTTTTTATCACAGACACATTCTTTAAACACAGAGAGTCCCAAATATGTACCTGGTACAAATGGAATGATTTGACATGCAGAAACCAAACAGATTTCATACTTGCAAAAAACAACAAGAAAAGGTCAGTCATAGATGCAAGAGCAATACCCACACATCAGAACACACAGGAAAGGCCATAACAGAACTCTCAAGAGGAAAACTGAAACAATAAAACTTAGCAAGCTCAAGGGAGAGAATGTGAAAGAAGAATATGAGAAGAAAATAGAAGAATTGTTCATGAACTTACCAACAGAAACAAAACTGGTAGAAGAAGAACAG
This sequence comes from Achatina immaculata, assembly GCA_009760885.1. Taxonomy (NCBI): domain Eukaryota; kingdom Metazoa; phylum Mollusca; class Gastropoda; order Stylommatophora; family Achatinidae; genus Lissachatina; species Lissachatina immaculata. The sequence continues at coordinate 45,853,096 of CM019696.1, read as the reverse complement.
AAGTCATGACTATAGCGAGAGAAGAATTTCAAAAATAGATCTTCCTAGACAACCAGTTCTTGAAACAAGTGAAACATTTCAAATACCTAGGTAGCATAATATCATCCTCAGGGACAGCTGACGCTGAGATTGAGAATAGATGCAATAAAGCAAGTCAGGTCAATGGACAAATGACTCCTTTGCTGAAAAACAAATACAACACAACTGATACAAAAAGGGTACTGTACAACACAATTTTCATCCCAACTAAATGCTATCAGTGTCAAACATGCACGCTAACAACCACGAACAAAGGAAAAATCATCACGAAAAAAATGAGATATTTAAGGAGAATATGAAATATGACAAGAAGAGACAAAATAAGAAATGACATCATCAGGGCAAAGGTACTACGAAGCTCAAACTGAAAGTCATGAGCAAATTTCTTTTAAAATCAGAACTTATAGATAGAAAAAATATAAATGTATCACCTTAATCTGCATCCTTTTCTTCACTTTTAAACATAATCTCCATTCCTCTGCACACATTTTTCCCATCGCTCTGCAAGTTTGAAAATACCCTCCCGGTAGAATTCCGTTCCAGCTGACCGACGGCATAGACGCACTGCTTTCTGGACGTTCTCTTCTGTGGGACCCAGATGGCACAAGCTTTTCTATAGCCTAGGGTTTCAATCATTTCCTGTACTGCACTGTGTCCTATTCCAATATTTACAGCGATTTCAGATATTGTGACACGTCCGTCTTCTTTACTGATGTCGTCAACCCTTTCTACGTTGCGTTCTGTAGAGGCAGTTCGAGGGCGACCGCTGCGAGGCATATCTTGGATGCTCGTGTTTCCATCTTTGAAATGTTTCACCCACCTCCTAACACTGCTAGCACTCATACACATATCTCCATAAGCAAGTTGAAGTCTTTGGTGAATTTTAGCAGCGGGAATTTTCTCTTTAACGAGGAATTCAACAACAGGGCGTTGACGAAACGAAACTTCAGCACCTGCCATTTTGTTTCTGCTCCGCGTGGTCACGTGACACATGATGGCGACGTAATGTAACCTTTACATGAAGTGCAAAGGATTCAGATTAAGGTTATATATTTATATTTTCTCTACCTATAAATTTTAATTTTTAAAAACGTTTGCTCACGACTTTCGGTACGACCCTCTTACATTATATCCAGAAACGGCAAGTCAAATGGTCTGGCCATGTTACACGGCTACCACCAGACAGTGTATCACAAACAATATTCACACTAAGATTTGTAGGTAACAGAAGAAGAGGCAGCCTTTTGAAGATAGTCTACCAATAGCACACATTCTAAATCCCAAAAGATGGAAGCCATCATTTTGCCTGCAGACAGAACCACCACTGATTTCTTTGGAGGTGGGGATCCATGATGTTTCCACTGCTTTGACTGTTCTTTGGTTTCTATTTGAAAATGATGAACTCAAGTCTCATCCATAGTCACAAATTGCTGAAGAAACTCTCCAGGATCTGCAGAAAAATGGCCAAGATTGTCTCTTGACATGTTGAGACGCTGTCGTTTGTGATCAGCTCCAAGAAGTTTCGGGGCCGATCGAGCAGAGACCTTTGTCATTTGAAGATCATTATGAATAATGGCATGAGCACGATCCTGGGAGATCCCAACTCAGTAGTAATGTACCGCTCAGTTAGTCGTTGATCCTCCATTATCATGTCATGGATTCTGCCGGTGGTTTTATCGGTGGTTACCGCTCTTTGTTTTCCTGAACGGAGATCATCTTCCAGACTCTCCCTTCCATGTTTGAATTGACCTGCCCATTTCTTCACTGTGCTGTAAGAAGGGCCACTCTCCCCTAGAGTCTCTACTATATCCTCGTGGATCTCCTTCGATGATAAGCCCTTGATTCCGGAGTATCGAATGACTGCTGGATGAAAAATTGTATCCATTTCCTCAATTTCTGCCACCCCTTACCATTTCAATAGCCTGTAAACAAAATTGGTTGCAGTTAACTTCTTGAAACTTTGTGTTTAATTTATATTAACTTGATCTACAAAGGGACCTAATATCAACTGTGTGTTTCAAGTATTTGTACCTTATGCGGAGAACTTATCAATCACCCATCGTATCATCGAAGGAGATCCATGAGGATGTGGCAGAGACTCTAGGGAAGAGTGCCCTTTCTTACATGCCCTATGAAAGTACATTGTCTCTCTCTTATTCTTTTTATAAGATTTTTGTCTCTCCAGCTCTTCTCATATATTCTTCATTAGTTATTTTTGCTGTCCAGGGGATTCGCAACGCTCTTCTAATAAACCACATTTCTGCTTCTTCCAATGATTTTTGTGCAGACCTGCCTATTGTCCATGATTCACTTCCATATAACAAAATAGGTTCAATATAGCATTTTAGGACTCGTTATCACTTCAGTAGCCTGTAAAAACAAAACTGGTTGCAGTTAATTTCTTGAAACTTGTTGTTTAATCTTAAATTAACCTGATCTACAAATGAACCTAATATCAACTATGAGTTTCAAGTATCTGTACTTTATGCCGAGAACTTATCAATCACCCATCGTATAAGAGAAAGCAAAGGACAGTTTGGAAAATTAGCGACTGTAAATAAATTTTAGACGTGCCATTGAAAAATCATGTTTGTGTTGTTTGGAATCGTTTGGTATGATTATCTATCATGAGGTTTCAGTATGGAACTGACATTTTTTTCCCCTTTTTTTCTCTGTAACTACGGAGAAGTCCCGCATTGTGCGTGACAGTGTTGTGAGTGATATTGTGTTTTGTCTCTCATTATCTGACAGCCCCATGTTGCAGAGTAACCCAGAGAGCCTCGGCGTCTAGGCAAACATTCTCCCTTTCGGAGACAATTTGTACTGAACACAGCGTGTCCACTAACAGTTATAAACATCATAGTCTTCATTACAAATGGGATAAAAATTCACAGATGTGATATGCAACATTTGAGACAAATATAAATGCTTAGTTTCACATTGCCAGCGGCCAGGAAGTTTTGGATTGAAATCTGAAAATATGTGAAAAGTTGTAAAATATATTAGCAGTTAAATGTGTGTTAAATCGCAACGTTCGCTAGCGGTTTATTAGATTATACTAAAGTTCATGAAAACATTTAAATGAACTAGAACATTTTTTGTCGCTCTCTCGCCGGCCGAAGGCGTTTCAAAGAACATCGACCCAACAATTCTGGTGCCGATATTCGCAGCTGATTTTTGGCATGGGACAACGTTTACGTCAAACGAAGGAAAATGAGGCCATTAGTCATTTTTGTGACAGCCAACGAGGCAAGTTAAAATTCCTGCTAACAACGTCTGTAACCAAATGCGATTATATTCGAAGCAGCAACGTCAACGGCTTATCTTTACAAAGCAAATGGCTTTGACGGGAAAGAACACTATGATCTGTGAGGTGTCCAGGTTTTCCTCTTTTTTTCTTCTTTTTTTAAATGCTTTGGAGATATTTGCCAAATATTTTCAGTCATTTACTTGAACTATCCAATAACTAAGGAAATGTTTACAGATAAAGTTACCAGCTGGCAAAGAAATAACGCCATTTGGCTGATTCCCACAATAAAACTGGAATGCTGAAGATTTGGTACTTGTGTTAATAAGATGTTTACGCTGAAAAGTGTATTTCTGTTAATAAGATATTTACGTTGAAAAGTGTATTTCTTTCAGCAGGACATTGTAAACTGCTCATTTCATACGATAGTCTTCTCTCTCTCTCTCTCTGAGCCTTAAGTGCCCAGGGCACATGGGGCTTCCGCAAGGATTTTCCACACATGCCTGTCCTTTGCCTTTTTTTCTGCTTTTGCCCAGGTGAGCCCTCTATTGCTCAGCATCCTTTCTGTTGTTCTTCTCCATGTCTCTTTTGGTCTACCTTTACTTCTGTTCCCCTCTGGTAGTGAGTTGTCAGTCATTCGGAGCACATGTCCCAACCATCGCCAGCGTCTTTCCTCAATAATTGCTGTCAGTGGCTTCATCTGCATTTCTGCCAACAAGATGTTATTTCTTATGGTGTTTGGCCAAAATATTTTTCTAATTCTTCGTAAACATTTAGTCTGGAAAGAATTCAACTTGTTTTCTATGGTTTTGGTGATTTTCCAGCATTCACTTCCATAGAGTAGTACACTTAGAACATTACTCTTAAATATCTTGATTTTCGTCTTCATGCTTAGTTTTTTAGATTTCCATATATTCTGCAGCACTGCAAAAGCCTGGTTTGCTCTAGTAAGTCTGCTGTTGATGTCCTCTGTGCTGTCTCCATTTTCTACTACTCTACTGCCAAGGTATACAATTTCGTTGACCTCCTCCACTAACTTGCTGTCTACTCTGAGTACATTTCTGTTGTTCACATTTTGCTTCATTAACTTTGTCTTTCCTACGTTGATCTTTAGTCCTATGTTGTTTGCATTCTGAGTTAGCTTGTTTATTTTATCTTGCATTTCTTTGTGGCTGCTTGATAGTAGACAAATGTCGTCCGCAAAGTCAAGGTCCTCCAGCACTGTGTCAAGGGTCCATTGTAATCATCTGCGTTTGTCTGATGTTGCCTCCTTCATTAACCAGTCTATTGCCAAGATAAATAATGTTGGTGATAGTACACATCCCTGCTTCTCTCCTGTTTGTACCCTAAAGCTGGTGGAGGTATGGTCTCCGTTTTGCACTGAAAACCCTCGTATAGTGCACGATAGTCTTAGTGTAATTTATACGTATTTTTGTGAAGGTATTTTGTATTCAGTGTTTTCAGGTTGATGACTCCAATGTTGTGTTGACTGTGTGTCGTCCGTGATCTAGTATTTAGTTGGGATTTGCAGCCACTACCTTTGGCTACGTGTAACACTCTGAGTCTTATGTGATAGGTACTTTGGAGGAAGTTGCTTTGCATTTGTTCATCGAGATGTTGCTTGTTGGATTTGTATAGGTCCGACTTGTCCATTTTGATGAGGTCCTCTGGTTTGACACTGAAATATATAAGATAGCCACATTACGCTAAATTAGCACCTGGGGGAATGAGGTGATAGTGCCTGTATTTTCTTTATCTTCTGGACACACTAGAGCAGCGGTTCTTAAACCAAGGTCCAGGAGCCTACAGCGGATCCAATGAAATATTTTTGGGGTCCAACGGACCAGCAAATAGATTTATTTCAATAAAAAAAATGTTAACATCATGTGGGTTCTATTTATTGCTTTATTTTTAATGAGAAGTCCACAGCTCTTCTCAGAGAGTGGGATCTACAACTGCTCTTAGGTAGGAGAGTGGCCTCACAGCTGTTCATAGGTCGGAGAGGGGGTCTACAGCTGTTCATAGGTCGGAGAGGGGGTATACAGCTGTTCATAGGTCGGAGAGGGGGTCTACAACTGTTCATAGGTCGGAGAGGGGGTATACAGCTGTTCATAGGTCGGAGAGGGGGTCTACAGCTGTTCATAGGTCGGAGAGGGGGTCTACAGCTGTTCATAGGTCGGAGAGGGGGTCTGCATCTGTTTTTAGGTTGGAGAGGGGGTCTACAGCTGTTTATAGGTCGGAGAGGGGGTCTACAGCTGTTCTTAGGTCGGAGAGGGGGTCTGTAGATGCTCATAGGTTGGATAGGGGGTCTACAGCTGTTCATAGGTTGGAGAGGGGGTCTACAGCTGTTCATAGGTTGGAGAGGGGGTCTGTAGATGTTCATAGGTTGGATAGGGGGTCTACAGCTGTTCATAGATCGGAGGGGGGTCTACAGCTGTTCATAGGTCGGAGAGGGGGTCTGCGTCTGTTTTTAGGTTGGAGAGGGGGTCTACAGCTGTTTATAGGTCGAAGATGGGGATCTACAGCTGTTCATAGGTCGGAGATGGGGGTCTACAGCTGTTCATAGGTCGGAGAGGGAGTCTACAGCTGTTCATAGGTTGGAGAGGGGGTCTGTAGATGTTCATAGGTTGGATAGGGGGTCTACAGCTGTTCATAGGTCGGAGAGGGGGTCTACAGCTGTTCATAGGTCGGAGAGGGGGTCTACAGCTGTTCTTAGGTTCGAGAGGAGGTCTACAGCTGTTTATAGGTCGGAAATGGGGATCTACAGCTGTTTATAGGTAGGAGATGGGGGTCTACAGCTGTTCATAGGTCGGAGATGGGGGTATACAGCTGTTCATAGGTCAGAGATGGGGGTCTACAGCTGTTCATAGGTCGGAGATGGGGGTCTACAGCTGTTCATAGGTCGGAGAGGGGGTCTACAGCTGTTCATAGGTCGGAGAGGGGTTCTAATGCTGTTCATAGGTCGGAGATTGGGGTCTACAGCTGCTTATAGGTCGGAGATAGGGATCTACAACTGTTCATAGGTCGGAGAGGGGGTCTACAGCTGTTCATAGGTCGGAGAGGGGGTCTACAGCTGTTCATAGGTCGGAGATGAGGGTCTACAGCTGTTCATAGGTCGGAGATGGGGGTTTACAGCTGTTCATAGGTCGGAGAGGGGGGTCTACAAATGTTCATAGATCGGAGAGGGGGGTCTACAGCTGTTCATAGGTCGGAGAGAAGGTCCACGGCAAAACAGGTAATGCCAATTTTTTACACTGTGAGCTGTTCGTTCAGCTACGACCCTGAAGTCTGATCCGAAGAGTCTGAACTGATAACAGTATGTCATGTATGAGGGAGTGGGAGTTGGAACTGATAATACTATGTAAGTTCGATATGCACCAGTAACCTTTCACGGTTCTTGCTGCCTTCTTATCTAATATTATGACAACTCCATTTCTATACTGATTTCCCCCGTAATAATTATTTTCAAGTCTTTATGATCTCTGCTTCCTGCTCCAGTCCATCTCATTTCACATAAACCAAGGATGTCAATTTCTATTCGTTTCATTTCTTGTTCGATGTTTTCCAGTTTTCCACATTCTGTTAGTGTTCTAATGTTCCATGTTGCAATTACTGTGGTGTTACTCGTGTTTTCTTTGCGTATAGTGGTTTTATGACGATCCGGTATCACCTGTGGCACGTGATAGTCCCTACCAGACGAAGTGGTTCCACTGGAACCCCCATTAACGGCGTTATGATTCAAAGAATTGTGGATTGTCATGACTGTTCTTAGGAATGTACGGTGTTGGTTTCCCCTTGTCTTCCACCGGTTTGTTTATGGTTTACTCCACTAGCCTTTGACTTTGGCCAGAGCCTACCCTACAAGGCAGCAGGGGGTTTGAAATCAGAGTTTTCCTTCTCCTAGATGAGCTATCAACCAAGACTAAGGAATCTCATCTATCCGAAACGTCTGGTTTTCAGGGGCCAGATACTCGCCTTTCGCCCCTTCTCCTGTCAGTTTAAACAGTTCCGCCACGAGAAGGCCAGGAGCTGGACTTGGCCTGTCAGAGCCTATTTGAGCCGCACGCATTGGAGACGATTAATTGGAGTGGAGAGTGTATCCCCCACCCCACCTGCGGCTTAGAACCTTAGTCCTTGGAAAGCTCAATAGAAGTAAAGACAAGTCTTTACTTATGCTTCGTAGAATACTGTGAAGCATTCGATAAAGTGAGACACACAGAAATTATAAGAATGCTGGAAGACATCAACATAGATGGGAAAGATCTGAAACTTATCAAAAACATATATTGGCAGCAATCAGCAGCAATGAAGGTTGAGAACCAAATAGGAGCATTCCAAGACATAAAATTAGGAGTGAGACAAGGATGTGTTTTATCTCCTGACCTATTCTCCTTGTACAGCGAAAACATAATGAGAAATATAGAGAGTTTGCGAGGAATATCAATTGGCGGGTACAATCTTAACAACTTAAGATATGATTTCTAAAAGTGAAGAGGAGCTATAGGCTCTTCTGGACATCTTGGTTCGTGAAAGTAAAATTAAGGTCTCAGTCTGAATAAAAAAAAAGACTGGTGGTCATCTCAAAGAAAAGAATACCACCAAAATGTACCACTGTCATCGATGGCACAGAACTAGATAGATTCAAGTACTTAGGAACAATTATAACACAACAAAATAAAAAGCAGACGTGCTCAGGCCAAGTCAGCATTGCAGAAAATGAGAAACATCTTGTGCAACAGATCCATATCAATGGAAACAAGATTATATCGTGCCAATTTTGTTTTATGGATGTGAAGCATGGTTCATAAATAAGAGAGTACAGAAGAAATGGAGGCCATGGAAATGTGGTTCATAAGAAGGATGTTGAAGGTACCATGGACAGCCAAGAAAACCAACGAAGAAGTCTTAAGAGAGGCTGCAGTTAAAGGGCAAATTACAACAAAGATCAGAGGCAGACAAGCGACATTTGTATCGCATTTTCCGAGAAGAGAAAAACAGGAACACATTGTGGCATCTGGAAAAACTGAGGGAAGAAGAGACAGAGGAAGACAGAGAGAGAAGTTACTGGATGGGCTGTCAGTGTGGCTAGGAAGAAAGTCACCGGCGGATCTCATAATCAAGTCTAAAGACGGAGAACTGTGGAGAGAAATCATCGCCTACGCCACATGGCACTTGATTGATTGATTTGAAGGAGTGGATGTTGGAACTGGTATTAATGTGTCATAAATGAAGGAGTGGGAGTCAAAACTAATAATATGAAATGATAATAATGTGTCATATATGGAAGAGTGGGAGTCGGAACTGATGTTAAAATGTCGTATATAAATGAGTCGGAATCTAAAGGAAACAAAAATAGGCACAGTTTTCAAAAGATGTGTCTCGGCATGGCGGTATGTCGCGAAAGAGCGGAAGGCGTGCTGTCAAAATTTTAGAGTAAAAATGCTTTTGATCAAATTACACGGCAACTTTGCTTGTTCATATGACAAATAACCGCAGAACAGAGAACAGAACCCACAGCAATTTAACATTAGTCCCAGTCCAGGGCAGAGCGTTCCATTTCAGGTGTTTCGTAGATAGAAACTAAGGTCGAACTGAAATGTGTTTCCAACAAGTTTGTATGTCACAGATTGAAAAAATACTTTCTTAATAAAATCGGTCTGGAGTTTGTTTTTTTAATCAGGTGTCAGTATATAAATGTGTATATCAATGTAATGTGTAAACTTTGAAAATGCTAAGCATATGTGGTTAACTGTAAGAGACTCCAGCATTAATAACACAAGTGTACCTCGACAAAAGTCTGAGTTTATCAAATGTGCCGCCACAGAAGTCTGAGTTTTTTATCAAGTGTGCTTGGACATAAGTCAGAGTTTATCAGTTGTGTCCATGTGTGAAAATATTTGGGAACCAGTTAAATAGGCGACTGCAAGTCTAAAGCAAATTTAGGTAGTTTCAAAGCAACTTTTCCTATTTATTTATTTATGTGAAATTCTTGATTTTACTCCGTGGTATTGCAGCCATGAAGAAATATATAATAGAATTATATGAGTTTGTTCTCTTGATTTCTTTGGATTTTAGTAATTTTCTTCAAAGAGAACTTTAAATTATACTCTGTAATCTGACGCTGTTACGCACATATGCCAGCAAATATATATATATATATATATATATATATAATATATATATATATATATTTAGAACATATGTGCTCGCGGGCTCAGTATTTTGGGGATGTACTTCAAACCGCTACAACCATACTGAGTATGTTGAAATACATCTTTTATGAAGGAGTCTGTTGTTGAAATATACCATATATAGGGGAGTCTGTTATTGAAATATACTATATATGGGAGAGTCTGTTGTTGAAATATACTATATATGGGAGAGTCTTTTGTTGAAATATACCATACATGAGGGAGTCTGTTGTTGAAATATACCATATAAGGGGGAGTCTGTTGTTGAAATATACCATATATGGCGGAGTCGGAGTCATAGAGCTGACAAGAGTCGGTCAATAAAGAAGTAAAAGAGTCAGTGTGGAAGGTCTGCCATATAGACTCTACAACAGTGTAGTCTGCTACCCGTTGTTGTTGTTGTATAGACTCTACAACACTGTAGTCTGCTACCCGTTGTTGTTATTGTATAGACTCTACAACACTGTAGTCTGCTACCCGTTGTTGTTGTTGTTGTTGTATAGACTCTACAACACTGTAGTCTAATACCCGTTGTTGTTGTATAGACTCTACAACACTGTAGTCTACTACCCGTTGTTGTTGTATAGACTCTACAACACTGTAGTCTACTACCCGTTGTTGTTGTATAGACTCTACAACACTGTAGTCTACTACCCGTTGTTGTTGTATAGACTCTACAACACTGTAGTCTGCTACCCGTTGTTCTTGTTGTAACATCTCAGTGCAAGAACAACCTCCAGTTAACTGATTAATTTAACAAGCCAACTTCACACAGCAGATTATGAGAAACATGCCTGAAGTAAAATTTAAAATGTGAACTATTTTAACGTTTAAGAGCGGTTGAAAGAAGACAGAACGATTCATTTCTTTTTTGTTAAATTGGCTGTATGGCAATATATGGAGAGTCACGAGTGCTGATTGTGTGTAGGTTAAATTGTTAATTAGTTGCTCTTCGCTGGATCCAGTAACAAAAGAGAATAGCTCGTGTTGGTTCACCTAAAACATAATTTCTTTTCACATGAATTGTAACAAACATGTGCACTTGAAAATAGAGAAACATCTCACGATTTGTGACGATTCTTTTTACTTGCAGTCAGTGCCAAGTAGTTGCATGAACAGGTCCGGCGAGAAGGGGCCCATGGGGGCCCGGGCTGCTGAGGAGGTCCGCCAGCCTTGCTTATGTATAAGTGCTATATATGAGAGATACTCTTCGTGTTTGGATAGAGGGGTCTGACAGTAACTGACTTTGGGGCCCCAGCTAGCTCTCCATGGCCCATGTGTATACAACCAGTCTTGTACGAAACGGTCCAGTGAACTTAGTGAGACTCAATCTGCGGCTCTTGCTGAGCTGATAAGGAGGGCTTTTACTCTGTTCAGAACCGAAAATGTGTCCGAATCGATGCCGCATTTAGTGCACTGCTGAGTCTATGAATATTTTACGGCGGGTGGAGGAAACCTTCCCTCGGTCGCCTCTTGAGTAGGAACTATAAGGAGGCAGTGTCACTGTTCTTATTCTCCTCCAAAATCAAGCCTAAACACCAGACAGAGTGTACGATCTGGAGGTAAAAATCTATTCGCAAACCACATATAAATACTTACACATATACATGTACAGGTGTTACAAGTGCCATAGAAAGAATGCTACATATATATTTTATGGAAAATGGAAATGAATGATGTCTTCTTGTGAAGGGAAGTAATTGACAAGTCTGTGGCTCTTACTAATTTATACAACAGACTCGCTTCCGGATTTTCTTTATCAAATCGCTAATTAAACGGCAAATATATGTCACATTACTCAAGTGTGACACTCGTGAAGTGTGATAACAAGGGCCGCAGGTTGTGTTAACAAGAAATGTATCAATCCTTGTCTTGGTCGGAGGGGGCGGGGCTGAGTTCTTGCCCCTTTTCTTGAATGATTAATGGCCAAACACAAAACGCAGATCAGCTAAGATGTTGATAATCTGTTGAATATTTACGACATTTGCTGCTTTAACTAGGGGCTCATTCTGAAAGAACAGCATTGCCAGAACTGCTTTAGAAAAAAAAAACAACAGTTCTACGAAGACAACTACATCAGCAGTACTATAGGAGGTAGGAGAAGTTCCAAGAGTTACAAGACTTTATCATATGTCAGTTTATTGGTCTCTGGGAGAAAAAAAAATGTTTTAAAACATCAGACTCATCTTTCTTTGGCCCTCCACCGTATGTAATGAAATATGCCGCGATCAGCTCCAAATCCGATATGATTTTCATCACTGTACAAACAACCCAGTTCCTGTTTATGAGCACTTGAGGTCGTCAACAAAGCAGTGAAAAGGAAGATTACACGACAAATGTAACAGAAATTTGATGACAAATGCAACAAGAATTTGTGAATTAAAATAGCGAATAAGTTCTCGAAGAAGTTGTAGGGCAAGGGGAAACTACTTGGAATCACAAGGAAAAGACAGTCAAATTTCTCTGGACATGTCTTGAAAAGGAATAATTTGACAATCACTGGAAAACTCAAACGAGAAAGAAGAAAAGGAGACTGAGGAAAAAAAATCATGAAAGGCATGATAAGAAGCTCTGTTTAGTCATGAATATGGGCTAAACTGAAAAACCTTAACAAATGGATGAAGATTGTTCTTCAACGCCCTTCTCCTCCTCTTCATCGTCATCATCATCATCACCATCATCATTTGTACTCACAAATGAGTGCAAGGCATCAACAAAGGTTCTCCAGCCAATCCTGTCTAGAGCAGGCCTGGATATTTCAAACCACGTCTTTCCCGCTTTCTTTACTTCTTCCCGTATATTGTGCGTCTCCATGTCCCAAATTGCCTGTCCCTCCTTCTTTTTTCCCCTGGGGTGTCCAAGTCAAGGTGATAAACCACGTAATAAATAAATGAACCAGCCGCACAAGCCTTTTGGTTTATTTTTGTTTTCGAAGAAATGACTGGACAAAACTATCATTCTATAATTGTGTTCCCAGCATTCCTAGCCACGGGTGGATGAGTTACAGAAATGTGTAGCCGTTCAGTTTTGTAGCTTCCGTCTACTGAACAAAGAATCTAGATTCAAGTCTTACTAGTCTCAGTAGCTTTAAACGAAGGCATAGCCCTTGACATCAGCTGAATGTGACATCAGATGAAGGTATTTCATAAATTTTTTTAAAAAATCACAACAGTTCATTCTGGGCTGAACCCACGCACATGCCACAAATCACTTTGGTATTCAAAGAGTGATAGCAAAACAACGTTGGTTTTAAATAAAGTCGATGCATTTGTTCGTATTTAAGTGTTTAGTTTACATATGCTACTGAGCCGCGGTGGTGCAGTGGCTAACGCACTGACTTGTCTGTCAAAATTTCACTGGTTAGATTTAGCACTGGGATTGAATTTTTTTGGACCGACCTCTGCCGGGGTCAAACCTACCTTTAAAAAAATGGGTACCTGGGGTTTACCTGGGAAAACAAAGACAGCGAGGATATGTGCTGGCGGCGTCCCTACCTCAAATGCTGTAGTGGCCTAGAAATGTGAAGGCAATAACACTTCACACCTCACTAACGGCATGCAAATGCTGCTACTGGATAGATAACGCATACTAGCTAGAACAGGCGCTTGTGTTCGTCCGAGAGAAGTATCGTCTTCTAACTGAAGTTGCCGTGCTGCTAGGGGAAGAAGGCTGTTGTGCCGCTAAAGCCTGGGCTAGAGAATAGTGATCAACGACGTTCTC